>JAKIJQ010000172.1:300000-305000 GCA_023373905.1 Rhizoglyphus robini
CACACGGAAACACTGACGATACACAATTGCCACCACCACGCTCCACTTGCATGTTGCCCAACTGACACACCTCACTCAGTCTCTCATTGTGTGCTGCGGTACCAAATGAACACAAATGCATAATACATCTGTCACTGATTGTAAGGATTGCTAGTTGTGCATATAGAGCCAATCACATGTGTACGACAAGCAAATTGCATTCAAATTGGCTCAAGTGTAGTGGAATGTGCATAGAGAAATTGGCCACACCGACCACAACACAACAACAACTCTATTCGGACAAATGGCTTACAGTGGATCTGAAGAAGCCAACGAGGCTATAAAACAGAGTGAAATGTACGATAGGAATGGTGAGTGCTGGTGCATTGCAAGATGGAGATGCTCAACAACAGGAACTTGAGTTCGGTGAGAAGCACGCATCTCTTATCAAGATCCGTTAATTTGCTACTTATTTGTCTCACTACTGTACTTCTCTGACACCGATCATTCGACTCAATTGGTCGGTGTCAGTGATGTGGTGCTGTAGATTGTGTATCTGAGCTTACTGCCGAGTGCGAGTGAGTGCCTTACTCGTCGCCCGCTCGTGATACTTTTCGCTCATCAACATCGTCCGAGCACCTGCACAAGCCTGCATGGCATGTTCCCGAGATCGTTTAGTGTTGTTGTTTTGATCAAATAAACGTATTCCACTCACTCAAGAGCACTAATTGTGCGCCTGTTCCAATTAACAATACAAATCGCCATCATCAGCAACAATTTCCTCAATTGCACTCCAACTCGATTGGACGTACACATAAATTTTCTCAAATGGAACAGTCACAAAGTTAGTGCGTGTGTTATTTTATATTATATTTTGTGCAATTGCTGCATGCAGTTGTAGGAACAAATGTCATTGCAACACGAGACATTCCGCATCAGTTCACACTACTGTCATATTACCCGAGTGCACTGATTCACTTCCCATTCTCTATTTGCCCGTACCTCACTACCTTGTACGTCTTGTGCTCGTTCCGATCCAGCAGCACTCAAATTCAATCCAATTAGCTGTCCCACTTTTGTAGGAATGTGTCCCACAGCTGAGTTCGAACTTGAGTCTACTCTCACCAGCGCACATCTCATCTGCCCGTGTATCCCTTAGTTCATTCTGGCAGCCTCCCATGTTCGGTCCCATTACATGAGAGAGAGAGAGAGAGAGAGAGAGAGAGAGAGAGAGAGAGAGAGAGAGAGAGAGAGAGAGAGGGAGAGAAAGAGAGAGTCCCTATAAGTGTGTCCCTGCACTGTTCTGTCTTTCAGTTGATTTATTCACTCAGTGGCACCATATTGAAAAAAGCAATAGCTTTTGGTCTTGAGAGGGGCTCGTTCGCTGGTGTAAAGTTGGCATATGCCTTGACAGACTTGTCCGTATCGTCTAATCGTCAATAGTTCTCGTTATTTGTGGATTTATCTCAGTTCTGTGTCACACCAAATGTCATTCATAACACACAACCACGAATTAGTTTGCGGTCTGAGATTGTGTGGTGCAGAAAGTGCAGGCAGTGTGGAATGGCATAGCATTTGTGCTTTTGGTTTGTGGCACACAAACATTACCAACACAAGGTACAACTACAATGCACGCAATTACCAATGTACAGTCGGTTGTGATCGAATACTTTGGAGACATATATGGACTCAGTTCGAATGGGCCACACACAGTGCAATATGCTGTAAATAAACCACACATTCAACATATAACACTGCCCTTTCGTTTATTCAGTCAATTGTGTAACGTCAAAGTGGAACTTCCTTGGCGACATCACACACGTAACACAATAACACTTGAGACCAATTGCACTTGAGCAGTGGAAACTTATCACCGATCGTGGTATATAGAATCGGTCATGTTAGGTTGGCCAATCCCCGCACGCACACCAATAAATCGAGTGCACTCAATCGAATCGATCTAAACAGCACAAAAGAACACATCACACAACCACCACCATGAGCAGTTCAGTTCTGTTTGCCGTTGTGTTACTGTTGCGGTATGTCTCAATCTCTTAATGACTATCAGTATCAACATGTAATAGATAAAGCATATAAGCAAAAAATTTAAGGTATTTAAGGTAGGTATAGCTTATGCAAATGCTATGAAATACTACGCCTAAACACTAGCGCCAGCTAGAGTGTGCCAGTGACAACTTTCATATCGTTACTTGACTTGGCAGTCTCACTTGCCTCGCTCAATCACCCGTCTGCCTTTGTGTGCTCCAGTACTCATCCTCCTTCTCGTTCGTTCCTTCTCTCCACACTTTCAGCTTGTCAGTTTTGACTGTATAACTCTGTTCCAGCACCACCAAAACTACCACCACAATCCGTCTTCTTCTCCGTATCCAGAGTGACCTCCACTCGAGTCCTCTTTGCTTTCCAAAGCATTGTCGTTCTCAACGCACCATCAACATCATCACCGTTGCTTTGTCCTCTACCTCAGCACTGGTTTGATTCGTTGTGGTCAGCAGACGGCACCACAACCTCAAAGAACACCAGATCGAACATCACCACGTTCTTCCATTCCGAGTTCATCAACTCATTGTGGACGTCATCTGGATATATACCTTGTGTCTGCCTTTTTTAATTGCTCTTGTGTACTCACTACTACTTGTCGTGTCGAAGGGTCACCGTAGTGTGACGCCACACATTTTGTCTTGCTACTTGCATACACTCATTCTTGTCGTTAGTTTATCATCTTATTCTACACAAAGCGCAAGACTACAAACGCACACCTAACAGTTCGTGCTCTCTCAGTTGATCGATTTGAACATAGACAGTCATTCCTCTAAGGGCCAAAGCGCACTATTAGCCGTCTGTGCCTCTATACAAGTTCAACTGTACTGTACGACTATACTGACGCCTGTCTGCTCTGTTCGGTCCGATCGGTCGCCTTGGCTTGTCTCTCTTTCTCGCTCTCTTCCATCAAGTGCTTTGGTCGCCTGCTAACTAGACAACTTCGGCTGTTGGTCATCCTGTCTCGAACGTTCAACACGATGGATCCAACTCAAAATATCGATTCTTCGGTGGCTTCAACCTCGGAGCCTCAAGCGGCTACACAATCTTCACTGTTGAAGGTAAGTCCTGTCCGTATGTCGTGATTGCCTGTCTGTCTATTGCCTCCTACCTCATACCTCATACCTCATACCTCTTACCTTCCACCTCATACCTTCTACCTCCTACCTCCTACCTCCTACCTCATACCTCATACCTCCTACCTCCTACCTCCTACCTCCCTACCTCCTACCTCCTACCTCCTACCTCCTACCTCCTACCTCCTACCTCCTACCTCCTACCTCCTACCTCCCTACCTCCTACCTCCCTACCTCCTACCTCCTACCTCCTACCTCCTACCTCCTACCTCCTACCTCCTACCTCCTACCTCCTACCTCCTACCTCCTACCTCCTACCTCCTACCTTCTGTGTTTAACCTTTTCCCTTTATCCTCCCTTGACTTTACATCTTCACTTCAACCTGTACTCTACTCTAATGTTGAGCTCCTCTTTACCCTCTAGTCTGGCGATGCAGTCAATTTCGAGCAAATCTGGCCCAAGATCGAGCCCCTGGTCAACCGCATGTTCTCCATCCATGGCTTCTCCTCGTTCAACAAGTCCGAGTGGCATGACATTTTCTGGAATGTCCACCTTCTGTGCATCTGGAACTCCGAGTCTGCCATCAAACTGCAGGAGAAGCTGGTCGATGTGTTCGACCACTACATTACACAGGAGGCTGATGTATGTTGGTGGTGGTGGTGGTGGTGGTGGTGGTGGTGGTGGTGGTGGTGATGTATTGTGACTGACCCTCTCTTCTCTTTTTCTCTTTTTGTAGTACATTATGAGCAATGCCGAGAACGACATGTCTCTGCTCAAGGCATACATCCAGGCCTGGAAACGATTTATGTTCTATTACAAGTATGTGCCGCTGCCCTTTGCGCCTATCGAGACATTCTTCGAGTTATCAGCCACCAAATTGCTGTCGAAGAAGCCCCTCGAAGTAGAGTCCTACATTCGGCTCACCATGACTGAGCTGTGGGCGCTCAAGATTTTCACCGAAGTCATTTCGCGACTAATTTCAGGTTTGTTCATGTTTGATGCTCTGCTGTATATTGCTCATGTGTTCTCCTTTTGCAGGTGCAATGCTTCTGATCGAACAGGAACGCAACGGCATCGTCTGCGATCCCTACCTGATTGTTGGCGTCAAGGAGTCCTGCCTTTATCTTAGCTGCTTCTTACAGGACCAGTGGTTCATATATCGCAACAACTACGAGAAGGTCTACATTAGCCAGACGGAGAACTATTACCGAGCGATGGGCCAGCTGTACTACTCGCAACACGGCGCTCTGTCCTACATGAAGTGGGCCGATGCAAAGCTCAAAGAAGAACAGGATCGTGCCAACTGGTACTTGGAGCCTCACTCCAATTGGAAGGTGCTCTTCGTCGTGGTGCACACACTAATCGACGAGTACAAGGATTTACTCACGGAAAAGTTCGTATCACTTCTCAAAGGCAACGATATTGCTTCACTGAAGATAATGTTCTCACTGTTGGCTGGTGTCGAGGATGGAATTGAGCCATTGCTGTACAAATTCGAAGACTATTTCACCAACTTTGGCATCGAAAATCTAAAAATGGAGGCGCTCTCCTTTGTGAATGATTCCGAGAAGTACATTGAGCTTCTGCTCAAGTTGTACAACAATTCCACCAGTGTGGTCACTGAAGCCTTCGGTGATGATGCACGATTTCTCACGGCACGTGATATGGTGAGTGATTTGTGCTTGATTATCGCCAATTAACCAATGTACTCTCAACACAGGCTTTCACAGCACTCATCAATGATAAAAGTGTTTTTCAATTTGCGATCGAACACAAACAGAAGTTGTAAGTTGGTGACAAACTTTGTGGATCTTCTTTTACTAATGACTCTTTGTTTTTTAGAGCTACACGAACATCAATTCCTAGCGAATTGGAGACTGCGGGTGC
>JAKIJQ010000172.1:310000-355104 GCA_023373905.1 Rhizoglyphus robini
ACACGAGAGACCATAAGAACCATGTTGAGATGATCACAATTAAGTGTCACCTAAGCGATCCGTTTGCCGTGCTCAGCAAGCTCAATACGCGGTTCATTCATTGTGAGTACTAGTCCACTCTCTAATGAAATCTGTTTAGTTCTAATTGGTGCGAGCTAGGCACTGCATGCAATATATTGTATATCATCACTCACATTGTCAGCTCAGTCCGTCAGTGAGAGTGAAGGCACCGATCACTCAAATGAAGCATTATAAAAGTAATGTCGTACTGCAATGCGCAAAATGTTATGCAAATTGCTTTACAGGCCAAATCCAGGCGATGGTTGACAGCACAATGCTCACCCGAATAAGGATTCAACAGGGTAAAGAGCGGTGCCAGCCCGTGTTCATTCACGAGCAAAATGTAATTCACCAAAACACACAAGTGGATGTAACTTTCGGTGATCATTACTGTTGGCTCGGGTCGAGTTGCACAATTGGATTGTTTATTGCCTAATAGATCGAACTATGAAGCTCGGCAATAAATGTCACAGATGAATCAAATCAACAGTACGGTGGACAATATCTCACTAAATCACATGACACTTTCAAAGAGTACCCTTGTTACGATGGTGGAGGTGGTGGTGGTGATAGTACCGGCACTACTACCAGCGATTGAGTTACTCGGCCGTCTTATGGGTAGATGAGCAATGAATGAACGGTTCGTGGTGTTCATAATAGCAAGAATGCTGAGAACACATGTTGATACTAATTTGGGGCTCTTGGTTGTTGCATGCCGTGGAGATGGTACACTAGTGAGTCGTGTCCAAACGACTCACGCCTTCCTTGTGCAAGTTACAGTCTTGTACGAATTGTGAACACAACCATGCGAAGTGGGATCACTTGGCACTCAGTTACATCGTCAGGATAGTCAAGACACTCTATTCAAAGCATCTAAATCAAAGATAAAGGTTTTCAATTTTGCCAAATACGATTTAGAGTCATCTGTGATCATCTGTGCTTTATTGTAAAATCGTGTATATTATAAAATATAAAATTATGTATACGTAAAACATAGACAGTAAAATATTAATTTGCCGTTCTCAAGTATAAGTAGACACTGGTTAGTAGGTAGGCAATACAGGATTAACGCTTTGATTAGAAGAATTAGAATAGATAGAGCGAAGCATATACGTAATGGAACTACCGTTCATATCCGACCAAATGAATAAATGAGTCATCTAATCTGCCATGAGAGCGGATTGAGCACAGGCACAACGCTTCAGCACCGATATACACAGGCAGATTGTAGTGGCTGAGTTGGTCTGCAATCAAGAACACAACACCGCGATGTCATCGAACACACAGTGAAATTGATTGGCCGACACAATTGAAGACTAAGGCAAGGATTCGTTTATCTTCTACTTGTCTTTTCACTCTCAAACCAACACAGACACGTGTGTCGCGCTTCCAACCAACTTTCTGGGACAGTTCACTTCAGTCCAGTGGCTGCGTGACCAAATCATGTCCGCATCCAAGTGACGCTACATGGACAACCCAATCTCGACACAATGCATAACATAAAAAGGGTCGATCACTGTCCATTGAGAGAATGTCTCTCGCACAGAGCACTAATTCCGCTCTTTCGCTTTAATGTTTGCAGTGTCAGCATTCGAACATAAATCTCATCTTAAAATTACAAGTAAACACAGTTTCTTACATTAAAGCACACGAACATAAACGATCATTTGATGATTGTCTCATTTTGTCAATTCTGTGGGCTAATGGCATTACCGGCAGACCGTGTCATTGACCTGCACACCGCCACACATGGTCCTTGTTTTGTTTTGCCTTTCTGCCACACCACTCTGTGTCTGAGTGTGATAAATCATGCCTTTCCCATTGTCTGTCACTTTAGAAATTCGAGTTGACTCGTGTGTATGTGATCACAAGCAGTGCAGCAAACACCGAATCCATTTAGTGGCTCGCTTCAAAAGCAGGACAAGTAATTTGACTGACACAACGCACGGCCAATTGGCATAAACACAAGCCAATACACCGAGCATGCACATCACTCTACCTATGATTGGCAGGCTGTATTGGACTGGCTTATCACTTGGCTTCATCCTAACTGTACCCAAGTACGCAGAAGACAGGCCCACCAGGCAAGGCAGGGCATTGCATCTAAAGGCGCCTCATCGAGTCCCAATTCATTGACAAGAAGCGATCAAGAGTAATTAACTAAAGCAAATCTAAAGCAAATCTAACTAACAATGGTAACTGTACTCACTTAAGTTTGTGTTTGTGCTTGCAGAACTGAGTAACATCATAAAGAAATCAAGGCATGACACACGGACAGAGATCGACTCTGTCAGAGAGCGGCAATGGACAGAGCACCTTCACACACATCCACACCACACCGTTCAAAAAACCAGCAAATTTGAATCGGTTGGATGGCTCAACTGGGCAGCACCAGACGCACACACACACAGAATCGCACAGCAGGCCGGATTGGGTGCACTTACGCGCACTATCGCGCACATACGCGCACATACGCGCACTATCGAGCATTATCGCGCACTATCGCGCACTTACGCGCACTATCGCGCACTATCGCGCACATACGCGCACTATCGCGCACTATCGCGCACTATCGCGCATTATCGCGCAAATACGCGCACATACGAGCACATACGCGCACTTACGCGCACTATCGCGCACTATCGCGCACATACGCGCACTTACGCGCACTATCGCGCACTTACGCGCACTATCGCGCACATACGCGCACTATCGCGCACTATCGCGCACTATCGCGCACTATCGCGCAAATACGCGCACATACGCGCACATACGCGCACTTACGCGCACTTACGCGCACTATCGCGCACTATCGCGCAAATACGCGCACATACGCGCACATACGCGCACTTACGCGCACTTACGCGCACTATCGCGCACTATCGCGCACATACGCGCACATACGCGCACTTACGCGCACTATCGCGCACTATCGCGCACATACGCGCACTATCGCGCACTATCGCGCACTATCGCGCACTATCGCGCACATACGCGCACATACGCGCACTATCGCGCACTATCGCGCACTATCGCGCACTATCGCGCATTATCGCGCACTATCGCGCACTATCGCGCACTATCGCGCAAATACGCGCACATACGCGCACATACGCGCACTTACGCGCACTATCGCGCACTATCGCGCACTATCGCGCACATACGCGCACTTACGCGCACTATCGCGCACTATCGCGCACTATCGCGCACATACGCGCACTATCGCGCACTATCGCGCACTATCGCGCATTATCGCGCAAATACGCGCACATACGCGCACATACGCGCACTTACGCGCACTTACGCGCACTATCGCGCACTATCGCGCACATACGCGCACTATCGCGCACTATCGCGCACTATCGCGCACATACGCGCACTTACGCGCACTATCGCGCACTATCGCGCACTATCGCGCACATACGCGCACTATCGCGCACTATCGCGCACTATCGCGCACTATCGCGCAAATACGCGCACATACGCGCACATACGCGCACTTACGCGCACTTACGCGCACTATCGCGCACTATTGCGCACATACGCGCACATACGCGCACTTACGCGCACTATCGCGCACTATCGCGCACATACGCGCACTATCGCGCACTATCGCGCACTATCGCGCACTATCGCGCACATACGCGCACATACGCGCACTATCGCGCACTATCGCGCACTATCGCGCACTATCGCGCATTATCGCGCACTATCGCGCACTATCGCGCACTATCGCGCAAATACGCGCACATACGCGCACATACGCGCACTTACGCGCACTATCGCGCACTATCGCGCACTATCGCGCACATACGCGCACTTACGCGCACTATCGCGCACTATCGCGCACTATCGCGCACATACGCGCACTATCGCGCACTATCGCGCACTATCGCGCATTATCGCGCAAATACGCGCACATACGCGCACTATACGCGCACTTACGCGCACTTACGCGCACTATCGCGAACTATCGCGCACATACGCGCACTATCGCGCACTATCGCGCACTATCGCGCATTATCGCGCAAATACGCGCACATACGCGCACATACGTGCACTATCGCGCACTATCGCGCACTATCGCGCACATACGCGCATTATCGCGCACTATCGCGCACTATCGCGCACTATCGCGCAAATACGCGCACATATGCGCGCACATACGCGCACTTACGCGCACTTACGCGCACTATCGCGCACTATCGCGCACATACGCGCACATACGCGCACTTACGCGCACTATCGCGCACATACGCGCACTATCGCGCACTATCGCGCACTATCGCGCACTATCGCGCACATACGCGCACATACGCGCACTATCGCGCACATACGTGCACTATCGCGCACTATCGCGCACTATCGCGCACTATCGCGCACTATCGCGCATTATCGCGCACTATCGCGCACTATCGCGCACTATCGCGCACATACGCGCACTATCGCGCACATACGCGCACATACGCGCACTATCGCGCACATACGCGCACTATCGCGCACTATCGCGCACTATCGCGCACATACGCGCACTATCGCGCACTATCGCGCACTATCGCGCACTATCGCGCACTATCGCGCAAATACGCGCACATACGCGCACTATCGCGCACTATCGCGCACTATCGCGCACATACGCGCACTATCGCGCACTATCGCGCACTATCGCGTGTCACTATCACTATCACTATTCGGTGTTACTACAATCACCACTTGCCGGATCAGTGGATGATGGTCTCTAATGCTCTAAGCTGACAGGGCAAAAGAACACTCACAAGCACACTCACACGAATATTACAAACATTGCAGCACACACACACACGCACACCACGGTCAGGTTATTACACTGAGTTGCAATCTGGCCATGGTTGCTGTACCTAGTCTCAGAGCATTACAGTGCCAATTATTTTGAATCACACACACCAAGACAAGGCAATGGACATGCAAAAGTTGGAAGATTGGTTCGATAAAGGCGTTAGTGAGCAGTTGATTAGGACAATTAGATTACCGTATGTATGTTGTGTTGTGTGTGCAGTGGCCAAAAATAATACAAAACTCAATTCGACTCACAAGCAACAAACAAGCAAACAATGGAAAACGCTGTGCCGGATTAGCACACAGACACAACACACAGACAAAACACCGTAATGACCGAATGATACTAGGGCTGGATCCAAATGTGCAACTCAACGAGGGTACCATCGATAGTGTCCTACATTGACCATAAGTGACCAATTGAACCATTTATGCGAATAGTTCAGTAACCAACAAAGTGCACAAGTGCATTACATAGTGCGATGATCGAGGAATTCAAAGATAACGAGAAAGCAATAATCATAGCCAATCGCACAAACTGTTCATTACGGATGGTACTAAATGGAGAGAGTGAGCACATCCTCTGGACACCTTCACAAATGAGCCGACTAATCACCGAGTGACCTGATCATTCATGTGAGTGTGATTCCTTCAATGATGGTGCGGTGGTGTAGCCATGGGCGCAAAGTAGTGTGCGGTTTGAATGTGTGTGCCGTATATGACCAGTTGACATGTGCACTGCAGGCCAATTGTACTGTCGATCATGAAATGGCTCAAGTAGATCGAGTGTGCTCGTAGCAAACAGCAATACACTTGCACCTGTGCACTGTCCAAAACCAAAAATAGTCCTACTCCAATTAGTCAAGTGAAATTAGACACATAAAGAAGAATTAAAAGAGCTTTTTTACGTTGGTGAGTGTATGTGTGTGTGCATAATGATGAACCAGTCTGAGGTGATTTATTTAGAGCAACGTCTGATGAGATGCCATTCAAGTCAATGACTCACTTATGTAACCAATGAGATTAGTGAGTGTGCACTGGGGGATAATCAACACGCCGAACACCGATCGATACAGCACGGCACCAGGCACCGTCAATAAACAATGCCACACAATGTCAATTGAGATATAATGAGAAATGAGCCAATATGACACACACACACACACACACACACACACACACACACACACACACTGTAAAATTGTAGAAAGTGGGCCATAGTAACATAGGTTTATATATGGCAATTGGCATAGAGAAAGCGTGAGTCAAGTGGAAATGTGGTGATGGATGTGATGGCCAAAGCAATGCGCAAGGAATATATCGCAAACACACGGACACTTGAGATGAAGAAGTAGAAGCCAAGTTGTGCCCACGATACGATCGCTGACTGACTGGACGTGTTGCTGCTGGTGTGTATGTGTTGGAATTGTTCGATTGGTTTGTTGATGATGCTGAGGGCCACGAGTGAGAGAGAATAGATGATGAGACTGGCCGTCTGAATGCTGCCAGACTCAGATACTGGTCAGAATCGACCAAACAGGCATAGCAGCTAATATGACTGCCAAAGAGATGCCGACGATTGCTGCTGCTTCTTCTTGTGCACTCTGTGTATAGCGCCGAGGACACGGTTTGTCCGGTGTTGAGTATAGGCAAAGGTGGTCAACCAGACCAACCAGAAAGGCACCAACAACACAACAAGAAAGGATTCGATGAGTTTGTTTATTGGCAGCGTAATCGGCGCCTGACTTTTCCTCCTGAGCTCTTGTACTTCTCACTTCGACTCGATTCAGGCTACTAAAGGGAAGATGCAGCAAATAATATGGGGGCGTACTTTAATCACGTGATCAAGAAAATCGACTTTTTGAACTCTCCCATCCCCCATGTGATCAGGTCGTGATCAAAGGCCAGACCCCCCTAGACATACTTTTTGATCAAGTCGTATTTCTACCCATTCTAATAAATAAGCCATTTTAAAAATTATCATATAAATTTTAATCAAAATTAGCATTTAAATAAGAACAAAACCAAATCAATCATTTATGATCATACTGACTGTAGTTAGTATCGTCAATGTTAGTGTCGTAATCGGAGACTACGATGATTCGAATAGACTCATTGATATCTCCTCGCTGATCATCACCAAATTCTTTAAAAACAGGGGCTAAATTATTTCTATTTTTAACAAAATTGCCTTTTAAAAGATGATTTGAATTTGATCTGACCCCCCTCACTTTTTTCGTGATCAATGTGTGATCATTTGCCAAACCCCCCTTCCCTCCAACCCTTGATCACGTGATTAAAGTACGCCCCCATATGCGGCACACAGCACAAAGCAGACAAACTGAACTGAAAACTTGGGGTGACGAACGATTCGATTGAAGAAGTTATCGAACACACTGAACGCACTTACTACACTTCGATAGTGTCACCAATTACTACAACCACAAGGCCACTACGACCCACTCAATGTAAAATGAGGGCAGAGTTCTTTTAGATCTGTATTTGTCACTGTGTGGTGTAGTTGTGATGCAATGCTACAATGCTACTACTACAAAGAAACAGAAGAAAGATGATTTGAGTGACTCGCCTGTCACTCGACCTGTCACTGCCCGACTGACTGCCACATTCTGTGGGAACGGTCTACAGTGAAGACTCTGCACAGACAAATGGTAACCTCGTAACCATTCTGTCTGTATAAAGTATTGCACTCGACGGAAGAATGCACCAACATTGAGGGATGAGAGTGATGACGACCACCAACCACAAGACACAGAGGAGAGCGAGGAAAATGTTGCATGCCACAGTATGCTACTTTACTGTTGATGTGCCATTGTCACTCACAGTCCAATAATTCAAGACCACTGTTTGCCATCGTTGCAATGTAAACGATTCTGTTTTGGTTCTGGTTTGGTCGGCTTGTTGTGTCTACTTGCACATAACGTCGTTCACTTTGACTGGCCATAGTGCAACTGAACAGATCAATTAGTAGAACACACACACACACACACACACACACCGCAGAACAAACATTAAACCCCTCGACAACTGCCGACGGCAAACATGAAGCCCAACCTTTCAATGTTTCACGAGAGTGAACTTTGTGGAACGGGTAATTGGCTGGTGATATTGCACATATTTTGGTTCAATGGTTAGGGCGTGGCACTGCACAGAACCAAACTTGAGATCATGCAAGTTGGCTTCCATTGCACTCAACCATCACGTAATCGTGTATGTACGAACATATGGAGCCATTAGGGCGAACACAACCAGACTGAGAACTCGAACTAAAGAGAGAGAGAGAGAGAGAGAGAGAGAGAGAGAGAGAGAGAGAGAGAGAGGGAGGGAGGGTTGGAGAGAGAGGGAGGGGGTTGGAGAGAGAGAGGGAGGGAGGGTGGGGGAGAGAGAGAGGAAGATATATATATATATATATAGAGAGAGAGAGAGAGAGAGAGAGAGAGAGAGAGAGAGAGAGAGAGAGAGAGAGAGAAAGAGAGAGACCGAACAGAACGAGTTCCCATCGAACGATAATTGTGTCATCAGTTGTGATCTGTAGCCATAAACAAACAAACGTTTTAGTTTAGTAACGAAAAATTTAATTTGTATTAATTATAATAATTATAGCATATTAGAAAAAATGAATTACAGGTAAAAAAATAGTAATTAATCAGTTAATCTTCGGAAATAGAAAAGAACATTATTTAAATAATGATAATAATAAAGTATACTCTAAGAAAAGTAATTCGTCATATTAAAAAATAAACTAAATAAAGAATAAGAATAAAATCGCTAAGACTGAGATTACTGTCGAGGAATGTATGGATGAGTCGGGTTATGCTGATACTCGAAATTGACACGACCGTTCACTTTGTCGAACACAATCTTGATCACATGATCGGCAGTGATCATATGTTTGGCACACTGCTCGTACAGGTCCACTTTCTGCTTCATAAAGTCCACCGAATAACTCGCTGCACTAATTGCCTCCTGTGATAGATCAAACAGTGATCTACAATTGACAGGGTTTCGTTCATTCGCCAGTTGTAGAAGCTAATCGGAAATGAGATTGTTTCGATAAGTTAAATTTTTCTCTAATTGTTCATGAACTCACCTCAACAACAATCTTCTCCACAATCAAATCGAGTGTGTATGCAGTGTAAGCCTTGTTCCCGAACTTGTCTCGAAGCTCGTTCTTGTACTCTTCCACGGTGAGCTTCTTGTCCAACTTCATTCTCACCAATACGACCAAACAGACGAGATAGTCACTTGTTGGAACACCTTCTACAACAGTGGACAAAGAGTTTCACGAGAGTTATAAGTACAATTGAGGATATAAAATCATAATTACCATTCTCCTTGGGAATGAATGGGAGACCACTGTTGGCACACTTTTCCTTCTGTTGCTCGAGTTCATCTTTCTCCGACTGCACCAGTTCGAGAACAACATTTTGCATCTGTCGCAATCGTTCACAAAGTAGAATGTACAATCGGAAGAAGTAGAACCAATTGTCGTTTGCATGGAAAATTTTAGACTCTTCTGTTTGGTACTTGCGTTTGAGTAGTAAATCGGGAATGTACTGACTCAACATTACATCTATTTCTTGCTCTTGTCTCAATTGGAACGAATCATGCTTCCTCACGTAGTGCATGATCAACTCAGAGGCAACTTCAATAAAGTACTCGAGCGGATAATCCTTGATCAGCTGTATTGGGGCACCACCATTGGCCTGTCCTCGTTGGAACATGTTTTGCATTTCACGAAGCAGTGATTCTCGTTCCAACAGTTTTGCGTCTTCCTCTCGAAAAGTGACACCGCGAACATCTAACGATTTCAAGTAGACAGCCTCAGTTTGCTTTCGCCAATTTTTGAAAAAATTCTTCTGCGCCTTTTTCCATTCATCGAGTTTCTCGCCCAGCCGTCGGAGCACCCGTGGAATAATTTGCATTGGCAAAGTTCGAAGATCGAGATAGATACGGTCGAAATGTTCTTTACCATAGATACGTCTGATCGCTTGGCGGTAAATAACTCCTGATCGGCCGTTCAAGTTCTCATCCAACCTATGAAAATAGAGATAATAATGAAATAGTTTACGAAAGAGTATAACTTACATAAAGTTCACTAACTGCACAGAATCCTTCCTAACATCTTCCTAACTTGAGCAAGAATCACAATCAAGTGATCCATCGTGGACCGAGTTGTTTCAATCACATGATCCAAGTTCGCGCGCTCATTTTCGATTCTAAACAATTCGTGAACCGACGTGTCGTGTTCGATTTCCTTAATCTGAAAGTCATCAGCGCAACAGACGGCCAAAGTGTCGTTCAGCACACTATCGCCTAGTATGTTTCGACCAGAACACTTGTCATTGTTTGAGAATTTGAGATAGGACGGACCAACACGTTCCAATTCGGTGTGATCAATGACGATCAAATCATCATTTGGTGAGGCAATTTGGGAGTTTTCTGTGTCTTTGATTGTGGACTTTCCACTTGAGTTCATAGATCGATTCATTAGATTTCGGTAAACTTCAGATACATTTGCTAACAATGCCAAGGATGAGTCGCTTGACATTTCGTCATAAAACAAGTTTGTTTGAAACGAAAGTGATTGTGCCGGAACGTGTTCCAAACTCTGAGTCGGAGAATTGCTGCCCGAGTTGATGTCACTTTCGGAAAGACTGTGAGATGGTGGAGAAGCCGTGAAGATGGAAAATCGTCAAAAGTAGATCCCATCTGAGTTAGTAAATTACTGCCTGAGAAAATGTTCATGTCACTGTAGGAACGATCGAGGGATGGTGCGACAGTTTCAGGATTTTCCGTAAACTTGAATGATGAATTTCCACTTGAGTCCATAGATCGATTCATTAGATTGTCGTGAACTTCAGATACATTTGCCAATATTACTAACGATGAGTCACTGGACATTTGTTCATAATTAGGACCAAACATGTTTGTTTGAAACGAAAGTGATTGTGCCGGAACGTGTTGCACACTCTGAGTCGAAGATTTGTTGCTTGAGGAAATGTTCATGGCACTGTAGAGAAGATTGTCTGCTTGTGTGGTACCAGACACTGTGGAAATAGATGAATTTCGTGATGATCGCTTATCGTCACTAGTTGGACGCTCATTACCACCAGTTGATCCATCTGAAGTACTACAAGCCCGTTTAGACGATTGGCTTGAAGTGGATGACTTGCCCTTTCGCTTCTTGTCACTCTTGATGGGACTGGTTGGGACCGATTCAACACCTTCCTGGTTTGATGACGAGTCGGGTTTATCCGATTTAGCAGAAAGAGGAAGCTTCTGAGTGGTTGGCACCGTTTGGCCACTAATCGACAGTGGATTTTCACTTGCATACATATTCGTGCTGGGATTAAAGGGATGGAGTGGATTTGATTGAGGAATAGTCGGTTTTAAGGTAGATGCTCTTTTGCTTCTGGCGGTGGCTGACTTGATTGATCCTCGACCTTTCTTCTTTGAAGGAGAGGCGGATTTGTACGGGTGAGTGAAATGGGACAATGGTTGAGCAGTAGACACTTTTGGACCAGTAATGAATCGAGGATTTACTGAGCCATACACACTCGAGTTCGGAGTTGGAAAGGTCTGTGGTTTAGTGAAAGACGATGACATCTGAGATTGAGTGCCCGACTTACTTAGTAGAACTCGACTAGGCGTGTGTTCCTTCGATTCACGAGCTTTAATAGTTGATGAGTCTTTAGTCGGAGTAGAAGAAAGAGTAGAAGACTTCGGAGTTGGTGTATAAACAGTGCCTGATAAAATTGTAGAGAGCACATCACTATCAGTAGTGCCCGACTTTGACTGAAGGTGCGCCGATGTTGAAGGATTTCTAAACGAAGATGTGCTGGTGTGGGCAGACCTCGGAGTAGTGTTTCCACTTGTTTTGGTCGATCCCTTCGATTCAGGACGTTTTGGTGTTAACGGGATTTGACGTTGGATTCGAGGGATTAAAGTTGATGACCTCGGAGATTGAGGGTACTTCGGAGCGGATGGAATTGTTGGTTTAATAAAATCACCACGCTTCTGTACTGAAAGTTGAGTGGTATGGGCAAAAGTTGAGGACGGTGCAGCACGGTGTAACACGTCATCACTAGTACTTGGTTTTGTCGAGGCACGACGCTTCGATGTAGAAATAGTAATAGGAGTAGTAGAAGCACTACTTTTGTTTCTAGTCAGTCTTCGGGCACCCAAAAAATCGCCACTATCCGGACCGTCCCCACTCATCATGTAGTTACGGAATTCTTCCGCCAAATCGCCCGAATCCTCAAATAGAGTGAGAACCTAAAATACAAACAATTAGTTTAATGCGAGAGAGAGAGAGAGAGGGCGAGAGAGGGGGCGAGAGAGAGAGAGAGAGAGAGAGAGAGAGGGCGAGAGAGGGGGAGAGAGAGAGGGCGAGAGAGAGGGCGAGAGAGAGAGAGAGAGAGAGAGAGAGAGAGAGAGAAAGAGAGAGAAAGAGGGCGAGAGGGCGAGAGGGCGAGAGAGAACATACCTCAAAGTAAATCTCATTATCAGCATTACGTTTATCCACAAAAGGCATATGCTTAGAAGAACACTGCTGGTCTTGGAACTTCTTAAAAAGAGCCAAAAAAGACTGATAGACAGTGGGCCGGCTTTCGTAGCGGAGCTTGACTTTATTTACAAAATCGACGGCAGAAGCAGGTAGCACATATGAAGGCACGGAGGCTTCGGTGGGTGCACTTGAGGAAGCCATCTTGTTGGGTTCCAAACGAGAGTATGTAGCGTTGGTGACACGAATAGAAAAGTGTATATCAGGATGACAAAAGAGAGCGACGGCGGAGAGAAGAGAGAAGAAGTTACTCGAACTCACACACAAAAGCACATTGCAGTAAGATGAGTCACGAATGAGTGTCGAGCGGCGGTGACACGACTAGAAAGATGTTTATCACGATGACAAAAGAGAGCGAAGAAAAAGAGAAAAGTTACTAGAACATCACACAAACGCACAGTGAGATGAGTAACGAGTGAGTGTGGCGAGCGCGCTGTCTTTGTTAGTGAGAGAGCACGATCGCATTCGATTTTCTTACACGGGGGTGTACACAGAGGACGTATCGCCTAATGAGTGTAGTAAATTCGATTTATTCAACTAGATGGCGTTGTGTGTTCCTCACATTATATGAGTTACATCATATACTGTTGAAATTAAAGTCGGAGCGAGTGTATGCCAAATTAATTAAAATTAAAATTAAAATTAAAATTAAAATTAAAATTAAAATTAAAATTAAAATTAAAATTAAAATTAAAATTAAAATTAAAATTAAAATTAAAATTAAAATTAAAATTAAAATTAAAATTAAAATTAAAATTAAAATTAAAATTAAAATTAAAATTAAAATTAAAATTAAAAATTAAAATTAAAATTAAAATTAAAATTAAAATTAAAATTAAAATTAAAATTAAAATTAAAATTAAAATTAAAATTAAAATTAAAATTAAAATTAAAATTAAAATTAAAATTAAAATTAAAATTAAAATTAATTATCAATTACACTCTTCACTATGCACATTAATAATAATTGTTTAATCTGTTTAATAGTAATGCTAATTATTACTTTCCGAGTGCTACTATTGAGACACATGAGACGTTTGTCTCAGGCGCCAAATTTGATAATTTGTAACATGGTAATGGCCATTCACTGGCTCATTAGCATTACCACCGTGCTGGAACACCAAATTTATTTGGCACAATTGCCCAAAAGAATATCACTCTAACGGGATGGCCATTTCTTGAAAATGTCCCATTTGACACTGCACAGACTGTTATGAGTGCTCACATCTTACCGAACACGTGTACGCATCGAGGAACTGATGGCCTATGGTGTGTGCCTGTGTGGGCAGTGTTGGCTATGCAGAGGCAATCAACATGGATTCATACATTAGGATAATGTCGCTTCTGCCTTGAAAATATTAAAGAATGACTAACTGGGCCGAGTGCACTGTGACATTCGAGCGGAAAACGTTAGTGTATGAGTGATGGACAGAGTGTGAGCATAGCTCAGAGGGTTACTTGAGAAGACAATCCCACTCTCGTCTTTCGATTGAACAAGATTAAAAAGATGAAACGGAATCGTGAGTTTGCCATAGAAGGGCTAAATGGTCTCAGTCAGAGGCAATCGTATCAATGAACATGCATACACGTCGGTCTAGCAATCGAGCGCACCTCACCATTGGTCACTCATTTGGAGCGGTATCTATCGATTTGGTCAAATCAAGATGGTGGTGGGTATGACGATGATCATGATGATAGAGTTGTATGTGCTCGTGAATGATGGTTAGTGGTAATGAGCTCGTTGTACTGAGGTCGGCCAAATGGATAACCGACTAGATTCATGCACAGGCTTGAGTTGATGTACGAATTGCGTTTGGAGTAGCTCGTGGTGCAAAGACCTACTGCTGCACAAACACCAGCCACACAGAAGCCATCATTGTGCTGTTGATTGCATTATGTTCTTTGCATCAGCCTCGCGCCTTGCTTAGTGTGGCACTGATTGATTGATCACCGCGGAAAGCGTGAGCCACATCCGAACTGGATCTCCGTCTGTCTCCTTGCTTCTTCATGTGAGTACCACTGATGGGTGCTTCTCTATTTCCAGTAGTCCAGTCTCCAGTGTGGATTTATTCAACTTTGATATAGTGGCTGACGAGCACACCAGCAGCGGAAGCCACATTTGCGCTCTTTTGAGCAAGCAGATTTGCATTTCGTTTGGCACACCCCTAGGAGAGCTTCTAATGGTTCCTTGTACATGTGTCCTCAAGTAGACATGTTTCAGTGAATGTAACCATTGGATGTGAAAGTCATATTTCAAATGGAACCATTACAAGGTTTGGTCGAAAGAACTCGTACAACAGAATCAACAACTGTTCGAGCGGTTGTTCGGGTTGTGAGACTTAATGGACATTGTGAATGTGTGTTGCGAGTCCAACTGCAGTCCACAGACGGGACATTTGAATTTACTTTCACCAATCAATGCAGCACATTAGTACCAGTTCCATGAATCTATTCCTAATTTCCTCATTGTCCTTCTCGTCATGTTCGTTATTCTGATATACAATGTCAATCACTGTGTCAGTGTCCTCGGGCTAGTAGTAAATGCAGTGAGAGACACTAATGACTGAGTGCAGTACAGCACTGTTTTATTTTCAGCAAATCAACACACTTTCCCACAACGAGATCAGGCAACACTCGGTTCTGCCTAGTCCCGTTGTGCGTTTGTTCGACCAGAGGTATGTGGCCACAGTCACTAGTGTGCGTAACCACTTTGGTTTGACAAAAGGCGCACAAGTCCACCACTCCACAGCACACATCCTTTGCGTCTTACCAATGATAAAAACAAAAACAACAAAACTGTCTGTCTGAGTAGTGATGTTATTTTCGAATATTCGAATAGTATTTGGTTGTGTCGTTTGAACTGTTGGCTAAATGGAATGCAGCATTGAGCATTAGGTACCACTGAACGAAGTGAACCTTTATATCATGCTTTCCCTACCCCTAAATCGATTCCATATATTTAAATAAAATTTTATTCAAAAAATCAACCCGATTGGTGGAGTGGATCATACCGCCCCGGGTTGCACTGAAATGTGTTGGGTACTTTTCAGGGCTACTGTCAGCCATGCAACCCGGGGCGGTATGATCCACTTCACCAATCGGGTTGATTTTTTACATAGAATTTTATTTTAATATATGGAATCGATTTAGGGGTAGGGAAAGCATGATATAAAGGTTCACTTCGTTCAGTGGTACCTATTGAGCATCCACTGTCCGGCCGTTTCCATATTGAGTCATTTGTTTATGAATGTACCAACAAGCAAAGCAATAGTTCTACCAAGTGCGCTACATACCACAAAGACCGATTGTGCCAAGTGATAGAAGTGAACTATTGAACTATTCGCTTGTTGATTGCACTGACAGTCAACAGTAGCCAGTAGCCAGTAGTGCCTCACAAGGAACGCCCTTGTTCAAGTGATTGTAGGCAACGAGCCCAAATCTGATAGCAAGTCACATCTCCTCGCACCACACGCAACACATCTTCGTTGGCTCACTCGGTGGCCCAATGGACTCATTGTGACAATGTTCGCGGCCATTTGATTGGCCAAATGGTTCTCGACAAATTAATGTATCACACTGAACAAACTGTCTCTACAGGTAAGAAAGCCTTAGATGTGCATAATGACAACACACACTCACACACAAGGTGCCAAAGTGCTCTAGCGGTGCGGTGCAACATTCATATGTGGCTAATCGTGCCTGATTGAAAAGATAGTAACCCGATTTGGTAAGGTTATGATCGACACTGCCACTCGGTCCTACAATAAGCACCTTTCTTGGACAGCGCCGATAACTGCTTTGATTGGCACAATTATGAACATTCGTGTGCAGCACGCAAGGGTTAACTCAACCCGTGGCCGGCCACCGAATAATGAAGTGGACAGTTGATTGAATACACATATGTTATAGCACACAGTGGCTCAATGTGGCCATTGTGTGGTAGTGCTTAATGCAACTCAATTTGTGTACAAACCGAATCTGTCAAATCGTCCACTGGAAACATACACACAGTGACTGCATTAGTTTGAAATGAATTCTCCACATTGCTGAGTGTAGACGCCTATTTGTGGATTGTAATGCAAATGTGTGAATTTTCAAATTAGCGAGACACACACAATGCACTGCGCAAATGAACACTGAGATTGAGAAATGATCTGATTGATTATCGAACGAAGTGCGCACTGATGGACCAGTGGGCAATCTCGGTCTAGTGGTCAAAGGGGCTAATGCGGCCATTGCCTACACCTTGTAAGTGTGACTGAACGTTTTGGTCTGAGCACAGGTGACACATGCTGTGATGTGATTCAAATTGCGTGGTTGAATTATACATTCGTTTCCATTTGCAGTGCACTTCACTGTATCGTTCGTTCCTCTCTCATTTCGATCACTTTGATGACATCGGCCTGCGACCAAGTAGACACAATGTACTCATTATTTGCCTGCATATTGAGATTTGTGTTGCACTAATGGAAACTAACCAACGAGCAGTGTTCCCAAATCGAGGCTCTGTGTTGGCTCAATTCTGTTCATTTTAGCGATCGGTTGTGCAAGTGCTGCGAATTGGTCAACTGGCCGCAGTGTGAATGCATGTACAACGAGCATATGAGCAGCACTACGAGTGGCAACAATAAATAAATCGTGAATTCATTTACATATCCAGAAACTGTATCGCATTTTGCCATAACAATAGAGCAGCCTGTGTGATGATATTGTGTGTGATGGCGATGTGCCTTGGGGTGGTGTCCAGTGGTAATGATAGAATGAATGACAGTGACAGATATGATAATGTCGGTCGGTGTCATTCCGCACGCAATCAATTGTTCTAATGAATGCAACAAACAAATGGACAAACAGGCGCAAGTGAAAGCCACAAAACGAGGCCGATTCAGAAAACTTTAGTTGATGTAAGTTCGCTAATGGCGGTGGTGTGCATTGGTGCGGTGAGAGTGACAAAAACTGACGGACGACTGACCACTGGGTTTGGTGCTCTCACTTAGTCATGGTGAGCACGGTAATGGTAATGCACATGTAAGGACAACTTCACTGAGAGTAAGGATCACTAGATTGGTGGCACATTAGTGCAAATGACATACAGACTCACAAATCGGGCATGTGCACTGTATCAATCTACCGGTGCAACTCGGAAGATGATTGTTGTGTTATTGTCTTACTGTTCCAAACAATTGTTCACTGGGCCAAACTGTGTCAAAGCCCAACGACTCGCCTATGCTTGCACAAGTGACTAATCGCTCAATTCTGATTGGCATTGAGCGACTTGCACTGGTTGATTGATGTACTGCATAGGCCCGACTAGTGAGTTTATGTAAGTGTGACACTCGACTGTGGCTTCAATCACAGTTTCGACGACGATTTGATAGCTCTCAAATGGATCCTCACAAAAGCAACCAATCTACCAATGGATTCATTCCCGTGACATTCGGATATACTCACATCAGAATCAGACTGAGCGACTGTACTCTCTTTCCGTGAGTTATGAATTCTACTCAACTACTCACCTTGGGGTTCCTTATCGAACAAAGCAACAGAGGCAAACTTGACGACATCGAGCATTGGAGAAGTGACCACTTGTCTCCGTTCAGAGAACGACTGGCTTGGGCAAAGAAGAACAAAATCAATATGAACGGAACATAGCAAAACATTACGAGTGTCGACTGACGATACAGAACTCAGTTGATACTGAGGAAAAACGAGTAGTCAGGTCGGCGCAACTCTCCGTGTGAGTATGTGCTTTGTTGGGCTCATGTGTGATTGTGGTGCAATGGGCATCGACTTAACACTGCAGACAGCCGTGAGTTTGTGAGATCATTACGCCTTATCTAGATAGCATCATTTGATTTGGTGGGCTTGTGTAAGATTCACTCCAAAGCCAAAATAGGAAAATATCGACTAAAGTGCTGTTGTTCTGTTGGCACTGTCATTGTGCCCTTCTTCGAACACCGCCACAGCCATTCGTAGGGTCAGTCAAAGGATAATGAAACCAAGATTCTGGTCTATCTAGTTACTGTTGACTGTCTGTGCTCTACACTATTACTCACACACTAAAGGTGGCTTACTTTGCACCAACGGTAACCATCAGAAGCCATGTGCCAATCCGCCAATGTGTATGCGGTTGGATATGGAAGTGGCACTAGACCAGTGATGATCGGTTACACCAGTGGGTGTAGACTTTATCACACAACACCATTAGTAGCTCGACTAACTTGCCAATTCAATTCGTTGGACACTCGACACGATTGAAACGAATGGCAATCTTAAAAATAATCAATTGCACAGTTGGACAACTGTATTTCCATCGCTCACGTGATGCAATTATGTGCATCGAGCACAATTGAATGTTTGTACCGGGACAGGACTAGGGCTAGGCACATGGTACTGGGTCCATTTGAGAAGTTGCCATGAGTTGTTATGTTGTGATTGCAGTGGCACTGGTTCGGTCTGTCTTCGAGACAGCAACTGGCCATCGATGTGACACAGAGACAGACAAATTGGACAAACAGACAGATGATGATCACTTGATCAAAGGTGGTGAGGTGAAAGCAATTGGCTCACCAATTGACCTTTGGACCTTTGGTCGAGTGTGGGCAAGTGGCAATCGGTAATGTGCACCGCTGGTCGGACAAATCGGAAATTGCGTTTGACTGTGGAAGTGGCACTTACACTCAAGTAGTGTCCGCCTATTTACATTTACGGTGCCCAGTGGTCTGTCCTCCTTTCGGTTAAGCCAATCCCTGTGCAGCAAGTACGTTCGTATCGGGGCACTTTAATTGGTAGTGACACCTCAAGTTGAGCACTAGTTGCCCTCTACCATTATAGGCACATCATCACACCAGAAGTGTCTCACATCAGTCCATCAAGGAGCACTTTCAATCACCAAGTCGCATCTCATCTCACTCGATTATCCTTCACCACAATGGTTGACAAAGGCACAGAGGCACACACCTACACTACTAAGCAAGACAGTTGGCCCATACGAGTAGACAAAGGCTAATTGAACTTTATCGAAATTGACCTGCCGAGTGATAGTTCGAATTGATTCGACTGATTCTAATGATGACACACTCTACATAGGCAGATTGCCACTATTGTCATACACTCTATTTTTTTCGTCTGGCCACGCCATCCTTATCCAACTTTCTTCACGCCGCTTCACCTGATGAACCACCGTCATTGTCATATGTCTCGTGAGTTGGTGTTAGGTTTTCCTTTCTACATTAGGGATCCAACTCATTTTGATACACACCTGTTTGGATGTTGTCCTTATGACATTGCCCATTCTTTTTCCTTTCCTCTAAATTTGGATTTTTTACTATTGGCACAGATTCAGCCGGTAAATTAGCACTGATGCATCACATAGTCATTTGGGTATTTGTGTGCATGGTTGCGCCCATTGAAGATTATGTTCACTAGTGTCGACAAACCGATAACTGCAATTGAGCAAACGTTCAACTTCCACTGCACCAGTGCATATTCGATTGTTTGATTAGTGCCTGTGCACTCATTGTGTAATCGTGGAGGTTGTTGTGGTAGTGATTGCCATACTCGATTTCATCGAGTGTCCAGTCTCTGGCAGTGAATTGCCGGTTGCGAAATTAAATGATTTAGTCGGTCAAATGAACCAGCATTCGATCGGAATGCAAAGTGCAATTGATGCCACCGAGGAGGTATAAGGTATCAACATTGCACTAACAGCACCATCTTACTGCTGTTCTGTGTTGTCAATTGAGCCAACTCAACCAACGGACACACTTGGCCGGTTAGCATCACCAGTCATACACACACCTAACAACCATAAGCCAAAACAATTAGTGCATAACAAGTCAACCCAAACGCTTCGCGTTTGCTGCGTTTCACTCCGCAAACTGCTGCGCGTTTGCAGTTGACTTGTTAAAACCACCCGTTGCAAGCAACGGGTGGTTGTCCGCTTCTCCCGTTGCATTCAAAGTAACAGAAAGTCGAAACTGCGAATGTAACACTCTGTACCTTTGAGTCATGCCATCACGACGATGACAACGACGATCACATTTTTTCTTACCTAAAGAAAATTATTAAAATGAACTCCAAACGCGTCGCTTGCGCGACGCGTTGCTATGCTCCAGCTTTGTGTGTGCAGTTGACTTTTAAAACCCCCAGTTCTTCTTGTTTATCTCCGATATCGTTAGGATCTAAAGCTTTTGGCTTTCAAATGGTTAACAATGGCACAAACAAAAATGTGATTTTTACTTTTTTAGAGTACCGTTAGTGAGTACCGTTAATGAGTTCCACAAAAAGAATAAGGAGTATTCGGACACTTACGTCTTTTTCAAAAGTGACCAAATTTGCCGACAAAATTCTTGTCGTTTAAGAACTCAGGCAACACGCTCACCTTCTCATCGACAGTATGTCTATTGTTTAAGTGAAAAATATCGTTATTAACGACTCGCTAATATCAGTGAAAATTTGTCCTCTATATTTCAGATGACAAATCGAATTAAAGCAATTTTATTGTTTTATGGGAAACGTGTCGTGAGATCAATGTTCAAGTTTTTATAGATAAGATCAACACCCACTCCAATTTTTTAAATAAGTTCTCAGACCGATTTTTGTTTGTAATCATGGCGCCAAATTATTGATTAAAGAATATATTTCAAAATCTGGGCTGGACTGAGGATTGAGAATGTCATGTACGTGGCGACGACTGGCGTATCTACTTAAAGTAACCCAGTTACAGATAACATGCCATCAAAGGTTAAATCTGAATCCATCCGAGTCTGAAGGCAAAGTTCGTTGATTTGGCCATGATTGGAATGCGTGGAATAAGGACTTGCTGATCATTGAAGTGTCATGTGCAATTCGGCAAAGCAAAATGTGACGTCTTGTTCGGTCACCAAGATCCTCAACAAATAGTAGAGTTCTATTTGTCAATCTACGTTCAACCTCTTATTTGCGCAAGAGTCATTATGGATTTTTTAGATTGAAGTATATTGCGTGGATATCCACTGTTAGTTAAGTTATTGATATACTCTATCATGAAACGCGTAAATTCGCCTGTGTCCCGTCCTGTTTCGCTTACAAATGAGTCTGAACTCGCCAACTCTCGATCAATTCCAGCTTGCTGGTCAAGGACGTTGTCAATCACTTCAAATGCATCGTCATCAATAGTGGTAAAGATGATCTTATCTTCAAGATTTCTATAGTTGGGATAGATCGAATTCATGAGCTCTTCTTTATTGGTGACTGAAAGTTTTTTGGGGTCATTTATGAATGTCTTTTGATTGGTGGGTTTGACTTCATTCCCGAAGCCAATTGTGATGATCATGACTTTCTTCGTTTAAAGTCACTGTTCCCATGTTTGTCATCAATGACAAATAGTCAAAAAGTAACCACAACGGACAACTCACAACAGCCTCATTCACAATGTCATACTCAGTACCTCGCGGCACAATAGGCAACACTTGACGAAAGTCACCACAAATCACAATCTTGCCTCCAAACGGTAAATCGCAATTGGTCAAATCGCACACAATAGAATCACAGACCATCAAGGCATACTTTGATGTCATGCTCACCTCATCCAAAAGAATGATAACATATTCTGCAAGCTTTCGCGCATCAGTTGTTTGGGCTCGCATTAATGAAACTGGATTGGAGCTGTCAATTGGAATAGGCAACTTAAATGTGCAGAGTGCGACAGTTAGGCAAGAGTGAGGCAGCAATGACGACGGTACATAGAGCACCTTGGCACCTTTGCGGGCCATATAATTACACACAGCATTGTACATTTAAATCGAACATGACATTTCCCGCCTTTGAGTAGTGCTTTCACTCACAACATGGTGTGTATGCCGCATCTCAAATTTGACAGCACTATCAAAGTTGCGTGGCTCAACAACCAATAAGATTGCTCCAATCACGTCGATAAAAACATGAATTGGGAAAGTTTCCGGAAAAGTAGAGAAACTTTCCGGAAACTTTGATATTTCAAAACGTAATTGGGAAAGTTCCCGAAAGTTTTCAAAAATATTTCCGGAAACTTTCCCTAGCCCAAGGGTCAAGGGTCATAACCATGGATATACTCAAAACATCACCTACCTTTCACCTTACATATTGTGCCTCACTTCTACTGTGTTAGTCTTCTTTTGCCACGTCATCGATTACTCATCCTAACCTTTACTGTACAAATCCTCCGTGCCTTTGAGCTCTTCCGCCACGACGACGACGACGACGACGAAGCTTTTCGACTTTACTTTAATATTATAAAGATTCAACGAACAACATACTGTGGCACCCGAGGATACTCGCACACAGTGAACAGGACACAAACACACAACACTCTATGCTCGGTGTCGTTACCGACTAGCAAATGACAGTACAGTCTCCGTAAATGGAAATAAATTAACAATTAAAGATATTTAATATATTAGTGAGAAGGGCAACCAACAGATGGCGCCACCATCTCCGTTAAGGTTATTAAATTAAAATAAATAGTTATTTAATTTATTAGTGAGAAGCGCAACCAACAGATGGCACCACCATCTCCGTTAAGGTTATTAAATTAGAGTAAATAGTTATTCAAAACAACAGTGAGAAGCGCAACCAACAGATGGCACCACCATCTCCGTTAAGGTTACTAAATTAGAATAAATAGTCATTCAAAACAACTCATTAAGCACATACCTACAGAGTAGTAGAGACCATTGGGTGGAGAGGTGTGCTTTATGATGATGATCGCAAGATGCCTACTGTAGTCTACTGTAGATCAATCCAAAGATGTACATCACAAAGACAAGTGTCACCTCAAGTAGGAAGACATATTTCACTTTTCAACACAGCAACAAAGCAGTGTTGTAAATAAGCGTAGTCCGTGAACTGTTTTAAGAAATGTTTGACTAGTCCGCCTGTCACCAAGGGCTACGAGTTCGCCCACTTGGTCTCATACCTTCAACTGACACATCCATCAAGTGACCAGTTTATTTGTAGCCTGTGCAGTGCCTACACCCGTTCTTTTATCTTTGCCAACCATCTCATTCAGTAGCCAGGTTAACAGGCACTTCTTGAGGTTGCGAAAAAATGCGACAAGCACAGCCATCAGTGGCTATTGCCTGGCCACACCGAACTCACCGAAATGATGTCTTGACATTGTCAATTGTCTATTACCTGCAGCATTGTGGTCATTTCTATGTTCCTGGTAGTGAGCGGTTTGGTGAAATATTAGTGTCCAACATGCAGATCACATCAATGTACTAATTAGTAGCCACAGAGGACACACACACACACACACACACACACACACACACACACACACACACACACACACACACACACACATTGTCTGCATAGCCATGCAATACGGGCACCACCATCAGTGGCACTAACTCACGGTTTTTAATGACATAGCACACACTGCTTTGTGCACTAACCAGCATTGTCAGTTACATTAATATGCCAAATCAGTCAGTCTATTAATTGGCCCATAATTCAATGACAGGAACCAAGAGGAACCAGTGAATGTGTGTGCAAAGCATTCAAATAAAGGGAGACTGTAGCTCATATGGGGGATTGCTTTACTGTAGCCACTGATGGTTGCATAGTTAACCAACACTTGCAGTGGCAGGCAGGAACGATCCGAGTAGATACCACATAAGGCTAATTTGCTGTTCGATATGCATAAATAGCCACGCGTCAGACCGATTTTGCGCCCTTATCCACAACACCACACCAACGCACACCAACAAGTACCAAGCCAACATTCAGTCCGGCTGTTCATTTGGAAGTGACCTGTGTGCACTTTGTCATTTTCTAATTGTATTTGATGGCAACTCAAGTCTCACACACACAAACACATTCTCACCTGTCCACCTTTGCCAGTTCAAACTTCAAAGTAATTACTGAGTACAACCATGTCGATATGGACACAATCTCAATCATAAATCATCTCATTACCATTCTCATCATAGCCCATCACCACGACACTCGAGTACGGTCAAAGTGGCACTACACCTCGATCATCGATCTAGGTAAGTTGGCCTCGCCCAGTTGGTGATTGGATGGTAAGACATATCTCAATGGAAAGGACCACACCAATTCACTGGGTGAGTGACAGTTGACAGAGTGCGCCAACGAACAAGATCAATTCAAAAGGCATCGATTAATTCACTCGATTGGCTTGAGATGATGGAGTGAGAGCAATAGAATGCCATTAATAAATTGTTAGAAATAGCTTCACTGATTGTTAGCTGGTCACAGAAAAACTCTTACACCTTAAACCGGGCGTTCTAATGTCCATTCAGATTGTACTACTCGAGCTGAACATTGCCCACCAGTCAGGGAGGCCCACTCTCACTCGTTCACCTTACACCTCTGTTCTCGTCAACCAGAAACCACCGCTTACACCTCGACTAGCACATCGACTACCAAGTGAAATCACATTCAGAATGAGCAAGTGATGGGCATTGTCTCTTGCATGGGCACACACTTGAGGTTAATGGGTGAAGAGTGTCGTGTGAGTGAGTACGCAGTGGAAAGACGATGTGTTGCATGTGTGTAGTGTTCTGGCTGAACAGACACAGTCTCATGTACGTGCAGTTCACATTGCCGCAAGTCTCTTCCATACTCTACACATGCTATGTCGTCGACTGGCAGTGTAGCAGTGCAAATGTAACGAGCCAGATGCACGGGCCGAACACATCCATTTAGGTGCACACATTGCTTGGCACAAACGATGACAGCACTGGGAGGAACATGATTGCAGCCGCCGGGACCGGCCAACCTCACAATAACAGCAAACAAAACACACAGCTCACACACAATGGACAATTAACATCTCGGCGAAGGATTGTGTCACGGCGACAATCGCAATCCAATCGGCACATGCATACATCACTCCATCTTCGGTGCCTTTGTCCGGTTATTGTCCGAGCAGGAGCAATCGATCGATGACCATGACCACCTGAATCCACTCAACACATTGCCACAACACTACAACTCCGGTGCCGTTGTCCGGTTATTGTCCATAGAGGAGCAATCGGTCAATGAACACCACCACCCGAATCCACTCAACACATTGCCACAACACTACAACTCCGGTGCCGTTGTCCGGTTATTGTCCATAGAGGAGCAATCGGTCAATGAACACCACCACCTGAATCCACTCAACACATTGCCACAACACTTCAACTCCGGTGCCGTTGTCCGGTTATTGTCCATAGAGGAGCAATCGGTCAATGAACACCACCACCCGAATCCACTCAACACATTGCCACAACACTTCAACTCCGGTGCCGTTGTCCGGTTATTGTCCATAGAGGAGCAATCGGTCAATGAACACCACCACCCGAATCCACTCAACACATTGCCACAACACTACAACTCCGGTGCCGTTGTCCGGTTATTGTCCATACAGGAGCAATCGGTCAATGAACACCACCACCCGAATCCACTCAACACATTGCCACAACACTACAACTCCGGTGCCGTTGTCCGGTTATTGTCCATAGAGGAGCAATCGGTCAATGAACACCACCACCCGAATCCACTCAACACATTGCCACAACACTTCAACTCCGGTGCCGTTGTCCGGTTACTGTCCTAAAGGGAGCAATCGGTCAATGAACACCACCACCCGAATCCACTCAACACATTGCCACAACACTACAACTCCGGTGCCGTTGTCCGGTTATTGTCCGAGCAGGAGCAATCGATCGATGACCATGACCACCCGAATCCACTCAACACATTGCCACAACACTACAACTCCGGTGCCGTTGTCCGGTTACTGTCCTAAAGGGAGCAATCGGTCAATGAACACCACCACCCGAATCCACTCAACACATTGCCACAACACTACAACTCCGGTGCCGTTGTCCGGTTACTGTCCGAGCAGGAGCAATCGATCGATGACCATGACCACCCGAATCCACTCAACACATTGCCACAACACTACAACTCCGGTGCCGTTGTCCGGTTACTGTCCTAAAGGGAGCAATCGGTCAATGAACACCACCACCCGAATCCACTCAACACATTGCCACAACACTTCAACTCCGGTGCCGTTGTCCGGTTACTGTCCTAAAGGGAGCAATCGGTCAATGAACACCACCACCCGAATCCACTCAACACATTGCCACAACACTACAACTCCGGTGCCGTTGTCCGGTTACTGTCCTAAAGGGAGCCATCGGTCAATGAACACCACCACCCGAATCCACTCAACACATTGCCACAACACTACAACTCCGGTGCCGTTGTCCGGTTACTGTCCTAAAGGGAGCAATCGATCGATGACCATGACCACCTGAATCCACTCAACACATTGCCACAACACTACAACTCCGGTGCCGTTGTCCGGTTATTGTCCATAGAGGAGCAATCGGTCAATGAACACCACCACCCGAATCCACTCAACACATTGCCACAACACTTCAACTCCGGTGCCGTTGTCCGGTTATTGTCCATTGAGGAGCAATCGATCGATGACCATGACCACCTGAATCCACTCAACACATTGCCACAACACTACAACTCCGGTGCCGTTGTCCGGTTATTGTCCATAGAGGAGCAATCGATCGATGACCATGACCACCTGAATCCATTAACACTGCCCGATCATCATAACCATCACCACCACCACCCCGTTGGCGCCAGTACAGTCGCATACGATGCACTGACAGCTCCCGGTCACCGTAACCAGCACCAGCACAGCCCCACCAGCACAAGACCACATGGACAGGCTCCCGTGACACTGCCCGATCATCATAACCAGCACCACCACCACCCCGTTGGCGCCAGTACAGTCGCATACGATCCACTGACAGCTCCCGGTCACCGTAACCAGCACCAGCACAGCCCCACCAGCACAAGACCACATGGACAGGCTCCCGTGACACTGCCCGATAATCATAACCAGCACCAGCACAGCCCCACCAGCACAAGACCACATGGACAGGCTCCCGTGACACTGCCCGATAATCATAACCAGCACCAGCACAGCCCCACCAGCACAAGACCACATGGACAGGCTCCCGTGACACTGCCCGATAATCATAACCAGCACCAGCACAGCCCCACCAGCACAAGACCACATGGACAGGCTCCCGTGACACTGCCCGATAATCATAACCATCACCAGCACAGCTCCACCAGCACAAGACCACATGGACAGGCTCCCGTGACACTGCCCGATCATCATAACCATCACCAGCACAGCTCCACCAGCACAAGACCACATGGACAGGCTCCCGTGACACTGCCCGATAATCATAACCATCACCAGCACAGCTCCACCAGCACAAGACCACATGGACAGGCTCCCGTGACACTGCCCGATCATCATAACCATCACCAGCACAGCTCCACCAGCACAAGACCACATGGACAGGCTCCCGTGACACTGCCCGATAATCATAACCATCACCAGCACAGCTCCACCAGCACAAGACCACATGGACAGGCTCCTGTGACACTGCCCGATAATCATAACCATCACCAGCACAGCTCCACCAGCACAAGACCACATGGACAGGCTCCTGTGACACTGCCCGATCATCATAACCATCACCAGCACAGCTCCACCAGCACAAGACCACATGGACAGGCTCCCGTGACACTGCCCGATAATCATAACCATCACCAGCACAGCTCCACCAGCACAAGACCACATGGACAGGCTCCCGTGACACTGCCCGATCATCATAACCATCACCAGCACAGCTCCACCAGCACAAGACCACATGGACAGGCTCCCGTGACACTGCCCGATAATCATAACCATCACCAGCACAGCTCCACCAGCACAAGACCACATGGACAGGCTCCTGTGACACTGCCCGATCATCATAACCATCACCAGCACAGCTCCACCAGCACAAGACCACATGGACAGGCTCCCGTGACACTGCCCGATAACCATAACCAGCACCACCACCACCCCGTTGGCGCCAGTACACTCGCACATGGTCCACTGACAGCTCCTGGTCACTGCCACCAGCACCACCGTCACCCGAACGGCGCCAGTGCACTCGCACATGGTCCACACACAGCTCCCGTTCACCGTAACCATCACCACCGTCACCCGAAAGGAGCCAGTGCACTCGCACATGGTCCACACACAGCTCCCGGTCACTGCCACCAGCACCGCCGTCACCCGAACGGCACCAGTGCACTCGCACATGGTCCACACACAGCTCCCGTTCACCGTAACCAGCACCACCGTCACCCGAACGGCGCCAGTGCACTCGCACATGGTCCACACACAGCTCCCGTTCACCGTAACCAGCATCACCGTCACCCGAAAGGAGCCAGTGCACTCGGACATGGTCCACACACAGCTCCCGTTCACCGTAACCAGCACCACCGTCACCCGAAAGGAGCCAGGTGCACTCGCACATGGTCCACACACAGCTCCCGTTCACCGTAACCAGCACCACCGTCACCCGAAAGGAGCCAGTGCACTCGCACATGGTCCACACACAGCTCCCCGTTCACCGTAACCAGCATCACCGTCACCCGAAAGGAGCCAGTGCACTCGCACATGGTCCACACACAGCTCCCGTTCACCGTAACCAGCACCACCACCACCCCATTGGCGCCAGTGCACTCGCACATGGTCCACACACAGCTCCCGGTCACTGCCACCAGCACCACCGTCACCCGAAAGGAGCCAGTGCACTCGCACATGGTCCACACACAGCTCCCGTTCACCGTAACCAGCACCACCGTCACCCAAAAGGAGCCAGTGCACTCGCACATGGTCCACACACAGCTCCCGTTCACCGTAACCAGCATCACCACAACCCCATTGGCGCCAGTGCACTCGCACATGGTCCACACACAGCTCCCGTTCACCGTAACCAGCATCACCGTCACCCGAAAGGAGCCAGTGCACTCGCACATGGTCCACACACAGCTCCCGTTCACCGTAACCAGCACCACCGTCACCCGAAAGGAGCCAGTGCACTCGCACATGGTCCACACACAGCTCCCGTTCACCGTAACCAGCACCACCGTCACCCGAAAGGAGCCAGTGCACTCGCACATGGTCCACACACAGCTCCCGTTCACCGTAACCAGCACCACCGTCACCCGAAAGGAGCCAGTGCACTCGCACATGGTCCACACACAGCTCCCGTTCACCGTAACCAGCACCACCGTCACCCGAAAGGGAGCCAGTGCACTCGCACATGGTCCACACACAGCTCCCGTTCACCGTAACCAGCACCACCGTCACCCGAAAGGGAGCCAGTGCACTCGCACATGGTCCACACACAGCTCCCGTTCACCGTAACCAGCACCACCCTCACCCGAAAGGAGCCAGTGCACTCGCACATGGTCCACACACAGCTCCCGTTCACCGTAACCAGCATCACCACAACCCCATTGGCGCCAGTGCACTCGCACATGGTCCACACACAGCTCCCGTTCACCGTAACCAGCACCACCGTCACCCGAAAGGAGCCAGTGCACTCGCACATGGTCCACACACAGCTCCCGTTCACCGTAACCAGCACCACCCTCACCCGAAAGGAGCCAGTGCACTCGCACATGGTCCACACACAGCTCCCGTTCACCGTAACCAGCACCACCCTCACCCGAAAGGAGCCAGTGCACTCGCACATGGTCCACACACAGCTCCCGTTCACCGTAACCAGCACCACCCTCACCCGAAAGGAGCCAGTGCACTCGCACATGGTCCACACACAGCTCCCGTTCACCGTAACCAGCACCACCCTCACCCGAAAGGAGCCAGTGCACTCGCACATGGTCCACACACAGCTCCCGTTCACCGTAACCAGCATCACCACAACCCCATTGGCGCCAGTGCACTCGCACATGGTCCACACACAGCTCCCGTTCACCGTAACCAGCACCACCGTCACCCGAAAGGAGCCAGTGCACTCGCACATGGTCCACACACAGCTCCCGTTCACCGTAACCAGCATCACCACAACCCCATTGGCGCCAGTGCACTCGCACATGGTCCACACACAGCTCCCGTTCACCGTAACCAGCACCACCGTCACCCGAAAGGAGCCAGTGCACTCGCACATGGTCCACACACAGCTCCCGTTCACCGTAACCAGCATCACCACAACCCCATTGGCGCCAGTGCACTCGCACATGGTCCACACACAGCTCCCGTTCACCGTAACCAGCACCACCGTCACCCGAAAGGAGCCAGTGCACTCGCACATGGTCCACACACAGCTCCCGTTCACCGTAACCAGCACCACCCTCACCCGAAAGGAGCCAGTGCACTCGCACATGGTCCACACACAGCTTCCGTTCACCGTAACCAGCACCACCGTCACCCGAAAGGAGCCAGTGCACTCGCACATGGTCCACACACAGCTCCCGTTCACCGTAACCAGCATCACCACAACCCCATTGGCGCCAGTGCACTCGCACATGGTCCACACACAGCTCCCGTTCACCGTAACCAGCATCACCACAACCCCATTGGCGCCAGTGCACTCGCACATGGTCCACACACAGCTCCCGTTCACCGTAACCAGCATCACCACAACCCCATTGGCGCCAGTGCACTCGCACATGGTCCACACACAGCTTCCGTTCACCGTAACCAGCACCACCGTCACCCGAAAGGAGCCAGTGCACTCGCACATGGTCCACACACAGCTCCCGTTCACCGTAACCAGCATCACCACAACCCCATTGGCGCCAGTGCACTCGCACATGGTCCACACACAGCTCCCGTTCACCGTAACCAGCACCACCGTCACCCGAAAGGAGCCAGTGCACTCGCACATGGTCCACACACAGCTCCCGTTCACCGTAACCAGCATCACCACAACCCCATTGGCGCCAGTGCACTCGCACATGGTCCACACACAGCTCCCGTTCACCGTAACCAGCACCACCGTCACCCGAAAGGAGCCAGTGCACTCGCACATGGTCCACACACAGCTCCCGTTCACCGTAACCAGCACCACCCTCACCCGAAAGGAGCCAGTGCACTCGCACATGGTCCACACACAGCTTCCGTTCACCGTAACCAGCACCACCGTCACCCGAAAGGAGCCAGTGCACTCGCACATGGTCCACACACAGCTCCCGTTCACCGTAACCAGCATCACCACAACCCCATTGGCGCCAGTGCACTCGCACATGGTCCACACACAGCTCCCGTTCACCGTAACCAGCACCACCACAACCCCATTGGCGCCAGTGCACTCGCACATGGTCCACACACAGCTCCCGGTCACCGTAACCAGCACCACCGTCACCCGAAAGGAGCCAGTGCACTCGCACATGGTCCACACACAGCTCCCGTTCACCGTAACCAGCACCACCGTCACCCGAAAGGAGCCAGTGCACTCGCACATGGTCCACACAGCTCCCGTTCACCGTAACCAGCACCACCGTCACCCGAAAGGAGCCAGTGCACTCGCACATGGTCCACACACAGCTCCCGTTCACCGTAACCAGCACCACCGTCACCCGAAAGGAGCCAGTGCACTCGCACATGGTCCACACACAGCTCCCGTTCACCGTAACCAGCACCACCGTCACCCGAAAGGAGCCAGTGCACTCGCACATGGTCCACACACAGCTCCCGTTCACCGTAACCAGCACCACCGTCACCCGAAAGGAGCCAGTGCACTCGCACATGGTCACACACAGCTCCCGTTCACCGTAACCAGCACCGCCGTCACCCGAACGGCGCCAGTGCACTCGCACATGGTCCACACACAGCTCCCGGTCACTGCCACCAGCACCACCGTCACCCGAACGGCGCCAGTGCACTCGCACATGGTCCACACACAGCTCCCGTTCACCGTAACCAGCACCACCACAACCCCATTGGCGCCAGTGCACTCGCACATGGTCCACACACAGCTCCCGGTCACCGTAACCAGCACCACCGTCACCCGAACGGCGCCAGTGCACTCGCACATGGTCCACACACAGCTCCCGTTCACCGTAACCAGCATCACCACAACCCCATTGGCGCCAGTGCACTCGCACATGGTCCACACACAGCTCCCGTTCACCGTAACCAGCACCACCACAACCCCATTGGCGCCAGTGCACTCGCACATGGTCCACACACAGCTCCCGTTCACCGTAACCAGCATCACCGTCACCCGAAAGGAGCCAGTGCACTCGCACATGGTCCACACACAGCTCCCGTTCACCGTAACCAGCACCACCACAACCCCATTGGCGCCAGTGCACTCGCACATGGTCCACACACAGCTCCCGGTCACCGTAACCAGCACCACCACAACCCCATTGGCGCCAGTGCACTCGCACATGGTCCACACACAGCTCCCGGTCACTGCCACCAGCACCACCGTCACCCGAACGGCGCCAGTGCACTCGCACATGGTCCACACACAGCTCCCGTTCACCGTAACCAGCACCACCACAACCCCATTGGCGCCAGTGCACTCGCACATGGTCCACACACAGCTCCCGTTCACCGTAACCAGCACCACCACAACCCCATTGGCGCCAGTGCACTCGCACATGGTCCACACACAGCTCCCGTTCACCGTAACCAGCATCACCACAACCCCATTGGCGCCAACACGTACGGACACGAGCCCTTGTGATTACCTGTGCCGCCAACACCACCTCCGGAACGTGTTGACACTGCCTGGTCATCGTAGGCATCATCAGCATGGTCCCAACAGCACCAATGCCATTGCAGCAGTACTGGAACATGTGCACAAGCACAGACAATTCGGTGCAATCAGCGGCATTGCAACCATTGCACCACAAGTGCAACATCGCCAATGTCAACTGCAATCAACACATGCAACGCCACTGTGCAATGCAATGAGCGACACTGCAACCATTGCCATACGGCAGCAGCATCAGCGCACAGTCACTCACGCATGACGTCATCGTGCAGGCGGACAGTCCGACTCATGCTCGCATACCATCAACATCGCCGTCTCCACCGAACAACGCGTTGTGTATTTGTGCGCATGTCCGTCGAACGCACCTTCGTTCGACCATCGTTGTCGAAGAGAAAGCGTGCTCGAACATATGTACACAGGCGAACGCCACCGCTCTCCGCAGAGACAGAGTTTTGCAGCTCTACACACTGACACCACCACCTAGGCGATCAACTGTGCGCGCCGGCCTCCTACCACAGCAGCAGTCACAGTGGCCTGTGCTACTCGCTTTCAGACCCGGCTCGTTTTTACTAGCAGCCACCACCCCACTTCACTGGCCTGCAACTCCACCTCGATCTCTCTCCGCTACATCACACCGCAGTGACAGATTGGCAGCACAACTCACACTGCACAGGTAAAGGACCCCTCCACCTCGTTCCCTCTTCGCTAGAGCACATCTCACCGCAGTGACAGATTGGCAGCACCACTTCCACAAACACATTGAGCGTGTATGGCGAGGTGTTCAATAAGTAGCTCCCAACAGGCACACACAACTTTGCCAACGTCTGCTGTACAGGACTGCGTGTCTGCATACTTATTGAACAGCGAGCGCGCGCTCCCCTCCACAGTCACACGGCACCTCCACCGTCCTGCTCTGTACCTTTCACAGTGCATTCTCGCGCATGCGTGTTCGCTTCGCCAGTCCAACTCCACCGATCGCACCACGCTGTTTCGGTCTGTTGTGTCTCGTTCGTCCTCGTGTTAACATCGTGTTCTCTATATCTCCGCAATACTCAAACTTAATATCCTCGCCATTCCACTTTGGATCCATCGATTTGGACCATCCGACCACCCATCTTCTCGTCTCATCCACCCGCATCGATCTGTGCCACTCAACAGTCGCTCCGTAAGTTCCATCACCGTCACCGAGTGCTCAAACTTCAACACCACTAATTCACCACTTTATCCTGTTTATTGTGCTTTATTCCAATTGGAACACCACTCTACCTCACTCCCTCGACCTGTCCATCATAACAGCAGTTCAGCTCACTGTTTGTCACCATCTCCGCTCATCTATCGGTAAGTCACGACACTTCTTGTTGCTTTTTTGTCCTATCCAACATTGCACTCTATTGATTGAGTCTATGCGCCATCTTTGGCGTTCCTGGAGCAATGTTTGGGCGTATATCGACCAGATTTGCACTCACGACTCTCTTCTCGTGTTCATGGGCTATCTCCCTGTGCAATCAGATATGATCTAAGTGCAATGGTTTCGCTTGGGCAGGTGATTCCTTCACTCAAAGTTGTGTTGATCGTTCTGTTGACTGAGTCTCAGTACCATCTTTGGCGCTCCAGGTGCATTGTTTGGGCGTATTTGGACCAGATTTGCACTCACGACCCTCTTCTCGTGTTCATTATCTATCTCCCTGTCCAATCAGATAAGATCTAAGTGCAATGGTTTCGCTTGGGCGAGCGATTCCTTCACTCAAAGTTGTCAACACCGATCTGTTGACTGAGTGTTAGTTTGGGTTGCAGCGCACCTCACTATATGGGCTCTTCCAATAGTCACCCAACCTAATGCCAAACTGAATGGGCAGCAGCGCCCTCCACTGAACTTTGTTTATAGTCGAGTCAAGTTGACAACATCATCACCAGCAATACAACCTCTCTCTCCTGGTGGTGTACACAGAGGACGTAACTGACTCACCGGCGTACAGCTATAAACGCCACTGCTGTCATATGTTGTCATGTGAGTAAGGAGGCTATGATCTTTCGGTGTGACCGTCCTTGTGCTCTACACAGAGGACGTAACTGACTCACCGGCGTATATATCTAAACGCCACTGCTGTCATGTGTTGCCATGTGAGTGAGGGGTGATCTGTTTACTCTGTGTGACTGTCCTTGCGTTCGGGAATGATCGAGAAGATCCTACAGTGTACTGCTGGTTGATCTACAGTGTGTTCTCGTTTGTTGTAATGACTATGTCTGTATAGGGGTTTTAGAGGGTGGGCAATCCAGCCGTGATACTCACGAGTGTCCTAGTGATCCAGAAGGTTCCAAAATGGGTCAATTAGGTTTAACAAGTCTACTATGTCTGTATAGGGGTTTTCGAGGGTGGGCAATCCAGCCGTGATACTCACGAGTGTCCTAGTGATCCAGAAGGTTCCAAAATGGGTCAATTAGGTTTAACAAGTCTACTATGTCTGTATAGGGGTTTTCGTGGGTGGGCAATCCAGCCGTGATACTCACGAGTGTCCTAGTGATCCAGAAGGTTCCAAAATGGGTCAATTAGGTTTAACAAGTCGACTGTGTCTGTATAGGGGTTTTCGTGGGTGGGCAATCCAGCCGTGATACTCACGAGTGTCCTAGTGATCCAGAAGGTTCCAAAATGGGTCAATTAGGTTTAACAAGTCGACTATGTCTGTATAGGGGTTTTCGAGGGCGCTCTATCCAGCCGTGACACTCCCTAGTGTCCAAGTGTTCCAGAAAGTTCCAAAATGGGTCAATTAGGTTTAACAAGTCGACTATGTCTGTATAGGGGTTTTCGAGGGTGGGCAATCAGCCGTGATACTCACGAGTGTCCAAGTGTTCCAGAAAGTTCCAAAATGGGTCAATTAGGTTTAACAAGTCGACTATGTCTGTATAGGGGTTTTCGAGGGTGGGCAATCCAGCCGTGATACTCCCGAGTGTCCTAGTGATCCAGAAGGTTCCAAAATGGGTCAATTAGGTTTAACAAGTCGACTATGTCTGTATAGGGGTTTTCGTCAATCTCTCACTTACAGTCTCTTCATCATCTCTGATGATGATGATGATGTTGTGTGTTTTGTGGCCCAGGTGCAGCTGTTGACACTGGATTGCTCCCAATTGCACTCACGACTGTCTTCTCGTGTCCTTGGACTATCTCTCTATGCAATCAGAAGTGATCTATGTGCCATGGTTCGGTGTGGGGGTGGCATTCTCTCTCTCTCACAGTCTCATCATCATCTCTGTTGATGATGATGATGTTGTGTGTTTTGGGGCCCAGGTGCAGCGGTTGAGACTGGATTGCTCCCTATTGCACTCACAGCTCTCTTCTGTGGTCTGTGGACTATCTCTCTATGCAATCAGAAGTGATCTATGTGCCATGGTTCGGTGTGGGGGTGGCATTCTCTCTCTCACAGTCTCATCATCATCTCTGTTGATGATGATGATGTTGTGTGTTTTGGGGCCCAGGTGCAGCTGTTGACACTGGATTGCTCCCAATTGCACTCACGACTGTCTTCTCGTGCTCTTGGACTATCTCTCTATGCAATCAGAAGTGATCTATGTGCCATGGTTCGGTGTGGGGGTGGCATTCTCTCTCTCTCACAGTCTCATCATCATCTCTGTTGATGATGATGATGTTGTGTGTTTTGGGGCCCAGGTGCAGCTGTTGACACTTGATTGCTCCCAATTGCACTCACGACTGTCTTCTCGTGCTCTTGGACTATCTCTCTATGCAATCAGAAGTGATCTATGTGCCATGGTTCGGTGTGGGGGTGGCATTCTCTCTCTCTCACAGTCTCATCATCATCTCTGTTGATGATGATGATGTTGTGTGTTTTGGGGCCCAGGTGCAGCTGTTGACACTGGATTGTTCCCAATTGCACTCACGACTGTCTTCTCGTGCTCTTGGACTATCTCTCTATGCAATCAGAAGTGATCTATGTGCCATGGTTCGGTGTGGGGGTGGCATTCTCTCTCTCTCACAGTCTCATCATCATCTCTGTTGATGATGATGATGTTGTGTGTTTTGGGGCCCAGGTGCAGCTGTTGACACTGGATTGCTCCCAATTGCACTCACGACTGTCTTCTCGTGCTCTTGGACTATCTCTCTATGCAATCAGAAGTGATCTATGTGCCATGGTTCGGTGTGGGGGGTGGCATTCTCTCTCTCTCACAGTCTCATCATCATCTCTGTTGATGATGATGATGTTGTGTGTTTTGAGACTCTGGTGCAGCGGTTGAGACTGGATTGCTCCCTATTGCACTCATAGCTCTCTTCTGTGGTCTGTGGACTATCTCTCTATGCAATCAGAAGTGATCTATGTGCCATGGTTCGGTGTGGGGGTGGCATTCTCTCTCTCACAGTCTCATCATCATCTCTGTTGATGATGATGATGTTGTGTGTTTTGTGGCCCAGGTGCAGCTGTTGACACTGGATTGCTCCCAATTGCACTCACGACTGTCTTCTCGTGCTCTAGGACTATCTCTCTATGCAATCAGAAGTGATCTATGTGCCATGGTTCGGTGTGGGGGTGGCATTCTCTCTCTCTCTCACAGTCTCATCATCATCTCTGTTGATGATGATGATGTTGTGTGTTTTGGGGCCCAGGTGCAGCTGTTGACACTGGATTGCTCCCAATTGCACTCACGACTGTCTTCTCGTGCTCTTGGACTATCTCTCTATGCAATCAGAAGTGATCTATGTGCCATGGTTCGGTGTGGGGGTGGCATTCTCTCTCTCACAGTCTCATCATCATCTCTGTTGATGATGATGATGTTGTGTGTTTTGGGGCCCAGGTGCAGCTGTTGACACTGGATTGCTCCCAATTGCACTCACGACTGTCTTCTCGTGTCCTTGGACTATCTCTCTATGCAATCAGAAGTGATCTATGTGCCATGGTTCGGTGTGGGGGTGGCATTCTCTCTCTCTCACAGTCTCATCATCATCTCTGTTGATGATGATGATGTTGTGTGTTTTGGGGGCCCAGGTGCAGCTGTTGACACTGGATTGCTCCCCAATTGCACTCACGACTGTCTTCTCGTGCTCTAGGACTATCTCTCTATGCAATCAGAAGTGATCTATGTGCCATGGTTCGGTGTGGGGGGTGGCATTCTCTCTCTCTCACAGTCTCATCATCATCTCTGTTGATGATGATGATGTTGTGTGTTTTGGGGCCCAGGTGCAGCTGTTGACACTGGATTGCTCCCAATTGCACTCACGACTGTCTTCTCGTGTCCTTGGACTATCTCTCTATGCAATCAGAAGTGATCTATGTGCCATGGTTCGGTGTGGGGGTGGCATTCTCTCTCTCACAGTCTCATCATCATCTCTGTTGATGATGATGATGTTGCATGTTTTGAGACTCTGGTGCAGCTGTTGAGACTGGATTGCTCCCAATTGCACTCACGACTGTCTTCTCGTGCTCTAGGACTATCTCTCTATGCAATCAGAAGTGATCTATGTGCCATGGTTCGGTGTGGGGGGTGGCATTCTCTCTCTCTCTCTCACAGTCTCATCATCATCTCTGTTGATGATGATGATGTTGTGTGTTTTGTGGCCCAGGTGCAGCTGTTGACACTGGATTGCTCCCAATTGCACTCACGACTGTCTTCTCGTGCTCTTGGACTATCTCTCTATGCAATCAGAAGTGATCTATGTGCCATGGTTCGGTGTGGGGGTGGCATTCTCTCTCTCTCACAGTCTCATCATCATCTCTGTTGATGTTGATGATGTTGTGTGTTTTGGGGCCCAGGTGCAGCTGTTGACACTGGATTGCTCCCAATTGCACTCACGACTGTCTTCTTGTGCTCTTGGAGTATCTCTCTATGCAATCAGAAGTGATCTATGTGCCATGGTTCGGTGTGGGGGTGGCATTCTCTCTCTCTCTCACAGTCTCATCATCATCTCTGTTGATGATGATGATGTTGCGTGTTTTGAGACTCTGGTGCAGCGGTTGAGACTGGATTGCTCCCTATTGCACTCATAGCTCTCTTCTGTGGTCTGTGGATTATCTCTCTATGCAATCAGAAGTGATCTAAGTGCCATGGTTCGGTGTGGGGGTGCCATTCTCTCTCTCACAGTCTCATCATCATCTCTGTTGATGATGATGATGTTGTGTGTTTTGGGGCCCAGGTGCAGCTGTTGACACTGGATTGCTCCCAATTGCACTCACGACTGTCTTCTCGTGCTCTAGGACTATCTCTCTATGCAATCAGAAGTGATCTATGTGCCATGGTTCGGTGTGGGGGGTGGCATTCTCTCTCTCTCTCACAGTCTCATCATCATCTCTGTTGATGATGATGATGTTGTGTGTTTTGGGGCCCAGGTGCAGCTGTTGACACTGGATTGTTCCCAATTGCACTCACGACTGTCTTCTCGTGCTCTTGGACTATCTCTCTATGCAATCAGAAGTGATCTATGTGCCATGGTTCGGTGTGGGGGGTGGCATTCTCTCTCTCTCACAGTCTCATCATCATCTCTGTTGATGATGATGATGTTGTGTGTTTTGGGGCCCAGGTGCAGCTGTTGACACTGGATTGCTCCCAATTGCACTCACGACTGTCTTCTCGTGCTCTTGGACTATCTCTCTATGCAATCAGAAGTGATCTATGTGCCATGGTTCGGTGTGGGGGTGGCATTCTCTCTCTCTCACAGTCTCATCATCATCTCTGTTGATGATGATGATGTTGTGTGTTTTGGGGCCCAGGTGCAGCTGTTGACACTGGATTGCTCCCAATTGCACTCACGACTGTCTTCTCGTGCTCTAGGACTATCTCTCTATGCAATCAGAAGTGATCTATGTGCCATGGTTCGGTGTGGGGGTGGCATTCTCTCTCTCTCTCACAGTCTCATCATCATCTCTGTTGATGATGATGATGTTGTGTGTTTTGGGGCCCAGGTGCAGCTGTTGACACTGGATTGCTCCCAATTGCACTCATAGCTCTCTTCTGTGGTCTGTGGACTATCTCTCTATGCAATCAGAAGTGATCTAAGTGCCATGGTTCGGTGTGGGGGTGCCATTCTCTCTCTCACAGTCTCATCATCATCTCTGTTGATGATGATGATGTTGTGTGTTTTGGGGCCCAGGTGCAGCTGTTGACACTGGATTGCTCCCAATTGCACTCATAGCTCTCTTCTGTGGTCTGTGGACTATCTCTCTATGCAATCAGAAGTGATCTAAGTGCCATGGTTCGGTGTGGGGGTGCCATTCTCTCTCTCACAGTCTCATCATCATCTCTGTTGATGATGATGATGTTGTGTGTTTTGGGGCCCAGGTGCAGCTGTTGACACTGGATTGCTCCCAATTGCACTCATAGCTCTCTTCTGTGGTCTGTGGACTATCTCTCTATGCAATCAGAAGTGATCTAAGTGCCATGGTTCGGTGTGGGGGTGCCATTCTCTCTCTCACAGTCTCATCATCATCTCTGTTGATGATGATGATGTTGTGTGTTTTGGGGCCCAGGTGCAGCTGTTGACACTGGATTGCTCCCAATTGCACTCACGACTGTCTTCTCGTGCTCTTGGACTATCTCTCTATGCAATCAGAAGTGATCTATGTGCCATGGTTCGGTGTGGGGGTGCCATTCTCTCTCTCACAGTCTCATCATCATCTCTGTTGATGATGATGATGTTGTGTGTTTTGGGGCCCAGGTGCAGCTGTTGACACTGGATTGCTCCCTATTGCACTCATAGCTCTCTTCTGTGGTCTGTGGACTATCTCTCTATGCAATCAGAAGTGATCTAAGTGCCATGGTTCGGTGTGGGGGGTGGCATTCTCTCTCTCTCTCACAGTCTCATCATCATCTCTGTTGATGATGATGATGTTGTGTGTTTTGGGGCCCAGGTGCAGCTGTTGACACTGGATTGCTCCCTATTGCACTCATAGCTCTCTTCTGTGGTCTGTGGACTATCTCTCTATGCAATCAGAAGTGATCTATGTGCCATGGTTCGGTGTGGGGGTGGCATTCTCTCTCTCTCTCACAGTCTCATCATCATCTCTGTTGATGATGACGATGTTGTGTGTTTTGGGGCCCAGGTGCAGCTGTTGACACTGGATTGCTCCCAATTGCACTCACGACTGTCTTCTCGTGTCCTTGGAATATCTCTCTATGCAATCAGAAGTGATCTATGTGCCATGGTTCGGTGTGGGGTGCCATTCTCTCTCTCACAGTCTCATCATCATCTCTGTTGATGATGATGATGTTGTGTGTTTTGGGGCCCAGGTGCAGCTGTTGACACTGGATTGCTCCCAATTGCACTCACGACTGTCTTCTCGTGCTCTTGGACTATCTCTCTATGCAATCAGAAGTGATCTATGTGCCATGGTTCGGTGTGGGGGTGCCATTCTCTCTCTCACAGTCTCATCATCATCTCTGTTGATGATGATGATGTTGTGTGTTTTGGGGGCCCAGGTGCAGCTGTTGACACTGGATTGCTCCCAATTGCACTCACGACTGTCTTCTCGTGCTCTTGGACTATCTCTCTATGCAATCAGAAGTGATCTATGTGCCATGGTTCGGTGTGGGGGTGGCATTCTCTCTCTCTCTCACAGTCTCATCATCATCTCTGTTGATGATGATGATGTTGTGTGTTTTGGGGCCCAGGTGCAGCTGTTGACACTGGATTGCTCCCAATTGCACTCACGACTGTCTTCTCGTGCTCTTGGACTATCTCTCTATGCAATCAGAAGTGATCTATGTGCCATGGTTCGGTGTGGGGGTGCCATTCTCTCTCTCACAGTCTCATCATCATCTCTGTTGATGATGATGATGTTGCATGTTTTGAGACTCTGGTGCAGCGGTTGAGACTGTATTGCTCCCTATTGCTCGCATAGCTCTCTTCTGTGGTCAATGGATTATCTCTCTGTTTAATCCATATTGCTCTAGGTGCACTGGTTCCGTGTGGGTGGACCAATCTTTCCACCACCACCACAGCCCACGGGAACTTTATTGGGAACTATGAGTCCCTCAGTCAGTCACGGGCCGGGCCACAGGACAGTCGGTGCTTGGCGCCTTTACCGTCACTGGGCTATCCTTTGACCAACACAGGTGCAGAGTTGATTCCACCCTTTTGGCTTTGTACTCTCTTGCCTGATATACCTGGCCATGGGATAGTGACATAAAAGGTGTATTGGGTTCACTTGGGCACTGTGGGTTGGACGTTTTCTCCTTCGGGGTTGCTCTAATTAGACATTTGTACAAAGACATATTCTCTCTCTCACTCTGTTTACTTGTGTTATACCATTTTTGGGTTGTACTATTTGACTCACTTTCTCTTTACCTTCTATTGATATTAGGCTCGATTATGCCGTTCATCAATGTTGTGGGATGTAAGTGCAAAGGCTACAACGAGCACTTCCGCCGGTTCCCTCGCCTTCACTCGAAGATGGGCCGTGTTGATGTCAAGATCACCGGCGATGCACTTGTGTCTCAGAAGTGTTTAAATCTCGTGATGCCTGAGTCCCATGCTCAGATGCTGCTCGACCTATACACCCAGATTGGACCTTATGAACTGTCGATGATGTACGAGTACATCGTCCGGAAGGATAATCCACTCAAGCCACTGAATCAGGTCGAACTGGATAAGTTGATCTACCGTCAGGATCGGTCTGTGATCAACAAGCTGTACTTCGGTAAACGCGTTATGCACGCTTTCGCGTTGGATTCTGCTGGTGTTCGCATTCCCGGACGCTATCTGGTGGCCATTCCGACTGGAACCGTAAGTAGACATTTGTTTGTCCATCTTTAGGTTATTGTGTCAATGCGCTTACTCTACTCTAGAACTCTTTCATGTGGATTACGGCTGATGCCTTTGGGCGTAAGGAGCACGACGCGAAGTGCGCCGAGTGCAATCGCACGTCGGCTGACCCTATCTCGCTTCGCTGTTTAGTTCCCGCTATCGCGAATTGGGATTTTCTTGCCCCAGTGGTAGCTCAATTGGACCAGTCTGCTCGTCTCAAGTATGGTACTTTTGCGCCCTTGCATGTTGGTACTGAGCGTCTTCACTTGAAGCCTTCCGATCTGGTGTTCAAGACTTGCTCCGTTGGCCGTCGTGCGATTGCCACTGATGAGTCCACCATCATGCTCAATTGGACTGGTGCGGGCGACCCAACTTCTCCCGGTACGATTTCCATTAATTCGGACTCGTCAGATGCGGAAGAAATCTCTGTGGAGCCATCGACTTCGGAAGCTATTGGTGCCGTAACTTCATCTTCTGTGCTCGCCACTAGCGAAAGTGCTGAAGTGTTCGCCGTGCCCGTTCCACCATCTGCTCGTCCCAAAGTTGTTGCCTCAAAACAATTGCGCACCACCCATATTGATGTTGTCACTCCAGTGATTGCAGGTATGTTCCACAACCCTCTCTTGAGCTCTTTTGCAATTGAATCTTCTTTAGCTATTTCTCAAGTTGGTGCTCCTCTGGTTAGTGCATCTTCTAGTGTCACTACTGTTGGTGACACCGTTTCAACTGCTGCGCCCGCCAACAGCCAAAGTGCTATGTCCAGTGAGGATTCCAGCGAATTGGCTTCTCTTGCTGCAGCCAAGAAGCGTTTCGGCAATTTGAGGTCCTCACCACCTCCTCGTCCCAAAACTGTTGTTTCAAAAGAGTTGCACGCGAAATACGTTGAAGTGGTCGCTCCGTCATTTTCAGGTATGTCCCACAACCCTCTCTTGCGCGCTTTTGCAATCGAATCTTCTTTAGTTATTTCGCAACTTGGCGCTCCTGCCGATTCTTCCTCGCCGATGTCGATTAGTGCTGAGGGCAGTAAGGTGTCTAGCTTCCTTATGAAATCGCCCCTCGTCACTGCATCTGCCACCAAGATGCAAGTTGATTCGTCTGCCAGCTCGGGGCTTCCAATGTCCATCAGCTTGGACACTAGTTTTCAGAACGTGAAGTCACCTGGTGCTCCGCCAAAGAAATCTATTGAGCTTTGCACCATCATGTCTGATGACACTGTTGGTTTTGAACTGCGAACTGATACGTCGCCGGACTTCATGTCGGCTTCCGCTGGCGTTGTCACTACTATGGTGGAGACGGTGGCTCACGAACAGTCTGTTGATGTGTCCGGATCTGGTGAAGGTGTGACTGCTCCAGTGTTTGCTCCCGGAACTTCTGTTCAACAAGTACCGATGCAAGTTGCTTTTGGCGGCCCAGCCGTGGCGTCTACTTCTGCTCAGCAAGGACCGGTTGAAGGTTGTTCTGGTGGCCAAGCCAAGGCTTTAACTTCTGCCTTGCGCCCTGCTCGCGCTGCTCGTGGTGTACGTTTCAACGACAATATCATTTCTGAGCCCACCCGTCCTCGCGGTGTTCGTTTCAATGAGGATATCGACACTATGGAAATCCCTGCTCGTGGTGAGGCATCAAGCCCAAGTGAGGAGTCTAATGCTTCAACTTCATCGTTTCGCCCGATGCTTGAAGAACCGCGACGAAGCCCCCATGACTGGACGGAAATGTCGTGGTATTCTCAGGAATCACAGGATACTGGGGATTCGCTTCCTTGCACTTTGGTCTGGTCTGATTCAGTGGAGCTCTTTTACAATGAGAGCATGTTCGATCAACAAGAGGCTCCTCAAGACGATGCCACTACGGAGTAATTGTAAACGTTCAACAGTGATTGCCAAATAGGTGAGCTTATATACACTCTTTCATACACAGACACTAATGTTACACACTTTTCACATTCTCTAACATCCACACTGGACACACTTAAGTGTTAATCATTTTACTTTTTATTGATTCACTTAAGTTCTTTCTTTCTTACTTCTATCCAATTTTCAATGTTTTTTCTTTATTTCGAGTATATTGTACTCTTAGTTTTAAATAAGCTCGGCAATCTTCTGTACTTTAAAATATAACAATAAAATGAATTTTTTCAATTCTGTCTTTTATGTTTGATTGGTTGGCAAACTAGAGTGGCAACGCAACTTGGCCAGTTTGAGTTATCATGACTTTCAGTGTGACACTTTGACAGATCAGGTGCACAGTTTGGATATTGTCTCAGTTTCAGAGTTGGTTGAGGAGTGCAGTAGACTAGACTAGGGAA
>JAKIJQ010000173.1:0-351729 GCA_023373905.1 Rhizoglyphus robini
TGGGGGATCACAAAAGGTTTGTATTAAACTTTTCGAGCATTGCTGTAGCAAAATATATGCGTGGGCTTATTGAATTTACTTGGGCATTATTTTGTTGGACCGTTTTACTTCAAAACTAGCCCAAATGGAACACTGAAATGTCCTTCCAAATACTAATGGGATTCAAAAAACGAAAACACACAATGTGCTCTCTCCCACAGTCAGTACACAGTGAGTGGGGAATACAAAAGGATTGTAGAGCATTAGAAAACGGGTGCAAAAGGTGGTAGAGCATGATGAAATACCTTCATGGGATCGCTATCTACTGATTAGACACTTTTACTAGCCAAAATGATCAAATCCTCGACCAATGGGGGTTCAAAAAACAAACACACAATGTGCTCTCTCTCTCTCTCAGTCAACACACAGTGAGTGGGGATCACAAAAAGTTTGTATTAAACTTTCGAGCATTGCTGTAGCAAAAATATATGCGTGGGCTTATTGAATTTACTTGGGCATTATTTTGTTGGACCGTTTTACTTCAAAACTAGCCCAAATGGAACACTGAAATGTCCTTCCAAATACTAATGGGATTCAAAAAACGAAAACACACAATGTGCTCTCTCCCACAGTCAGTACACAGTGAGTGGGGAATACAAAAAGATTGTAGAGCATTAGAAAACGGGTGCAAAAGGTGGTAGAGCATGATGAAATACCTTCATGGGATCGCTATCTACTGATTAGACACTTTTACTAGCCAAAATGATCAAATCCTCGACCAATGGGATACAAAAACATATTGACCAACCACATACAGTGCCCTCTCTCAGTCAACTCACAGTGAGAGAGTGGGAATACAAAAGGATTGTAGAGCATTAGAAAACGGGTGCAAAAGGTGGTAGAGCATGATGAAATACCTTCATGGGATCGCTATCTACTGATTAGACACTTTTACTAGCCAAAATGATCAAATCCTCGACCAATGGGGTTCAAAAAACAAACACACAATGTGCCTCTCTCTCTCTCAGTCAACACACAGTGAGTGGGGATCACAAAAGGTTTGTATTAAACTTTCGAGCATTGCTGTAGCAAAATATATGCGTGGGCTTATTGAATTTACTTGGGCATTATTTTGTTGGACCGTTTTACTTCAAAAACTAGCCCAAATGGAACACTGAAATGTCCTTCCAAATACTAATGGGATTCAAGAAACGAAAACACACAATGTGCTCTCTCCCACAGTCAGTACACAGTGAGTGGGGAATACAAAAAAGATTGTAGAGCATTAGAAAACGGGTGCAAAAGGTGGTAGAGCATGATGGGTTACCTTCATGGGATCGTTATCTACTGATTAGACACTTCTATTAGCCAAAATGATCAAATCCTCGACCAATGGGGTTCAAAAAAACCAACACACAATGTGCTCTCTCTCTCTCTCAGTCAACACACAGTGAGTGGGGATCACAAAAGGTTTGTATTAAACTTTCGAGCATTGCTGTAGCAAAATATATGCGTGGGCTTATTGAATTTACTTGGGCATTATTTTGTTGGACCGTTTTACTTCAAAACTAGCCCAAATGGAACACTGAAATGTCCTTCCAAATACTAATGGGATTCAAGAAACGAAAACACACAATGTGCTCTCTCCCACAGTCAGTACACAGTGAGTGGGGAATACAAAAAGATTGTAGAGCATTAGAAAACGGGTGCAAAAGGTGGTAGAGCATGATGGGTTACCTTCATGGGATCGTTATCTACTGATTAGACACTTCTATTAGCCAAAATGATCAAATCCTCGACCAATGGGGTTCAAAAAACCAACACACAATGTGCTCTCTCTCTCTCTCAGTCAACACACAGTGAGTGGGGATCACAAAAGGTTTGTATTAAACTTTCGAGCATTGCTGTAGCAAAATATATGCGTGGGCTTATTGAATTTACTTGGGCATTATTTTGTTGGACCGTTTTACTTCAAAACTAGCCCAAATGGAACACTGAAATGTCCTTCCAAATACTAATGGGATTCAAGAAACGAAAACACACAATGTGCTCTCTCCCACAGTCAGTACACAGTGAGTGGGGAATACAAAAAGATTGTAGAGCATTAGAAAACGGGTGCAAAAGGTGGTAGAGCATGATGGGTTACCTTCATGGGATCGTTATCTACTGATTAGACACTTCTATTAGCCAAAATGATCAAATCCTCGACCAATGGGGTTCAAAAAACAAACACACAATGTGCTCTCTCTCTCTCAGTCAACACACAGTGAGTGGGGATCACAAAAAGGTTTGTATTAAACTTTCGAGCATTGCTGTAGCAAAATATATGCGTGGCCTTATTGAATTTACTTGGGCATTATTTTGTTGGACCGTTTTACTTCAAAACTAGCCCAAATGGAACACTGAAATGTCCTTCCAAATACTAATGGGATTCAAAAAACGAAAACACACAATGTGCTCTCTCCCACAGTCAGCACACAGTGAGTGGGGAATACAAAAAGATTGTAGAGCATTAGAAAACGGGTGCAAAAGGTGGTAGAGCATGATGGGTTACCTTCATGGGATCGCTATCTACTGATTAGACACTTTTACTTGCCAAAATGATCAAATCCTCGACCAATGGGATACAAAAACAAATTGATTAACCACATACAGTGCCCTCCCTCAGTCAACTCACAATGAGAGAGTGGGAATACAAAAGGATTGTAGAGCATTAGAAAACGGGTGCAAAAGGTGGTAGAGCATGATGAAATACCTTCATGGGATCGCTATCTACTGATTAGACACTTTTATTAGCCAAAATGATCAAATCCTCGACCAATGGGATACCAAAAACAACAAAACTCCAACGTAAACATTGAGGAAATATATATTGCCGGAAACTTTTTCTCAAGTTGACAAAGAAGTTGGGGAATGAATTTCTTTCGACACACACTCACACACAAACTGATGTGGTGATGATGATTTCCAATTAGCCAATTTCCATTGCCGATAATAAAAGTATCGTCAGTTTGATGAACAAGCTTATCTCGGTCATGGAAATTGGCCAGATTCAGCCAATTTCCATTGCCGATACTTTGGAAATTGGCCAGATTCAGCCAATTTCCATCGCTTTGATTGTCCATATCATTAGTTTATTGCAACGCATCATTGATATAAAAATTATTAACATCTAATTCACACCTTTGTGAACATTTAGAGCTCACATGTGCAATACAAAAGCATTGCACAACCCTACCATAAGCCATCCAATCATTGTGTTTGAATCTAATTAAATTCATGGCTGTGAAGACACATGCACAACTGCTAGAAATTTATGTCAGGATTATTTTTCCTAGTCCCAAGAATTATAATCTTAAAAGACATTAGCTATATTGTCAAAGAAACAATCAGACATTGCCATTTTAGTGTACTCGATATTCCAATCTTGGTATTTGAATTTTATTAAATTCGTGGCTGTGAAGACACATGCCCAACTGCTAGAAATTTATGTCGGGATTATTTTTCCTAGTCCCAAGAATCATAATCTTAAAAGACATTAGCTATATTGTCAAAGGAACAATCAGACATTGCCATTTTAGGGTTTGTCACCTAATCATACACGGTGCCCTGGGTGTGGAACACTTTGGACAGCGTGGATCTTATTATCACGCAGCCAACACCCAATTTAGAGAGTGGATCTTTTATTTCATACGCAAATTAATAATTTATGACAACATTTGCACTACAAATGTGAACATCGAATCAAAATGTCACCTAATCATACTTGACACTATACAGTATTGACAAAACACACACTCTGCTCTCCCTCAGTCAACTCACAGTGAGAGAGTGGAAATACAAAAAAGATTGTAGAGCATTAGAAAAGGGGTGAAAAAGGTGGTAGAGCATGATGAAATACCTTCATGGGATCGCTATCTACTGATTAGACACTTTTACTAGCCAAAATGATCAAATCCTCGACCAATGGGATACAAAAAACCAAAAATCTCCAACGTAAACATTGAGGAAACTCGAATGTGAACATTTGCGATCATCGAAAAACATCGCTATACCTTATTCATCCTCAAGTAATACACTAATTCTCGTAGATTCACTTCATATCAACTAATTAAACACATAAGAGGGTGGTGGGTAGTGTAATACTCAAATAACAAACCAAAAACCAAAAATCTCCAACGTAAACATTGAGGAAACTCGTAAATTGTACAATGTACATAAACACACTCAACATAAACAAACCGCCACCGCCATCTAGGTGCTTTATCAGTCAACTTTTACTGTTGAGTGACTGTGTTCACATGTCATCATGCGCTTATCACCAGTTGATAAGAAAAGCACATGTTTTGTTGTTGTATGTGTGTCTATGTTTTAGTTCTTTTCAGCAAACTCAACAATCCTTTTCTGGAACGTACCTCTGCAGAGTCAACACCCCTGCATTTACTACATTATATGACCAACTAATAAACTATTTAAAGTCCACCAGTGAATTCTACTAGTGTCCAATTCCACCAGCCAAAGCAGTGCTCTTTAACTAAAAAGCACATTGTCATCTCTGTTGTGTTCCTAATTTATCCGAATCCTAGGGAATCCATCATCACCAGTGCCACAACCACCTAACAAATCTATTCTCTAAATTTTTACGCATCCATCCATGTATCGCTTGTGATCGTACTCGTTCCAGAACGGACAGAGTAACGCCCTGGGCGTGATACTTCGCGGTCTTCGACCGCTCACCATCACGCCCAGGCCCCCACCACCGTCCCCAACTCGGCCTCGCGGCCTCGCACACCGCCTAACAGTTTGGGCAAGCGCAGAACGTTCCTCGCCGACACGTCTGTCTCCTTCATTGAGGAACGTATTATGAGTATAAAACACCCAAATACACCCAACCGTCTATATCGACCTAAACTAACCTCAACCAGTGATATGACTCGACCCTGACCAACTCCACTCAACTCTCTTCTCCTGTGTGCATGTGTGTGTGTATGCACTCTGTGTTGCTTATCAGCCATTCTGCACGCAACAGCAACTCCACCCGCGCTATGTCTCAATCAAACCATGCAACCTTACATAATCAGACAAGCTACAACTCAGTCAACGCCACCTCACTCTCCACCACATCCGCAGCTGTCTGATGTGTACTGCTGCTGTACTTTGTGTACATATGACTCTCCCCCCCCCCTCGCTATCAAGACAATGAAGCCAACATACTTGTCAGTGATATCCTTTTCTGGATTACGTTCCAACAGGATTATCTTTTCAACTGTTTAACCAATTCAACTCAAATTTTTACAGACAATTACTGTCACTCATTCAGTCATATCATCAATACTCCCGTATCCTAAAATCGCTTAAGTGCAATTTCCTTGATATTTTTGGCACAATAACTCAATTCTGCCCAAGTCAGGTTCCCATAATCTTAATCACCCGCACATATAAAATCTCCTATCCATATCGCAATTTAGCATAAGAACCTGTTGAATTCCGAGCACCAATCAAATGTACAGAGTACTTCATCATCACACAATTAATAACAACTCAACCATACTTTCATATATCAAACTTTTAAAACAAGTTCTCATCTTGTTCAATTGTCTCATCCTCCAAAAATGCCCACAAAGGACTTTACTAAAAAAAAGACCGAAACAACTTTACATAAGCTCGACTTTCGCACTGATTCTTTTCAATGTTGGTTAAGCTGACTAACACAAAATAGGACGCAGCAAATGTACAGATAAAACAGCAAGTCGAACCTTTACCTGTGGAGACAGATGGTGACCACAGAACTGGAGTTTAAATGCGCAAGATGTACACAAAAACGCTTTAAAAGGTATACGAGAATAGACTTGTAACGGGTAGCAGAATTGTATATATTGAGTCCCTAATGTGTATGGAAAAATAGTCTACTTACTTTTGAGTAATTTCACGATGAGATGAGGTGTTTGGTAGGTTACACAGCTGAAGCCATCCAGTCGACGTCTGAGTTCGTTAAAGTTGGTTGATGGTTAGTACTAGGCTGAGTTGATAAGATGATACGTAGATAGACTTGGTCCTAAAAAAAGTGAATAAAATTTAGATCAGATAGGTCTAATAAAAAAAGCATATCTTACCGTGAAAACTTGATTAGTATTTACGAGAGTGACGCTTGTAGTTGCTTTTAAATGTGAATAGTTTCGGGAGGGAATGTTGCTCCGTTGTTGCAGGTGATGATGAAATGCGAGGAGAGGAGACATTCATAGATGAGGTGCTTTATTGTTGTGAAAACTTTGTGTCAAAACGCACAGGCAAGTGATGCGATGCTTGGTGCTTCTAAGACTTACACGAATGAACGAGACACATTGTAGAGCACTGGGGGGGGTTGGACACAGACACACAGAGGAGAGATGTTGAGATGAAATCGGTTTCGATGTGGCGGGATAATCGTGATACTCAAAATGGGGATTGAAGGGAACTCAATGCCGAACAGTAGTAGTATCCATCGCAGGCGTGGATAGGAGTGGCAGGACAATCCAATGATGGGAACCGAGACCAAAGTTAGACACTCACAAAGTGTTGGGGCAGAGTTCACAAGGCACAAAAAAAGTGAAATCATCAAAGGGTGATGGCATTAGGACCATATATCGAACGTCTTGGGGCTTTTTAGGTTTGAAAGTAAAGTACGACAATTGAGACGAACATGCTGCCGGAGGTAGACCACAAAGGCAAAAGCTAGTGACAGTTAGGTAGAGCATGAGCGATGTCGTAGAGCATACTGAGCATGGATTGGACTGGGTCCTGCTTTTATAGAGGAATGTTAGGTTGAAATAGCTTGGGGGAGTATGCGCGGCATGAACTTGCACTCGAGTGGCTCGGGGCTGACTGCTCAGTGTCGCGATGAAGTACAAGGTTCATTCGTAGATGATGTTTTTAGTTGTGAATGATCATATGAAGATTTCTTAGGTTACCTTTCACTTATGCCAATTATTGAATTATTTTGAATACAAACAACCGAAATCGTCAATCATCCGAACAGTATCGATTGATTCGCTCATTTCTTAAGATAAAAGCTATATTAGGTAATATCGATTGTATTCTGATGAGATTGTTTATATTATTAGAGATTATTATCGAATCTAGAATAATAATGACCGAATTAATCAATTTATTATTATAAAATAATTTTTTTACACTCGAATTTGAAAAACGCGCGCGCGCACTCGTATAACGTCATCTGTGAACAGCACCCACATTGTGTGTGTGTGTGTGATTTTCATTCTGTTGTCCGTCTGTCTGTCCGCTCGCCTGTCAGCACGTTATTTTCCTCTTCCTCATCCAAAAGGTAAATCTTTTTTGTTTATTTTTTAGTATTCATTATATTGTTTTCTATTTGCCTAATTGTTCTCCATATTATCCTGTAGGTGTATGCGATGATCCCGCCGCCAAAAATACTCCGAACCTACGATATCTCATAATGCTATGTATATTAAGGTGGAGGACGCCTTGACGCCCAAGCCATGTTTCGGTGGCCAGCGGACAACTGCCCGTAATTCCCGAAGGCAGATATCTAGTTTGAAGGTGAGTGTAGGTGATGATGATGATGATGGTTCGTACTTCTGACTATTATTATTAGTTTCCTAGTCACAACGACAACAACCAGAAAGAGGAGATACCGTGGAATCTATCAATCCGAATAGGTATCTAATTCTGACATTACATTCTGAGAAGGAGGTGAGGATTGTGATGATGGTCCCGTGATAGTCATATTCCAATTCTTGTCTGGTGACCGCGGTTTCCCACACGAAAAAGGCCCGAGTTTAGCTTCTTCAACACATTCACGATATATTATAATCTTCGTAGGCGATAGTTCATCGTTCGTGGATACATTCACGGTAATACAGTAATGTAGTATCTATCTTTCTGAACATACAACGATTTTACATATATATTTTATCATTTACAGGACTTTTGAGGACTACTAGTACAAGGCGGTTCGTTCCTCATAACATCGTTCGGGCCCGGTAGTGGTGTAGTGTGACCACTTCTGGTCATGTCCTCGGCCAAACCCCGCAGAACTTTGTCAACTTTGTTGATATATACGCTATCAATAATGACACACGCAGACGCCCCAAACAAGACTTTCGGTGCTCACCAAAATACGATTTGGTTAATTAATTCACTGAAAAAGTTTCCCGAAAATGTCAACAAACTCGTAAAGAAACTTTCCGGTCATGAACGCTTTTTGTGTGTTCGGTGTTGTGGTCGTCGTTCCTCTCTTCTGTTATTTTGTTTTTTGTTTGATTTTTCTTTTACCTTTGACTGATTGTTCTTTTCTTTTTAATACAGGATAACTTTCCGATGGAGTCCTCGATCCTCTTCAACGCCTGGAGCACCCTCTAGGACTGGTGAACGTGTTGCCATACTGTTTAAACTGTACTCTTACTACCTCACCGATTGGGAGAATGGTTAAGAAGAGGTTGGCGGACGATAGCGGTAATGAAGATGATACTCAATGGGTCGGATCGCGAGGAGGTGGTAGATGAAAAGTGACCACGTTGTTAAATCCGAGGAGGAGGATGAAGAATCTTCACCATAACCCGTGCCCGAAGCTACCTGTCTCGACTCTATCTCAATATGAACAGATTCGGCAGATTCATTTTGGAGGGCTGTAACCCGTACTTCAACGCATACTTGAAGCATTAATGGTACAAAGTATATCTAAATGTATTCAACGAATTTCATGTTATTTTTATTAACAGGACTCGTGGACATTTTTCGTTGGCGTTTTCGGAGGCCGTTGTGCACCGATTTCTGTTTGTTGATATATTCAAACATTGTCTCTGAAGATGTGATCACACCCCATCTGCTTCTTATGATGACATTCTATCATGATAACAATAATAACATCGTCCGTCATCTCGAATTCACCGATTTTGTCAGAATAGCCTTTTACCGAAGTCCCAGTCCTGGAGAGAGATTCCCTCAATCCCCAACCTGAATGTCAACATATAGCTTCTTTTTGTTGTTTTGTCTATTTTTTTATATTGACCCTTTGTTTTGTTTTATACAGGATACTTTGCCTGATGGAGTCGGACTCTTCATCAACGCTGAAAGGCTATGCGTTCTAGGACTGATGAACGAATACGGTTACTTACGAGGTGTTCAAACTTCAGGCCTTTCTCATATACTTCAGTGATGGCCGTGTCGTATGACGATGCCCCAAGGAATACAACATCGCGGTGGATTGGCAAAAGGAGATGATACTTTTGGTCATGGGGTCGCACAGGCCGAAGAATATATCCCGCAATCGGGATCGTCGTCTATCGTCGTCGGGAGCCTCTATCGTCGCTCTACTCAAGTGTCCTCCTTCGTATAAAGAGAAAGGTATTTGATCTATTCAAAAGTTAGATTATGATCATATTATGTTTCTACAGAAAGGAAGAGTCACGAACGGATGGGATGGTTACCAAAACCAGAATTGTAAATCTTCTCTCGTGTCATCGTCATTTGGATCTCTGGTTACCTACTTCAACTACCACAAAAAGCGCTACCTCCCACAACGACCACCTAATTTTGGTTTCGTCTTCAACTCCTTCAAATCGTTCTTCAGGCGGTTGGAACATTCATGGTAATGAATATAAATATATCTATCTGTCTGAACATATAACTAATTTACATTTTTACATTACTCTGACAACGAGTTGTATTTTTTGATGGCATTTTCGGTCCGTGACGTGAACTTTTTCCTCTATTATTTCTCCACTGAAAATCTAATATCTTCTGTTTGAATCAGCACCAAGAACGATCTATTTTACCAGCTCTTCAACGGATTTATATACGATGTATCTGTTTACGAACCGTCCCGTTGGCCACCGTGGTCACTGGCCACCGTGAACCTATCCTCTCGATGTTCACCGCTCATACTGGTTCAACAAATATCGTTAACTGGTTATTTTATTTATGATGATACTCTTGGGCTTCTTTTAGTGACATTCCATATCACGTGAATATGATCTCCGTACGGCAAGAAAATATCGTTCTTTGAAGTTGAACATCGTAAATATCGTGTTTTTGTTATTCTTTTCTCGAACTACTTGAAGCAACTTTTTGTCCACTAATCATCATTAATGGTCATGTTAATTTTAATCTTGATGTCTTTTATATTCTAAGATATAAATTCTCTTTTCCTCTAGGTTGTTGTGAGTGCCTTCCGCTCGTAGCTGGCCATATTTTCTAGGTCGGGATTTGTATCTCCTCTCACAACGCCCTGAAGACGTATTTCATATTATTACGGAAGATTATTTTCTACCGCGGATATGATCTACCATGAGGAGAATCTATTTCAACGGGCCTTCAACGGATTTATTTTTACGAACTGCCGCTTCCATGTGACCGTGTGATCACCTTTTCTCTTGATGTTCACAACCTTTTGGCTGGTCAACATGACCGCACGTTCTTCGGCTTCTAGATTATTAATATTATTAGTATTATCCTTCAATAATGGTATGTTATAATCGTTATCTTCAATTTTGATCATGTTTTTTTTGTATATGTGCCTTTAGATTTGAATTTTAGTATTTGTTTACTTTTTTTTCTATGCCGAAGTATGATTATACTTTGATGTTTGATTCGGTGGCAGTTTTCTGTTACCTAACCGCCGAGGATCTTTCGATTTAGGTTTTGTTTTGGTTGATGTTCGAATATTATCTTTGATGATGATGATGATGATGCTCAATGGTAATGTTGATGTGTTATGTGTGATCATATACTAAAATATATGTTTTCTCTTTATTCTTTTAGGTCGTTTGGTCGATGTGTCCTCTCTCACCCGTACTGTCGTGGTGGCCACATTTCGTATTTCCCGATTTGTTGTCTGCTTGAAGACCACACCACAAACTAAAGAAGATATTATCATCATTACTAGGACGAATATCTACAGGTGGGATTGCCATTACGAAGATAATCAACTATTTTATCGGTTCTTTAACGAAGCCTTTTTGTTTTGTTTACAAACTACTTCACTAGAACCGCTGCCGCCGTAACCAGTGGCCACTGACCGCGCGCCGTCACCCGTTCCTCGACGTCCACTGTTAGTTGGTCATCATCATTCAATGTATCCTATATCCTCCAGACACTATTTTCCATGCTCAATTGTAATGATATATTCGTAATTATCTCCAAAAGCTGATTATATTTGTTTACTTTTAGGTCTATGCCCGATATATATTCCTGGTGGTGATTATTCGAGGTTATTTGAATTTTGAGGACGGTTGTATTGTTGTGGTGTGTGATGTAGCATCTATGATTTATGCTAACGATATTTTACCATTCCCATAGATATTATCATCATTTTCAAACCAACTTCAACCATCTTATTTACATCTCATCATCATCACGAATGTCCTGAAGATGGAATACGAATATACCTCGATTATATATATCTTTGTGTATGGATGCATTCTGTTTATGATCATAATCTTCATGAAGAAGTATTATCATTATCTTAAATCTGTGATTTTATTATAGTTCGGCTTCCCTTGAAAACAACCTTCGTCGTCCTCTTGTTTTTATTGTTATTTGTGTTTTGTATTTATGATTCGTGAAATGAACCTTTCTTCGGTTCAACTTTGATCTTTGAACCCGTTTGGATCGATTACGAAGATCAGCATCGTCTCCTAGAAGCAGGGTCATAGTGTTATTAATATTTTTATTGTGATTTTTAATGTATTTTGGGTTTTCCCCGCGATTTTTCCCGTTACCGTTCCCGAAGTTGGGCCAAAAAAGGTCAAAAATGGCCACTTTTGTCCGTGGTTACTTCCCAATTATCATCCATTCCTGTTCATCTCACTATTCTGTATTCCTCTATTTTTATCCGATATTTATCCGATTAAAATTGGCCGATTTACCGCCGAATGGCGCGAATCCTTTGTGTTGGTCCAGTACGTCTTCTGTGGACGTCTCATTCTCCTCTCTCCGAACGCTGCATATATAAACAGAGTGATGCGGCCCGCCACTGTCATTCGAGCTTTACAACTTGAACTTGACTCACCGTCTGTCATCATCGTGACCCTCACTTGTCTGTCTTATCTGTCTCCTCATCGGTCTCCGTACCCTCTCCCGAAAATATTCTCCTCATTACCGAATCAATACCATCACGAGTTGCCATACCGAATTCTTCTTTCCCCCGAAAGCCCTTTATCTGAATTTCCCGAAGTGTGTCCACCGAACTGACCGCTGAACAACCCGTACTGTCCGACTAACTATTTGCCGAACCTCTCTGTAATTCCCGGTAGGTGAATATCATATATTCGCTTAAGAATTTTTTGTGATATGATAATTAATAAGATTTTAGATTATCCTTTTTCTCTGTGTTGTACTCTTTCTCGGGTCCGACTTTTGAGGATTCTATTTTACTGATCATTTATAGTTCGTATTTTTTAAATATATAATCGTGTTTAGATTCTCCTTATTTATTTAATTTATTTAATTCTTTTCCCACGGTTATTATACTATTCCCGATTTATACTTTTTAAGGCTTTTTCCCTTTCGGTTATTTATCTATTACCGGGCGGTTATTAATACCGAATCGAGGGCGTTCTTCTCACTTTCGACTTTGTATGGTCTGTATCGAATCTGTCCTTTCTCTGGGGCGTTCGGTGGACTCGAGTCGGTTTTGGCGCGAACGCGCGCCGAGTTCCTTTGTCCTCAGCAGAGGAGGAGTATGAGTGTGCGCGCATCCTCTGATGCTTTCTCTTGGCGGCACGCTGTCTGGCTCGAATGCGCATGCTCTTTAGACCGAACTGAATCCTTGTGCGCGCCTTCTCCTTTATAGCTGTACGGGAACGGAGTCGGTACTGTCCTCTCTCCTCCTCCTTGGTCTTTGTGTTGAGAGGTCATTTGGCGCGCATCTAGGGACACGTCATCTTAATGTTGGCCTTTGAGTGTGAGAGGGTGGAGTAGTGGTAGAGTGGAGTCGGTTCGTGTCCTTCGAGGAGGGGGATGCCTCAGTGTATGTGTGTTATGACACGTCATCATATCCAATTGGCGCCAAACTGTCTACCCCTCCACAGGCACTCTTTTCTTGTTGTGTGTTGTGCTGTGCTGCCCCCAACCTTACAACCCCAGTCTGGCTTGTACTTGGAGGGGTGGTATTGATTTATGTGCATGATGATTGTGTGTTGTGTATTGAGGTGGGTAGTGGCGCACCCATTCTTGTTATTATTGTCTTCTCTCTCCCTCTTCATCTTCCAATGGGGGAGAATGTTGATCTTTGTGATGTTGATGCTGATGATGATGATGTTTACTCACTCGTATGCATGCATCATCAATCGCACTCACATTTGCGCGCGCTCCCGTGATTTTCTTTCCGCTCTCATTAGATGGCACTGGTGGCGCACAAATTCTTTTGTTTTGATTGATTTGTTTGGCTGATTCGGGTTTTTGGGATTGGGTTTCGGGTTTTAGGTGTTTGGATTATTTATTTATTTATATTAATATTTTGATTTATCTAGATCTGCTGTATCAAGATGGAACGAGGTGATGATGGTGGATCGGTACAGTCTTCCGAAACGATCTCGTACACCACTATGTCCAAGTCGGCCACTGCTCTGTCCACCTCTTCGGTGACTACTCCATCGATCACTTCCACCACTGCAACCCAAATCTCGCCACCAACTCAAATGCAAGTCTCCGTGTCGATGGCTGTTGTGGCCTGTGCCAGTGAATCATCATCCACCCGAACGAGTGGTTTCCGACTACTTCGACGTGTCACCTTTTCCGTTGGCACTGTTTCGTCCCAAGACGAGCCTTCCTCATCGACCATCCAGTGCACATCTGTCCGCGAACTCTACAAACTGCCCGAACTGACTGATGCCGACAGGAAGCGTGCTGTTTTGATTGCAAAGTTGATTCGGGCCTTCTATGCACGTAAGTTTGTTTTAAATTTTTACTTTTTGAACATTATTTTTTGATTTGCCAATTTTCTAGAATACCAACGCAACTGCGACGATCACATTGCTGGTGGTTGGCCGTGCTGTACCGAACTGAGTTATCCTGTTGGTCGAATCGGTATGTACTGATTGATTCCTTCTCGTAATTACCGAACTAATCATGTGTTTCATTTTCAAATAGATCGATTCCATTGGTGGTGGTTCGAAGTGCATTACCGAACTGAGTTTTCCTGTTTTTCCTCGAATCGGTATGTACTGATTGATTTCTTCTCGTAATTACCGAAATAATCATGTGTTTCATTTCCAAATAGATCGATTTCATTGGTGGTGGTTGGCCGTGCTGTACCGTATGGTGGCAACTTTATTTATGATCGCTTTACAAATGTAAGTGACTGTTTATTGATATACTCTTGTACATGTTCCTTGGCTAAGGACAACAGGATGTGAGATTCTTCTGATGAGATCTCGTGATGAACTGTTTAGTCTGACAGCATTGAACATTGTCGGCACTGATTTATCGGTGACAACCGACTATCGTAGCTCATTGTCTCTTGTTTGTGTTCCGTGGATAAGGACAAATGGCTTTTGGTCGTTTCAGTCCGATGTCATTGAACATTGTCGGCACTGATTTATCGGTGACAACCGACTATCGTAGCTCATTGTCTCTTGTTTGTGTTCCGTGGATAAGGACAAATGGTTTTTGGTCGTTTCAGTCCGATGTCATTGAACATTGTCGGCACTGATTTATCGGTGACAACCGACTATCGTAGCTCATTGTCTCTTGTTTGTGTTCCGTGGATAAGGACAAATGGCTTTTGGTCGTTTCAGTCCGATGTCATTGAACATTGTCGGCACTGATTTATCGGTGACAACCGACTATCGTAGCTCATTGTCTCTTGTTTGTGTTCCGTGGATAAGGACAAATGGCTTTTGTCGTTTCAGTCCGATGTCATTGAACATTGTCGGCACTGATTTATCGGTGACAACCGACTATCGTAGCTCATTGTCTCTTGTTTGTGTTCCGTGGATAAGGACAAATGGCTTTTGGTCGTTTCAGTCCGATGTCATTGAACATTGTCGGCACTGATTTATCGGTGACAACCGACTATCGTAGCTCATTGTCTCTTGTTTGTGTTCCGTGGATAAAGACAAATGGCTTTTGGTCGTTTCAGTCCGATGTCATTGAACATTGTCGGCACTGATTTATCGGTGACAACCGACTATCGTAGCTCATTGTCTCTTGTTTGTGTTCCGTGGATAAAGACAAATGGCTTTTGGTCGTTTCAGTCCGATGTCATTGAACATTGTCGGCACTGATTTATCGGTGACAACCGACTATCGTAGCTCATTGTCTCTTGTTTGTGTTCCGTGGATAAAGACAAATGGCTTTTTGGTCGTTTCAGTCCGATGTCATTGAACATTGTCGGCACTGATTTATCGGTGACAACCGACTATCGTAGCTCATTGTCTCTTGTTTGTGTTCCGTGGATAAGGACAAATGGCTTTTGTCGTTTCAGTCCGATGTCATTGAACATTGTCGGCACTGATTTATCGGTGACAACCGACTATCGTAGCTCATTGTCTCTTGTTTGTGTTCCGTGGATAAGGACAAATGGCTTTTGGTCGTTTCAGTCCGATGTCATTGAACATTGTCGGCACTGATTTATCGGTGACAACCGACTATCGTAGCTCATTGTCTCTTGTTTGTGTTCCGTGGATAAAGACAAATGGCTTTTGGTCGTTTCAGTCCGATGTCATTGAACATTGTCGGCACTGATTTATCGGTGACAACCGACTATCGTAGCTCATTGTCTCTTGTTTGTGTTCCGTGGATAAAGACAAATGGCTTTTGGTCGTTTCAGTCCGATGTCATTGAACATTGTCGGCACTGATTTATCGGTGACAACCGACTATCGTAGCTCATTGTCTCTTGTTTGTGTTCCGTGGATAAAGACAAATGGCTTTTGGTCGTTTCAGTCCGATGTCATTGAACATTGTCGGCACTGATTTATCGGTGACAACCGACTATCGTAGCTCATTGTCTCTTGTTTGTGTTCCGTGGATAAGGACAAATGGCTTTTGGTCGTTTCAGTCCGATGTCATTGAACATTGTCGGCACTGATTTATCGGTGACAACCGACTATCGTAGCTCATTGTCTCTTGTTTGTGTTCCGTGGATAAAGACAAATGGCTTTTGGTCGTTTTAGTCCGATGTCATTGAACATTGTCGGCACTGATTTATCGGTGACAACCGACTATCGTAGCTCATTGTCTCTTGTTTGTGTTCCGTGGATAAGGACAAATGGCTTTTGTCGTTTCAGTCCGATGTCTGTCCCATGCCTGTGATGTGATCTTCGGATTCATCACTTCTGTTGCCAATGCTGGTGATCTAACCGTATGGTTGTTCGTCTATGTAGCACATGCCTGTGATGTTATCTTCGGATTCGTCACTTCTGTTGCCAATGCTGGTGATCTAACCGTATGGTTGTTCGCCTATGTAGCCCATGCCTGTGATGTTATCTTCGGATTCATCACTTCTGTTGCCAATGCTGGTGATCTAACCGTATGGTTGTTCGCCTATGTAGCCCATGCCTGTGATGTTATCTTCGGATTCATCACTTCTGTTGCCAATGCTGGTGATCTAACCGTATGGTTGTTCGCCTATGTAGCCCATGCCTGTGATGTTATCTTCGGATTCATCACTTCTGTTGCCAATGCTGGTGATCTAACCGTATGGTTGTTCGCCTATGTAGCCCATGCCTGTGATGTTATCTTCGGATTCATCACTTCTGTTGCCAATGCTGGTGATCTAACCGTATGGTTGTTCGCCTATGTAACCCATGCCTGTGATGTTATCTTCGGATTCATCACTTCTGTTGCCAATGCTGGTGATCTAACCGTATGGTTGTTCGCCTATGTAGCCCATGCCTGTGATGTTATCTTCGGATTCGTCACTTCTGTTGCCAATGCTGGTGATCTAACCGTATGGTTGTTCACCTATGTCAGCAGCGACTTGTCTACCTAACGGTGAGAAGTGTCTGTTTTATGGGACATCTATTTGATGTGTCAGCAGGGACTTGTCTGCCTAACGGTGAGAAGTGTCTGTCTTGGGACATCACCTAAATAAAAACTGTCGTGCGCTGATACATCTTCGGATGAGAGCAGCGGGTTGGTGGCGGGACTTTGAGTAGTCCCAGGGGTCACGACAAAAATACCTATTTTTGGTATGTCTGGTGATGTGATCTTCGGATTCGTCACTTCTGTTGCCAATGCTGGTGATCTAACCGTATGGTTGTTCGCCTATGTAGCACATGCCTGTGATGTTATCTTCGGATTCGTCACTTCTGTTGCCAACGCTTGTGATCTAACCGTATGGTTGTTCGCCTATGTAGCACATGCCTGTGATGTTATCTTCGGATTCGTCACTTCTGTTGCCAATGCTGGTGATCTAACCGTATGGTTGTTCGCCTATGTAGCACATGCCTGTGATGTTATCTTCGGATTCGTCACTTCTGTTGCCAACGCTTGTGATCTAACCGTATGGTTGTTCGCCTATGTAGCACATGCCTGTGATGTTATCTTCGGATTCGTCACTTCTGTTGCCAATGCTGGTGATCTAACCGTATGGTTGTTCGCCTATGTAGCACATGCCTGTGATGTTATCTTCGGATTCGTCACTTCTGTTGCCAATGCTTGTGATCTAACCGTATGGTTGTTCGCCTATGTAGCCCATGTCTGGTGATGTGATCTTCGGATTCGTCACTTCTGTTGCCAATGCTGGTGATCTAACCGTATGGTTGTTCACCTTTGTAGCCCATGCCTGTGATGTTATCTTCGGATTTATCACTTCTGTTGCCAATGCTGGTGATCTAACCGTATGGTTGTTCGCCTATGTAGCACATGCCTGTGATGTTATCTTCGGATTCATCACTTCTGTTGCCAATGCTGGTGATCTAACCGTATGGTTGTTCACCTTTGTAACCCATGCCTGTGATGTTATCTTCTGATTTATCACTTCTGTTGCCAATGCTGGTGATCTAACCGTATGGTTGTTCGCCTATGTAGCACATGCCTGTGATGTTATCTTCGGATTCATCACTTCTGTTGCCAATGCTGGTGATCTAACCGTATGGTTGTTCGCCTATGTAGCCCATGCCTGTGATGTTATCTTCGGATTCATCATTTCTGTTGCCAATGCTGGTGATCTAATCGAATGGTTGTTCGCCCATCGTGGCTTTGGCATTTGGGCATTTAGTGATCGAGATTCCTTTTGGATGATCGAAATGATCTACGTGTCTGATGTCATGACCTATCGTGGCTTAGGGCATTTAGTGATCGAGAATCCTTTTGGATGATCGAAATGATCTACGTGTCTGATGTCATTACCTATCGTGGCTTAGGGCATTTAGTGATCGAGAATCCTTTTGGATGATCGAAATGATCTACGTGTCTGATGTCATTACCTATCGTGGCTTAGGGCATTTAGTGATCGAGAATCCTTTTGGATGATCGAAATGATCTACGTGTCTGATGTCATGAACCTCGTGGCTTAGGGCATTTAGTGATCGAGAATCCTTTTGGATGATCGAAATGATCTACGTGTCTGATGTCATGACCTATCGTGGCTTAGGGCATTTAGTGATCGAGAATCCTTTTTGGATGATCGAAATGATCTACGTGTCTGATGTCATGACCTATCGTGGCTTAGGGCATTTAGTGATCGAGAATCCTTTTGGATGATCGAAATGATCTACGTGTCTGATGTCATGACCTATCGTGGCTTAGGGCATTTAGTGATCGAGATTCCTTTTGGATGATCGAAATGATCTACGTGTCTGATGTCATGACCTATCGTGGCTTAGGGCATTTAGTGATCGAGAATCCTTTTGGATGATCGAAATGATCTACGTGTCTGATGTCATGAACCTCGTGGCTTAGGGCATTTAGTGATCGAGATTCCTTTTGGATGATCGAAATGATCTACGTGTCTGATGTCATGAACCTCGTGGCTTAGGGCATTTAGTGATCGAGAATCCTTTTTGGATGATCGAAATGATCTACGTGTCTGATGTCATGACCTATCGTGGCTTAGGGCATTTAGTGATCGAGAATCCTTTTGGATGATCGAAATGATCTACGTGTCTGATGTCATGAACCTCGTGGCTTAGGGCATTTAGTGATCGAGATTCCTTTTGGATGATCGAAATGATCTACGTGTCTGATGTCATGAACCTCGTGGCTTAGGGCATTTAGTGATCGAGATTCCTTTTGGATGATCGAAATGATCTACGTGTCTGATGTCATGACCTATCGTGGCTTAGGGCATTTAGTGATCGAGAATCCTTTTGGATGATCGAAATGATCTACGTGTCTGATGTCATGAACCTCGTGGCTTAGGGCATTTAGTGATCGAGATTCCTTTTGGATGATCGAAATGATCTACGTGTCTGATGTCATGAACCTCGTGGCTTAGGGCATTTAGTGATCGAGATTCCTTTTGGATGATCGAAATGATCTACGTGTCTGATGTCATGACCTATCGTGGCTTAGGGCATTTAGTGATCGAGAATCCTTTTGGATGATCGAAATGATCTACGTGTCTGATGTCATGAACCTCGTGGCTTAGGGCATTTAGTGATCGAGATTCCTTTTGGATGATCGAAATGATCTACGTGTCTGATGTCATGAACCTCGTGGCTTAGGGCATTTAGTGATCGAGAATCCTTTTGGATGATCGAAATGATCTACGTGTCTGATGTCATGAACCTCGTGGCTTAGGGCATTTAGTGATCGAGATTCCTTTTGGATGATCGAAATGATCTACGTGTCTGATGTCATTTTCTCTAAATGAATACTGTCGTGCGCTGAACATCTTTGATGATACCAGCGGGTGGTGGTGGGACACGACTTCAATTCATTCTATCAATGAAAATCTAATCAAGATTCTGAACTTTGAGCATTTATTTATCGATTACAACCGATTGTTTTATCCATTGTCTTTTTTATATCTTCCTGATGATCTGCTGATCGATTTGATGGTGCCATGAGGACAGAACTTTAGCCGACATCTTGCTGACCCGATTTTTCCGCTTCCTCTCATACCCTTTGGCCTGTCTGATTTCCTCTTCTGCATTTGCTTTACCTTTTGTTTCGCCATTGAACAATCATGAATCAATCAATAAAATCGATTTCCGTATCCTGAATGTGTTGGCTTACTACATATATTTAATTTTTTAATTTTTATTAACGATTTTTAACACGGAATATTATCATTAAATTATTCTAGCGAACATTTCATTTCTGCTCGTATTGTTCGTTGAGCTCTCTTTCTGAAACCGCCAGTTACTTACCGGGGTCCTGACGTGACAGCGTTCTTCATTTGTTTGTGTGTGTTCCCGGACACCAATCAATATTTTAAATTGTGCATAATTTTTCACCAGAATAATATTCTAATTTAACGAAATTACATTTAAAATTATCTAAAAAACATTCACGAGTTATATGTTTCCTTGAAACTATTTCAAATTCAAATTTATACCATTTTAAATCGTTTAAAATATAAAAGTCGATCTTGTATTTGCCCTTTTTAAATTCTTACAAAAATGCTCAAACCGATAATGCAATTTGTTCTGCGAACCATAGTTCCCTACAAGAAACTCGATTATTTCTATGATTATTTGAATTTGCTTGGCAACATCAACATTCAACGATCATGGCACTGTCGAGTTTCGATAATGTCAATTCAATTTGTCCTACTTTACACTGCATGTCTTTATACATATTTCTACATGTCAAACAGGCCCAATCGCTACCACACCTTTGTTTTGGCTAATTTTAATATCTATTTAGAATGGCAATTTAGAGAATTTCAATTGGTTTGGGCGTTGCTTTTCTTTGAGACAGCTTATTTCTATTGGACATTTTGACATCGATTATCACCAAATTTGTATGCTCACAAGGGAACCCACTGAGCTGTGCGAGCCTTTTTGAAAAGAGACCTACACCATTCGATAGAGCTCGTCGAGTGGATAAATTTAGGCCAAAAAATTTCTCGGATGCGTTGAGTTAAACCAGAGATATTTAAAGTTTAAAAATCGCGCATTTTTGCAACATTTACTTACATTCAGGGGGGCTAATTTCCCCAGTTGCCGCCAGAGGTCGTCACTAGCGGTGCAACTAGAAGAGACTTGTAAATCACTATTTTTGCATTGTAATTTTCAAAATGCGATAACTCGGCTAATCCTTAACGGATTTTTTAATATCGATGTGTTTTGGAATTTGTTTGTTTTTCTCCACAAAATGGACTCTCAATTGGACCGCATAATTATCATGATAAAGAATTATTCCACAGAATAAGCAGATGTAGGACCATTAGACAGATGAGCACCTTGAAGACGGTCACCGTCCTCCACAATGTGGAGTCCACATGCCACGCTCGGTGCAACAGTTCTCTGTACTGAAACCTTTCTTGCCCATGTTCACGAGGGACCAGAAGGAGAGGGAGGGAGGGACAGGAGAAACTTGAGAAACGTAGAGCACAGGGAAAATGAAACTAAAATCGAAATCGAAAAGAAAAACCAACTATTTTATATCGTTCATCAATACCAAAAGAGAATTCGAAAACATTTCGAAAATATCTTTCATATTAGAGCATTCATATTATTTGCATTTCTGAGTTACTATCCCCCTAACCGAGTATGCCTAGGATCAAATGATAAATTAGAGCATTCATATTATTTGCATTTCTGAGTTACTATCCCCCTAACCGAGTATGCCTAGGATTAAATGATAAATTAGAGCATTCATATTATTTGCATTTCTGAGCTACTATCCCGCTAACCGAGTATGCCTAGGATTAAATGATAAATTAGAGCATTCATATTATTTGCATTTCTGAGTTACTATCCCCCTAACCGAGTATGCCTAGGATTAAATGATAAATTAGAGCATTCATATTATTTGCATTTCTGAGTTACTATCCCCCTAACCGAGTATGCCTAGGATTAAATGATAAATTAGAGCATTCATATTATTTGCATTTCTGAGCTACTATCCCCCCTAACCGAGTATGCCTAGGATTAAATGATAAATTAGAGCATTCATATTATTTGCATTTCTGAGTTACTATCCCCCTAACCGAGTATGCCTAGGATTAAATGATAAATTAGAGCATTCATATTATTTGCATTTCTGAGTTACTATCCCCCTAACCGAGTATGCCTAGGATTAAATGATAAATTAGAGCATTCATATTATTTGCATTTCTGAGTTACTATCCCCCTAACCGAGTATGCCTAGGATCAAATGATAAATTAGAGCATTCATATTATTTGCATTTTTGAGTTACTATCCCCCCTAACCGAGTATGCCTAGGATTAAATGATAAATTAGAGCATTCATATTATTTGCATTTCTGAGCTACTATCCCCCTAACCGAGTATGCCTAGGATTAAATGATAAATTAGAGCATTCATATTATTTGCATTTCTGAGTTACTATCCCCCTAACCGAGTATGCCTAGGATTAAATGATAAATTAGAGCATTCATATTATTTGCATTTCTGAGTTACTATCCCCCTAACCGAGTATGCCTAGGATTAAATGATAAATTAGAGCATTCATATTATTTGCATTTCTGAGTTACTATCCCCCTAACCGAGTATGCCTAGGATTAAATGATAAATTAGAGCTTATAAATGAACTTTTCGTTCATTTCTATTGAAAATTGACACTTTTCATCAATACTTCTCAAACCACAATACTTCCACACCTTGCACTCGGCAAGAAAGTAGACTCTACTGCTTAGAAATGAACTTTTCGTTCATTTCTATTGAAAATTGACACTTTTCATCAATACTTCTCAAACCACAATACTTCCACACCTTGCACTCGACAAGAATGTAGACTCTACTGCTTAGAAATGAACTTTTCGTTCATTTCTATTGAAAATTGACACATTTAATCAATACTTCTCAAACCACAATACTTCCACACCTTGCACTCGACAAGAATGTAGACTGTACTGCTTAGAAATGAACTTTTTGTTCATTTCTATTGAAAAATTGACACTTTTCATCAATACTTCTCAAACCACAATACTTCCACACCTTGCACTCGACAAGAATGTAGACTCTACTGCTTAGAAATGAACTTTTCGTTCATTTCTATTGAAAATTGACACTTTTCATCAATACTTCTCAAACCACAATACTTCCACACCTTGCACTCGGCCAGAAAGTAGACTCTACTGCTTATAAATGAACTTTTCGTTCATTTCTATTGAAAATTGACACTTTTCATCAATACTTCTCAAACCACAATACTTCCACACCTTGCACTCGGCCAGAAAGTAGACTCTACTGCTTAGAAATGAACTTTTCGTTCATTTCTATTGAAAAATTGACACTTTTCATCAATACTTCTCAAACCACAATCCTCCCACACCTTGCACTTGACAAGAAAGTAGACTCTACTGCTTATAAATGAACTTTTCGTTCATTTCTATTGAAAATTGACACTTTTCATCAATACTTCTCAAACCACAATACTTCCACACCTTGCACTCGACAAGAAAGTAGACTGTACTGCTTATAAATGAACTTTTCGTTCATTTCTATTGAAAATTGACACTTTTCATCAATACTTCTCAAACCACAATACTTCCACACCTTGCACTCGGCCAGAAAGTAGACTCTACTGCTTATAAATGAACTTTTCGTTCATTTCTATTGAAAATTGACACTTTTCATCAATACTTCTCAAACCACAATACTTCCACACCTTGCACTCGACAAGAAAGTAGACTGTACTGCTTATAAATGAACTTTTCGTTCATTTCTATTGAAAATTGACACTTTTCATCAATACTTCTCAAACCACAATACTTCCACACCTTGCACTCGACAAGAAAGTAGACTGTACTGCTTATAAATGAACTTTTCGTTCATTTTTTATTGAAAATTGACACTTTTCATCAATACTTCTCAAACCACAATACTTCCACACCTTGCACTCGGCAAGAAAGTAGACTCTACTGCTTATAAATGAACTTTTCGTTCATTTCTATTGAAAATTGACACTTTTCATCAATACTTCTCAAACCACAATCCTTCCACACCTTGCACTCGACAAGAAAGTAGACTGTACTGCTTATAAATGAACTTTTCGTTCATTTCTATTGAAAATTGACACTTTTCATCAATACTTCTCAAACCACAATACTTCCACAACTTGCACTCGGCAAGAAAGTAGACTCTACTGCTTATAAATGAACTTTTCGTTCACTTTCCCAAACCCATATTCTTGTTTTAATCATTTACAAATAAAAAATCTATCATTTAAATCTTGGATTTTATAAATATATAATTTTCGAAACTTTATGTTGTAGAACATCAAAACATACTCGAATATTTAGTTTACATAGATTTCATTTTTTGGCAAATAATTTATCAAACAGTTCCATCTGCAGGACGGGTTTTGATTTCATCTGTTTCCAGGCATCGGTTCTTTTGACTTCTTTTGAATTCGACCTGATGTACTCGATGCATTTCGATTTGAGCTCACTCGCATTGTGCATGTCTGCAATTAAGAGAACATTGACCACAGATTCGATGGTTAGATTTGAGCCTAGAATTTTTTCACAGGCTGATTTCAGGTGATCCAGATGGTACTGTATAAAAATTTTGTAAATATTCTACAAAAATATATAAGCTTAAAACCATTACCTTATCAGCAGCAACAAATAGCTCCAAACCATATTCGTCCATCTCCGGGATTTTGCCCGTGTAAATGTATCGTAGCAAATGCTCAAACACGTCCACCTCCACATCCGTAATCTCCACTCTGTTCTGCTTCTTCTCCTCCAAGTCAGCACTGAACATGGCTCGGAACACTTTGGATCGAGCTGCAAGAATATTCTTGTGCACTTTAAATTCTTTCCCCTTCACCAAAAGTACAACATCACTGAATTCTGGATTGTCGAGCAGTGCTTGATAGTCATTTTGTAAGTCTGTTTGACCACTGTCTTTGGTAGCATTTGTTTTATTATCATTAACTGAACGATCCAAAACATCCACCTAAAACAATTAAATTATATTTAATTTTCCAATTTAAGCTAAACATTTTACAAACCTCACAATTAATGATCAAATTACCGTTTACCAAATGTAGCAAACATTCAGCATTATCTATCAAATATATAAAATCCCTATATTTTAATCTGCCGTTGACTAACCCGAAATATTTCCAATAATTTTCTAAAAAATATAGAAAAAACATTTTTTATTTTATAAAACGAGAATCAAATTATTATCCTTACCTTGTGTGTACTGCTTCTCGCCATTTTCGTTCATAATCGACACTCGATATATCATTGGCAATTCACTTCCAACTCGATTGTAACATAAAGAAACAAAAACTACTTCGGAATCACAGTAAACAATTTTGGAATATAAATATAAACGAAATTCATTTTTACTATTTGGCGGTGAAAATAGCTTGGAACCAACTTCACAGTGTAGATTCCTGAAATCGTTGATTGTCCAGTTGACGGTGGCAGTCTCCTTGAGCACATAATCACTAGTTGAAGGGCTTGATGTCATTTTGTTTTGTTTCATAAAATATTTTTTGATTTATGACGAATTTTTTTCTTTCGATTGTAAAATGCTGCGAAGTTAGGAAGTAAAAGGGGCGTCCATAAATTAGGTGATCAAGAAAACTGGTATTTGTACCCCCACCCTACATAACGTGATCAATCCGTGATCAACCCTCACAATCTCAGACCCCCCTCCACCAGTTAGTCAGAAGTCAAAATGGATCAGATCATAATGGGGTTTATTGCTAATTTCAATAAACTAAGACATTTTTTACAATATGCTGTTTATGTTTAACTTCTAATTCTTAGTTTCTCAGGACCGTAGTTGACTTTGGTTCGCGTTTATGGAACCCCTCCTCTCCTACCGTGATCACGTGATTTAAGGATGCCCCCCAAAGTAATAGAGGTCGTAAACATAACATATCATGCGTAGTAACGCGTCATAAGTCTCATAAGGAGACTTTCTCTTATCATCAACTTTTATTTGTACAATATCTCAAGGTCTCTCCGTAGAGAGATATCATATGACTACAGTGGTATAATGGTTTAGCAGTACAACAAAATCTATTACAAAATATAGCCTTTTGAACCAAAAAAAATTTTAAAAACGACTCAAATCTGCTTGATTTTTCATAATTTTCGAATAAATATTCTTACAACCATTAGAAGAATTCGAATTCCTAAGCAATTTTCGAGCCAATCTCCTAACCGTATCTTTAGTGAACCACCAAACCACTGTATTGTACACAAGCGAAGCTCCAAGCACAAAAACATACAATAAATTTTACTTTGCCTTCACAAATCTAATCACTTGCGGTATCAGAGCACAAATCCATAGAAAGAACAACAGTAGAGTGTGCTCAAAGATAAATCCAGTAGATGGCTCTGTCTCTTGAATTCGATCTCGAATCTAATCAGATTTGAGACCCAAAATAACCGGGATAATCACACAAAGCTCATTCCAACTTGCAGTGCAGTAGCTGAAGAAACGAACTAAATTGTGTGTCATATCGTCTTTTTGAGACATTGTGCAAAATTTGAACTGCAAAATCGCTAAATCGAGTTGCGATGAACAATTTAGATTGTGAAATTCATTTGAAATTTTATCACAACTTTTCTCGACTTCATCAGACATTGATTTGATTTTCTCCAACTCCTCTACTCGTTTATCAATTTTATTATCCAGAAAATTTTTATAATATATGACCAAGTTTTCAATTGGCAAAATAATTTTATTGAACATTTTAAAACATCAAAACACATTATGACAATAAAAAAAGACTCATTAATTAAGATTTAGTTGATAATGATTTCATTTTTTCAGAAAAACTCTCAAGCAACTCCATCAACAAGACTGGTCTTGATTTCATCTCTTTCCAAGCATCTGTTCCTTTGACCTCATCTAAATTCAAAGTGATGTACTCAATGCATTTGGACTTTAATTCACTCGCATTGTGCATATCTGCGATCACGAGAACATTGACCACAGATTCGGTTGTGAGGTTTGTACCAAGTGATTGCTCACAAATGGGTTTCAAATGGTCCAGTTGATACTAAATGAAATTTTTATAAGTAAAATAAAAAAATATAATTAATATCTTTACTTTATCAGAAGCAACAAATAGCTCCAAAGCATATTCGTCCATCTCCGGGATTTTGCCCGTGTAAATGTATCGTAGCAAATGCTCAAACACGTCCACCTCCACATCCGTAATCTCCACTCTGTTCTGCTTCTTCTCCTCCAAGTCATTACTGAACATTGCTCGGAACACTTTGGATCGAGCTGCAAGAATATTCTTGTGCACTTTAAACTCTTTCTCTTTTAGTAGAAGCGAGACATCACTGAATTCGGAGTTCTCAAGCAATGTTTGGTAATCGTTTTGTAAGTTAGTTTGACCAGTGTCCCCAGTGGAAGTTGTTTTATTTGGTGCTAATTGACATTTTTCTAAAATATCCACCTTTAAAAAAAATAATTATTAATTTTAATTTACTGCAATCACTTAACAGACCTCGCATTTCAAGATCAAATTTCCGTTTACCAGATATCTGGAACAGGAATTGTATTCAATGAAATTGTTAAAATTTACATATTCATATCGACTGTTTTTTCCTGTTTTACAATAATTCCACTGATATTCTTGAAAATCAAAATTTAATTATTTTTAATTAGTTTCACAAAATAACAACCTACCTTGTGAGTATTGCTTCTCGCCATTTACATTCACAATCGATACACGGTATCGCATTGACAATTCATTTTCATTACAATAGTAATATAAAGAGACAAAAACTTCATTGGAACTCAAAACATTTGTTTTGGGACTTAAATATAATCGAAATTGATTTTTGAAATTTTTTGTTTGAAATATTTCGGAACCAACTTTATTGTTTAGATTGCTAAAACCATTGATCGTCCAGTTGAGGGTGGCAGTCTCCTTGACCACATAATCATCACCGCTGGGTGACGAGTCAAATGACATTGTTCTGGTTAATAGGAATTTTTATTTTATTTTAAAAGACATTTTTTACGTTTGTACAAACTTAAATTGTTTTGGTTAGGAAGGAAATGGAAAAGAGGCCACAAATACAAAGTGCAGTTAGGTGTTTTAACTTTATCTTAGAGGAGTTTTATTTCGTTAACTTCTATTTTGACATTATCTCAAGTTGTTTCCTTAGAAACAATCAAATGACTACATTGGTTCAACGGTTTCTCAACACAACACAGATCTATTACAAAATATAACCTTCAGAAACCAGAAAAAATTTTACCCGATCCAATTCAGTTTGAATCTTCTTAATTTTCAAGTAAATATTTTTACAACATTTTGAAGAATTAGAATTCTTGTGCAATCTCCGAACCAACCTCCAAGTTGTATCTTTAGTAAACCACCAAACCACTGTATTGCATACGAACACATCTCCAAACCCAAAACACAATAAATTAGAGTTTGCCTTCACAAATCTAATCAATTGCGGTATCAGAGCACAAATCCATAGAAACGAAAACAGCAGTGCATTCAAATATAAATCTAAAAGATGGCGCTGTCTCATTGATTCAAACTCGAAACCCTTTGGATTTAAAGCCTAAAATCCTCTTGAAAATCTATCTTATCATTGAGTTGGAGTAGCCCATTTTCAATAGCAACAATCATCATATACAAGTCATGACTTTAATGTATCTTTTTTTTATGTCAAAGCGCATGCGTATTACAATAAATTTTAGGTTAATAAATACGTCAATTACATTTCTTCCTCTGCCTAATCGCTTTCGGCTTTCCTCCCCCATTTAGCGTCAAATTGTACATCTCCATCAGTGATTCGGGTTTGCTTCTGATCATTGCCTGCACAATGTCTTGACTTCGTCTTTTATAAAAAAAAATCAACAAATTCAAAATTAAAATTTTCATAAATTTTTAAAATAAAACTTACAATTTAATATATTTGAGTACACTCGACCTCAACTGGTTTGCATCGTGCTCTTGGGCAAATTTGTACAACTCTGGAATTGAGTCACGTGACAGTCGTAGACAGAGATATTCTTCGCAACGGCTTTTGAGGGCGTTGATTTCGTACTATTTCGAGAATTTTTATGGTTAAAATTTAAATTCAAAAATTTAAAACTCACCTTCTTAGCTAAAATAAACAGAGGTTCCACAAATTGATCCATTAGTAACAATTTTCCTGTATAAATGTATTCCAGAAACTTTTCCCATACATCAAAATTATCCTCAGAATTGTCATCACTAACTCGAATTTCATCTTCATCTTGTGTTTCAAATATTAAAGAAAAAACTGTGGACTTTGTCGCCAAAATCAATTTATGGACTCGAATCTCCTTTTCGCCAATCAATAAAGTGATATCCGTGAATTTGGAACACTTCCAAAGGGATTCAAATTGTAGTTGGTTCACTGGTGATGGATCTTGTAAAAATTGTTCTTTTGGAAGTTCGGTTATTGTAGATACGATCTTATCGGTAATGTAAATTATTTCAACGTGTAGGGTTAAAGTATTTTCGGTATCGAGGAGAAGATCTTTGGATTTGAGAAGATAATCGATTGAGATGAATTCTTGTAAGTGACATTCGAAACCTTGGATTAGTTTTCCGTTGATTACTTGAAAAAAAGTTTGATCAATTTTGGAACAAACAAAAATTTTATTTACCTTTAGTATTAAACTTTGGGTTATCTTTTTTGGAATCTGGAACCAGAATCGAAATTCTGCATTCGAATTCAACATTCTTTTGCTTAAGTTTTGAGCAGTCCAGTAGATTCAAAACCAAAGAGATTTTATCTTTGGTTTTGTCGAATTCTTTTGGATAGAGTTTGCGGCCAAATTCAACTTGATCATTTCGTATGGTTGAAGATTTTATGAAATATTTGGGAAAATCTTAGTTTGTTTGTGAAATGAAATCTCGCTTGGGATTCATTGTCCGATAAAAACTCGCAATTATTACAACTTTCAGAAGATGAATTTGCTATTGAGTAGAATAGGTCATAGTTCAGTATTGACCATTTGTGGTATAGTTTTATGGATCGAACTTCGGTTTTGGTATGTGTTGCATAGTATGAAGAGAGTTGAGGTTGGCAAGAGTGAGTCGACACGGTTATATTCATGTTTGATTAGTGATATAATTCTTGGATCAAAAATTGTGAAGCAAAATGCATTAGATTAAAACGCAATTTATATACCAACAATCACCTACACTTTGGAATGTTATTCCGGATCGGGATCTAAAATCGGGATTAAGGATTGTGAGTTATCTCATTTACCAATAGCAACCTAAGACAAGTAGCGTGTATATCCTCAACATTTTATTGCATCAATCAAATGTGACAGGTACACAAAAGATAAAAGTGATTCTATTCCTGGTAAGAAACATAATAAAGTCATAAAAAGTCTAAAAAACATTAACAAGATACTAAGAGTACAATGTCATAAGTGACACTTTTGACACTTAATTTTGGTTATTTAATTTCTCATACTTCTTATAGTCAAATATTTTATTGGCAATCGATTAGAGATGGAATAGAATTTTGAAAATTTATTGTAAATTTAAAAAAATTTATGTAAGATTATGAAAACTCAATAAAAACCAAACCAACATTGGCACTTTACTCCTCGAGCTGTTTATTTTTCGTGGCCACAAAGCGAAACACGTCCACCAGCAATTCGGAATTAATCAATGCTTGAATGGTCTCTTTGGATTGTCTAAAAAATTACTGAAAATTAATCAAAAGTAAACCAACAGAGAAAAGTTACACTAAAGTTTCATAAAATCCAGAACACTTTTCTTCAAGATATCCCCATTGTAAGAATCGGCAAGTAGCAATAGATTGGGAGAAGTTTCAACGGTTATATTGGTACTCAGATATTGCTCACATTGGGATTTAAGTGGAATCACTTGGTACTAGAGCAATTAGATAAGCAATTGACACAAAGAGTTTATATTATAAAAGTATCTTTTACCTTATCGGAAACAGCCAACATGTCTTCAGCATTTTGTCCAATCGAATCAACCTTACCGGTGTAAATGTACGAGAGCAGCTTTTGAAATGCCTCGGGTTTCACATCGGTAATCTCAACACGATTCTGTTGCTTTTCTATCAAATCGTGCTCAAACATTGCACAGAAAACCGGTGATCGAGCAGAGAGAATCAATTTATGAGCACGAAATTCATTGCCAGAGACAGTAAACACCACGTCGGACAATTTACCTGTCTTGAACAGATTGGCGTAATCATCTAAGGCAACATTTTTACCAGTAGATTCAATTGAAGCCGGATTATATGAGACAGCGGTCAGTTGGTCGACATAGGAAATCTGTTTACAAATAGACAATTTTAGACAGATTAAATTAATCAAATAATGCAAACATACCTCAACATAGAATGTCAACTTGTTGTCTTGCAGTAAACCATTTGACGGCACAAAAAGTTCATTTCGAGAAATAAATTTTTCAAATCCCATTACTTTTAGATCAGCATCCCTACCATCATCATAGCGAAAATAAAGTGTCTTTTGAATCTCTGATAATTGCATAATTATTATTAAACTTTGGATTTCAAAATTTATAGTATACCTTTTAAATTACATTTATTTTCTTTATTGTCAAGAATTAAAAATTTGCATCCAACAAAGGGAGCTCTATAACTTTTAACAGCATTCTCAAGGAAAATGGATAAATATCCGCTCGATTCGTCGGTTTTTCCATTTGGATACATTCGCAAAACAAACTTTTGACATTCATTAGGTGTAGTGGAAATATAGGCTGACTCAATAGAGGATTTGTGTGACAAATCGAAACGATGCGAAAAGTTGTCAATAGTCCAGGTGTGGGAAAAGTGAATCAATCGAGAATGGGAACTGGATGATGTTACAATTAGGGGAACAGTGTTCGGGATGAGGCTAGTTGGAGTGCTCATTTTGAAGGAAAATTAGATTCAATTTAAACTTTAAATTGAATTTTAAAGAAATGCGATACAAAAAGGAAGACACTAATCACTTTGAATGATCAAGTCAATGTTCATCAGTTAAAAGCAGATGCACACTGTTCTAGGCAGACGGCAGTGCCTGTTGTTTTAAGCATAAGTTGAATGTGATCACAAACAACCAATCTGTAGACATAACATAGCTAGCTATAGTGAGCATAGTGAGCTCACTAATGACTAATTTCAAGGACATTCGACAATGACTCATCCATATGTGAAAAATGATTTCGAAACAAATGTCGCATCAATTAATGCATTATGATGTTGACAGTAATGAAAAGTGATGATATGACCGAGTAAAATTCAAATGACATTTTGAGAAATTTAGTCAATGTTTCACATTTTAAAATAGTGAATTAATATGTTGAGAATATTCATATAAATGCTTGCAAACTTAATTTTTTAATCATTATTTATTTAAAATTGCTGTTCAAAATAAAGCAGTTGTTTTTACATTTTAAAAAATATTAATTATCGGAGCTAGCGTATTTTTCATAAATACTAAGAGAGAAATTGTCAATACTCCAGGTGTGGGTCAATTTCACCTCTTGAGATTGGGTGACCGATCCAGAATGGTATGAAATAGTGGGGGCCATTTTGGTCAGGTTCGAAACAGAAGCGAACAAAAAGGAAAATGAACAAATCAATGTTCATCCACTAAAAGCTAATTGGAGGAGCGAACGAACAAACTCACGCCCGAGCGAAGCGAGGGTGTGAGTTTGTGAGTGAACGAGTCCTCTGGCGCCGCTTGATAGGAAAAGGCTTGTGCAGAGGATTGTGGCTATATGGTTCAATGGATCGGTCTGAAAATTTTACACGATGTTCTGGTTGGGGTGAAGTTGTGCCTTTTGGCAAATAAGTCAAAGGTCAACGGAGCAGCGATTTTTCAAAAAATAAATCAAATTTTGTATAGGAATGTGTAAGGACCGAGTGTCCACAGTGGAAGTACAAAACTCTGTGTGGGACACAGACAAGCACACACGCCGAGCAGCGAGCCTGCTGTGCGCAAAGAGGATGCGCAGTGACATACACACCCACACAAGAGTGCTGTGATTCACATATTGGTTTGATTGTGTTAACTTTAGACCAAATTGCATACTGTTGACTGTATCTGTTCATAAACATTGAACAACGATCAAGACATGTACTTTGCAAGTCTGTGTGATCTATTAAATCGAGTCAACACAATTCGCGCTTACTTCCTCTACCATCTAATACATTTTCAATTAAAACACATCTAACTTACCGAATTATTATAGAACACTGTTTTTTGGTGCATAACTTATATAAAGTATTTTAAAATAAAATTATTTGCATCTTTTATTTCCCCTTTAACCGGATTTTTAAAATCTCATATCAATTGGTAATTGAAGATCATGAAATTGTTCGGATGGGTAATACCATTGGGTATAGATCTAGGTGTCTATTTTTCAAACGTAAGGTTATTTTGTGGCCATGTGCAGAAAATAGTTGTCCAACCTTGTTTTATTGAACCGATTTGGAACGCAACTGATCAAACGACAAACAAATGGTTTACATACTCTCGCTCCGACTTTTATGCCAATGGCATTACTTATTTTGATTTACGATAGCTAAAAGGTTTTATAATGCCAGCGGCTGGTTCTATACTAGTACAAACTGTGCTATAAGAACGCCAATGACTGTTGAACAACATATAGTGAAATCGCAATCAACTAATCTGCAAACATAACAAAGCTTACTAATTACTAAATTCAAGGACATACGAAAAGTGATAGGCTATTACTCATATAGAATGTTTAGCTTGAAGGTGATTTCAAAACAAATGTCGCATCAAACTGTAATGCTCAATATAATGTTGGTAATGATGAAATGTGAGTTGAGCTCAAATGACATTTAGAAAATTTAATAACGTTTAAGCGCAATATAGAACGCATTACAAAACAACATTAACAAATGATTCACCCAAACCGAAGTAAAACTTTTCGCCTAAACATCATTCAAGCTAATTTTTAAATACCAAAAACAACAAAATGTTCAACTTTTTCACCAAATCCAGCGACAAACCAACCAAATCTACCATCAGCTCATCACGAACCTCATCTCGTATGGTCACCCTCCAACACAAATGGACAATTGACAATTTATCCCTCTGTCATATGGAGGAAGGCAAATGCCTATCATCAACCAAATTCTCCCCACCAGACCATCCGCTCATTGAATTCCAGCTCATTCTATTTCCAGACGGCAATGGACGAAATGAAAAAGGCTTTATGTCACTATTTCTTCTATCGAATATTGAACAAGATTTTGTCATGTGGTTCAAGTTGGGCATTAAAAATTTTGAGTTTTTGAGTAAAGGTAATAAATATTTTAAAACATATCAAAAATTTCATCAATTAACTACATTTTCAATCTTGTTTAGATTTTACTGTCAAATTTGGTAAAACGGATATAAATGCAAAAACAGGGAAAACTGTGCGTAGTCAAAGCTGGGGATGGCCTAATTTTTCCCCAAAAAATTACTTACACCGTTGAAATTAGGAGAAATGACTATCTTTGACTATGACCAACCTGCTATTGTGAAGTGCAAGGTTATTATCATTATTGATTTTATTATTTATTTATTTTAATTAATTTTGATATACAGATTCGCTATGTTACTGATGTGAAAACGTACGAAATTTAATTATTGCAGTATCGATGTAAGAAATCAAATACAATTGCATTTTTTAAATATTAAATAATTTTAATTAAATAAAAATACCCAATCTTTCATCATCTTTTTCATTAGTGCAAACTTCAATGTTTGAAGTAAATTTTCTTGAATAAACATACATATGATTTAAAATTTTGTAGACTTTGTGAAGCAAAATTGTTAAATGGACGTCAATTCTAGTTTAGTAGTTAAATTTTCATACAATTCCAACAGCAAAGCTGCTCGAGACTTGATTTGATTCCATTCTTTAGTTTTCTTCACAGCAATCGAATTGGCATTGATGTACTCGATGCATTTCGATTTCAGCTCACTCGCATTGTGCATGTCTGCAATTACGAGAACACTGGACACCGAATCGGTTGTGATGTTTGAACCAAGAGTTTGCTCGCATGCTGATTTTAAGTGATCCAATTGGTACTTTAAAAAATTCAATGAGTAATAATTCAAAAACTAGTCAAAAAAATTATACCTTATCAGCAGCAACAAAAGCTCTAATGCATACTCGTTCGTCTCAGGGACTTTGCCCGTGTAAATGTATCGTAACAAATGCTCAAACACGTCCACCTCTACATCCGTAATCTCCACTCTGTTCTGCTTCTTCTCCTCCAAGTCATTACTGAACATTGCGCGGAACACATTTGATCGAGCAGTTAGAATATTCTTGTGTACTTTAAATTCCTTTTTCTTCACCAAAAGTACAACATCACTGAATTCCGAGTTCTCAAGCAATGCTTGATAGTCGTTTTGTAAATTAGTCTGACCAGTGGCAGCTTCCACTGTTTTATTCGTCAGAGAAGCCGCTTTATTTTCTTCCAAAATATCCACCAAGAAAAGAAGTTAAATAACTTGTTCATACATGACAGTAATTCCACAAACCTCGCAGTTTAAGATCAAATTGCTATGTACCAAATATGGCGAACAATCATAATAGTTTATAAAACTAGTAAAAGTTTCTAGAGTTATGTCTACCGTTTACTGTTTTAAAATATTTCCAATAATATTCTAGTCAAAAAAATAAGTGTTTCTGTTAGATCAAGAATTGTAATTTAATTCATTACCTTGAGTGTATTGCTTCACGCCATTTGAATCCATAGTTGACACTCGATATCGCATTGGCAGTTCAGTTTCATTTTCATAATAAAATAAAGAGATGCAGACTTCATCGGCATTAAAAAAACGCTGTTCTAGGTTTTAAATGCAATAAAAATATATTTTTGCTATTTGGCGGGGAAAATTTTTTAGAATAAACGTGACTGTTTAGACTTCTAAACCCATTAATTGTCCAGTTAATGGTGGCAGTCTCCTTGACAACATAATTATCATTGGTTGACGAGTTCGATGTCATGGTGCTGGTTTTAGGAAACAGTTTTAGTGAGTTTATTTAATTTTGAGAGACAAACTAAAGTTGTTTGCTTTAGGAAGGAAAAGGAAAAGACTCATGAGCATAACATTGTAAGCAGGAACGCGTCTTATCAGCTGACTTAAGAAGACTTTCACCTAACATCAACTTTTATTTTGACATTATCTCAAGTTATCTCCGCTGAGAGATATGATAGGACTACAGTGGTATAATGGTTAAGCGGCACAACGAAAATTTATTACGAAATATATCCTACCGAAAACAGAAATACTTTAACCCGACCCAAATAAGCATGAATCTTCTTAATTTTCAAATAAATCTGCTTGCAACCAACAGATGAATTTGAATTCCTGTGCAATTTACGAACCAATCTGCCAACCGTATCTTTAGTGAACCAGCAAACCACTGTATTGCATACGAGCGCAGCTCCAAACACCAAAACATACAGTAAATTAGAGTTTGTCTTAACAAATCTAATCACTTGCGGAATCAGAGCACAAATCCATAGAAACGGCAACAGTAGAGTGTGCTCAATGATAAATCATGTACTAGTAGATGGCGCTGTCTCTTTGATTTGATCTAGAATCTCCTCAGATTTAAATCCAAAATTGCCGGGATTACTCAGAGTTCCTTCCAACTTGCAGTACAGCAATTAACAAAACGCACAAAATTGTGTGTCCAATCGTCTTTTTGAGACATTTTGTCCAAAATTTGAACTCAAAAATGGATAAATCGATTTGAAATGGACAATTTAGATTGCCAAAAATCAATCGAAATTTAATCACAAATTTTCTCGACTTCATCAAACATTGATTTGATATTCGCTAACTCCTCGATCCGTTCATCAATTTTATTATCCGATTTTCATAATTTTTCATAATTTTCATAATCTTTGACCAAGTTTTCAATTGAAAAAATAATTTTATTGAACATTTTAAAAGATCAAAACACATTATGACAATAAAAAAAGACTCATTGATTAAGATTTAATTGATAACGCTTTCATTTTTTCCGCCAAACTATCAAGCAATTCCATCAGCAAGGCTGGTCTTGATTTCATCTCTTTCCAAGCATCAGTTCCTTTGACCTCATCTAAATATAATGTGATGTACTCAATGCATTTGGACTTTAATTCACTCGCATTGTGCATGTCTGCAATTACGAGAGCGTTGAACACCGATTCGGTTGTGAGGTTTGAACAAAGCGATGGCTCACAAATAGATTTCAAGTGTTCCAGATGATACTGAATACATTTTTTTAAATACAATCAAAAAACATTACAAAGATCTATGTACCTTGTCAGCAGCAACAAATAGCTCCAATGCATTCTCGTCCATCTCCGGAATTGTGCCCGTGTAAATGTATCGTAGCAAATGCTCAAACACCTCAACCTCCACATCCGTAATCTCCACTCTGTTCTGCTTCTTCTCTTCCATGTCATTACTGAACATTGCTTCAAAAACTTTGGATCGAGCTGCTAGAATATTCTTGTGTACCTTGAATTCTTTCTCTTTTACGAGCAGTGCAACATCACTGAATTTAGAGTTTTCGAGTAATTCTTGAAGATCATTTTGTAAATTAGTTTTGCCATTTTCAGGTTCCACTGGTTTAATCGTTTGGAAAACAAATTTATTGTCTTCTAATATATCCACCTGGTCAAAATGTCAAATATACAATATTTTTTAAATATATTTCAATAATTTTACAAACCTCACAGTTTAATATTAAATTTCCATTTACCAAATGTCGCAAACAATCATTATTGCTAATAAAATTTAAAAAATCGATATTTTTATATCTACTGTTTACAGCTTTACAAAATTTCCAATAATTTTCTATTCAAAAAAATCTTTAGCTTTTCTATTAAATCAACAATTTAAATCATTACCTTGAGTGTATTGTTTCTCGCCATTAGCATTCATTATTGATACACGATATCGCACTGGCAATTGAATTTCATTTGAATTGTACCATAAAGAGATGAAAACTTCTTTGGAATTAAAAACCTTCGTTTTGGGGTTTAAATAAAATTTAAATTTATTTTCGCTATTTGGCGGTGAAAATACTTGGGAACCAGTGTGATGCCCTAGAAAAACTAAAAAGACCGACTCTCCAGTTGAGAGTAGCAGTCTCTTTTACCACATAATCATCACAGGTGGATATGTTCGATGTCATTTTTCTGGCATCAAGAAGGTTTTTTCAACGATAAATTTTCTGAATGTTTGTACAAACTTAAGTTGCATTCGGAACTAAAAAGGTAAAAAGAGGTCAAAGACAACAGTACTCAGTAATATCGTATTATTTGCTTCAAAAAGGAGTTTCTTTGTACATCAACATTAATTTTACCATTATCTAAAGTTATCTCCATAGAAACAATCTTTCGAATGCAGTGGTCCAATGATTTTGCAACACAACACAAATCCATTACAATATATAACCTTCAGATCTGTCTAGACAAGAAACACTTTAACCAGATCGAAATCAGCATGAATCTTCTTAAATTTTAAATAAATAATCTTACAACCATTAAAAGAATTCGAATTCCTGGACAATCTCCGAACCAATCTGCTAAACTTATCCTTAGTAAACCACCAAACCACTGAATTGCACACGAGCGCAGCTCCAAACATCAAAACATACAGTAAATTAGAGTTTGACTTCACAAATCTAGTCACTTGCGGTATCCGAAATAAATTAATAGAAGCGCAGTTCTTGCAGTGTAGCAATTGTTGAAGTATCGGTTTTATATTGCAGCAATTGAATGAAAGCACAAAGAGTCATATTTATAATTTTATTTTCGTTGTTTTGGTTACAATAAATTGTTCTGACAAGATCAAAGACAAAATTGGCAAAATTATTTTATTTAACTTTTTTGTGGGCAAAAGTCAAAACACAATTAATCATTGACTCTAAGATTTAAGTGATAACGATTTCATTTTGTCAGCTAATTTGTCATAAAGTTCCATCAGTAAGGCTGGTCGCGATTTCATTTCTTTCCAGGCGTCGGTTCCTTTGACCTCATCTGATTTCGAAGTGATGTATTCGATGCATTTCGATTTCAGCTCATTCGCATTGTGCATGTCCGCAATCACTAGAACATTAACCACAGATTCTATTGCGAAACTTGAAGAAAGAAATTGCTCACAAGCGATCTTCAAATGATCCAATTGATACTGTAGAACTTTTGTTAATGTTATTCAAAAATATGCTATAATAATACCTTATCAGCAGCAACAAATAGCTCCAAACCATATTCGTCCATTCCCGCAATTTTGCCCGTGTAAATGTATCGCAACAGATGCTCAAACACGTCCACCTCCACATCCGTAATCTCCACTCTGTTCTGCTTCTTCTCCTCCAAGTCATTACTGAACATTGCTTCAAATACTTTGGATCGAGTTGCTAGAATTGCTTTGTGCACTTTGAACTCCTTGTCTTTTACTAGAAGTGCCGCATCACTGAATTTAGATTTCTCAAGAAGGGCTTGATAGTCATTTTGTAAGTTTGTTTGATCATTGTCTTTGGTAGCATTTGTTTTATCATTAACTAAACGCTCCAAAACATCCACCTAGACCAATTAGATAATTAATTGTTGCACATGTTTAACGTGATTATTTTACATACCTCGCAATTTATTATTAAGTTGCCGTTTACCAAATTATTAATGCTCAAAAAATGAGCCATTTATTAAATTTTCTTGTTTATCTCCATTTGCATTTACAATCGACACTCGATATTGAATCAGAAATTTGCTTTCACTTAATGAAGATTGTAATGAGATAAAAACTTCTTTTAAACTAAGAAATGTTGTTTTTGGAATTTAAATGTAATCGAAATTTATTGTTGCTGTTTGGCGGTGAAAATTCATTTGAATTAACTTGATTATTTAGTTTACGGAAATCATTGATTGTCCAGTTGAGTGTGGCAGTCTCCTTGACTACGTATTCATCACTTGCTGATAAATGTGTTGCCATTGAGCTGATTTCAGGAATAGATTTTGATTTTAAAAGACAATTTTTAATTACATTAAGCTGTATATGCGCTTAGAAGGAAAAGGAAACAGAAGACTCAAACGTAGAACGCACTAAAGAGTCTTATCTGTCTTAAAGAAGCGTTTCTTTTTTCATCCACTTTTATTTTGACATTATCTCAAGTTATCCCCTTAGAAACAATCATACGACTACAGTGGTACAATGGTTTATCAATTCAACACAAACACATTACAAAACATAACCTTCAGAAACAAGAAACACTTTAATCCTTCCAACACTTCCAAATCCGTTAGAATCTTTTTTATTTCGAATAAATCTTTTTACAACCATTAGAGGAATTCAAATTGCCAGGCAATTTCCGAACCATTCTGCAAACCGTATCTTTAGTATACCACCAAATCACTGTATTGCACACAAGCGCAGCTCCAAACACCAAAACATACAATAAATTAGAGTTTGCCTTCACAAATCTAATCACTTGCGGTATCAGAGCAAAAATCCATAGAAACGACAACAGCATTCAAATATAAATCAAGAAGATGGCACTGTCTCATTGATTCAATCTCGAAACCCTTCGGATTTAAAGCCAAAAATCAAATGGGAAATCTATCTTGTCTTTGAGTTAAAAGTAGTCCATTTCCAAAAGCAACAATCATCATATACAAGTCATGACTTTCATGTATTTTTTTTATGTCAACGCGCATGCGTATTACAATAAATTTTAGATTACAAAATACGTCAATAACATTTCTTCCTCTGCCTAATCGCTTTCGGTTTTCCTCCCCCATTTAGCGTCAAATTATACATCTCCATCAGTGATTCGGGTTTGCTTCTGATCATTGCCTGCACAATGTCTTGACTTCGTCTTTAGTAAAAAATAATTAAATCAACATTTTCATCTATTTTTAAAAATAAAACTTACAATTTGATATATTTGAGTACACTCGATCTCAACTGGGTCGCATCGTGCTCTTGTGCAAATTTGTACAGCTCTGGAATTGAGTCACGTGACAGTCGAAGACAGAGATATTCTTCGCAACGGCTTTTGAGGGCGTTGATTTCGTACTATTTTAGAATATACATATTAAAAATCTATATTTACTCTTAAAACTTACCTTTTTAGCAAGAATAAATAAAGGTTCCACAAATTGATCCATCAGTAGCAATTTCCCGGTATAAATGTATTCCAGAAATTTTTCCCAAACATCAAAATTATCCTCAGAATTGTCATCACTAACTCGAATTTCTTCATTATTTTGTGTTTCAAATATTAAAGAAAAAACTGTGGATCTTGTCGCCAAAATCAATTTATGGACTCGAATCTCCTTTTCACCAATCAATAAAGCGACATCCGTGAATTTCGGACACTTCCAAAGTGATTCAAATTGTAGTTGGTTCACTGATGATGGATCTTGCAAAAATTGTTCTTTTGGAAGTTCTGTTACTGTTGATAAGATCTTATCGGTAATGTAGGTTATTTCAACGTGTAGGGTTAAAGTATTTTCGGAATCGAGGAGAAGATCTTTGGATTTGAGAAGATAATCGATTGAGATGAATTCGGGTAGATGACACTCGAAGCCTTGGATTAGTTTTCCGTTGATTACTGAGGAAAAATTTTGATCAATTTTGAGTTCAAAAATACCATTGTATAATTTACCTTTAGTGTTAAATTTTTGGTTATCTTTTTTGGAATTTGGAACCAAAATCGAGATTTTGCACTCGAATTCTACATTCTTTTGTTGCAGTTTTGAACAGTCAAATAGATTGAGAATCAAAGAGATTTGATCTTTAGTTTTGTTGAGACCTTTTGGATAGAGTTTCAGGGCAAATTCTACTTGGTCATTTCGTATGGTTGAAGATTTGATGAAATATTTGGAAAAATCTTCGTTTGTTTGAGAAATGTTGTCAAGACTCACTTCATCATCAGATTCAGGATCACAATTACTGCAAATTTCTGATGATGAACTTGAACTTGCTATTGAGTAGAACAGATCATAGTTCAGTATAGACCATTTGTGGTATAGTTTTATAGATCGAACTTCTGTTTTTGTATGTGTTGCATAATAGGAGGAGAGTTGAGCTTGAGAAGAGTGACTTGAAACTGTTAAATTCATGTTTGGATTGTGATTTAATTTTTGGTGCAAAATGAATAAGATTTGATCTTTGAATATGGCACATTTGTAAATTATATACCAAAAATCACAACGTTTGGAATGTTATCCCGGATCGGGATCTAAAATCGGGATTAAGGATTGAGTTTTATCTGGTTACCAATAGCAACCAAAGACAAGTAGCGTGCATATCCTCGACATTTTATTGTATCCTAAAAGTTTGGCAGATTAAATGACAGGTACACAAAAGATAAAGTATATAATTTGTATATTATAAAGCAAAGTAAAAAGATATTATATTCCTGCTAAGAAGTCATAAGAAGTAATAAAGAGTCTAACAAACAATAACAGGATGCTAGTGAACGATATCACTAGTGACACATTTGACACTTAATTTTTGTTCTTCATTTTCTCACTTTTGATATTCAAATAGCAAAACATGCAAATTCACATCAAAAATGCAAGTTTAGCTTTCATCATGTCTTAAGCTGTCCTCGGCTCATACTACCATTTAAAAATTAAGTGTCAAATGGTATCACTTGTGACATTGCACTTTAGTATCCTGTTATTGTTTTTTAACCTTTTTAAGGCTTTATGACTTCTTACCAGGAAGGGAATCACTTTTATTATCTTTTGTGTTCTTATCATCTAATGTCTGTCAAACTTGTAGGACAGAATACAATGTTGAGGATATTCATATGTTTGCTACTGTTGTTGTTTGGTTGAAATTGGTAATAAGATAACAATCCTCAATCCTTAATCCCGATTAAAGTTATTGATGTAGTAGTAGTTGTTTTGTATAATAAAATTAAATGTATTACGCATGCGCGTTGATATAAAAAAGTTATATAAAAGTCATTACTTGTATATGATGATTGTTGCTATTGGAAATGAGTTACTCCAACTCAATGATAAGATCGAGCACACAATGAGTTTAATACGTAAATAACCAAAACGTTCTCAATTTTGTCTTTTGTGATCAAAATCATCAAACAGAAAATGGCAAATTGGCAAGACATTGTAAGTATTTACTTAATTTTCGGTTAAATTAATCAAAATATTTCCTAAAGGACATCAACTACTCGGACTATGCCTAACAAAGTGAACACGAAAAGCTCGCCTTCAAACTCTACGAACTAGGCCGCCTGATCCTTCAACCTGAATTGAACCTTAAACAACTGAAAGACTGTTTAGAGGAAATTCAAAATGGCGAACCTGATTTCTGTAAAAATACTACAAAGTTGTTGGAAGTGAATTTCGATGGAAATAAACTTGAATTTAGTAAAGAAGAAATTGATCAAATTATGGAAGAAATCATGATATGTCGAGTTAAACTAACCAGAAACCGTTCGGATCAGGATTTACCCGTGGAATGCAGCTCTGAGATCGCTTACGCCCAGTTTATCAATATGAAACGAGTTTGGAAACAAAATTCAGTTTATGATCAGTTGGCTAACGAATGGATTGAACCGAAAAATGGGGAGATTCAAATTTTTTTAGAAAATTTCGACGAAATTGATTTGAAATTTAAAGAAATTGAAAATTTGATCAAAGATTTTGAAGATTTTTTGGATAATAAAATTGATGAACGAATTGAGAAGTTCGGAAAAATCAAATCAATGTTTGATGAAATCGAGAAAAATTGCAACGAAATTACAAATGATTTTCGTAATCTAAACCGTCCATCTCAACTCGATTTAGTCATTCTGCAGTTCAAATTTGCCACAATGTCCCAAAAAGATGATTCGACACACAATTTGGTTCGCTTCACCAATTGCTGTACTGCAAGTTGGAAAGAGCTTTGCGTGATTTTCCCAGTGATTTTTGGTTTCAAATCTGAAAAAATTCGAGATCGAATCCACGATACAGCCCCATCTAGTGGATTTATTTTTGAACACACTCTACTGTTGTTGTTTCTATGGATTTGTGCTCTGATACCGCAAGTGATTAGATTTGTGAAGGTGAACTCTAATTTAGTGTATGTGTTGGTGTTTGGAGTTGCGCTCGTGTGTAATACAGTGGTTTGGTGGTTTACTAAAAATACGGTTGGCAGATTGGTTAGGAAATTGCCGAGAAATTCGAATTCTTCAAATGGTTGTAAACGGATTTATTCGAAAATTAAGAAGATTCAATCGGATTTGGATCGGGTTAAAGTGTTTCTAGTTTCGGAAGGTTATATTTTGTAGTACATTTGTGTTGTGTTGTCAAACCACTGTAGCCCTACGATAGCTCTCAAAGGAGGTAACTTAAGATAATGTCAAAATAAAAATTGTTGATAAAAAAGAGAAAGTTTTCTTAAGATAGATGATAAATCGGTATAATTTTCCAACGAACAATTTTCGCCTGATGTTCCAATTGAAGTGGCTTTATACAAAGTCAAACTTGTTTTTACAATCTAAATAAAAAGAATTCTTTAAAATAAGTACAAATTTGTAGATTCTCACTCAATTGCTGTCCACTGCCGAATGAACATGTCATGATTTTCTTGTCTTTCCACGGTTCTTTTTCTTGCTTACGCTATTTGCAAGTTTTTTTTTGATTATTCGTTTGATTTCAGTTTTGGCAAGTTTATCTCATTCACCCAATTCTGTGGGACACCCTGGGAATCACGATTCGTGTACCAGTGAGTAACACTACGCTATTCCCTTGTTTGCCTGTGTGCAAACTCTTTTGGTTATTATATTATGTGTCACCACTCGTTGATTCATCACCTGAATCAATGCCTACTACCTCAACGCAACCGCTCCTATCGTCTCCTCAACCACTTCAAGAATTACCCAAATTCAAGCCATCAAGCTCCTCTATTTTTCACACACCAACCATCACCAGCCACAAAAAACCCCTCCCGCCCGCCCGAAGTCCTCACTATTTCCACTACACTGTTCAACACAACTCAAATCAACCATTCGCAAATTTCGTTCTCCTGTCTTCCTGAATTTTTGCTGTTTCGCTGATGTATTCACGAAGAAAGAAACAATTGGTACCCCCATTCCTTTTAGCCCACTATCCCTATCCCCGTCTTACCGATCCTGTCATTTCACATTATATTAGAATTATTTTCAGTCTTGTTCATAGTATTTATAGGACGAATACTCGTTTGAATTTATCAGTTTTAATTTACAAATGTTTTGATCAATTTGAGTATTTTTATGACTTTCGGTCCATTCTGTTTAGTCATTTGGACTTGATTATATAATGTTTTGTTTCGATTATTTGATTTAGAGATATTTTGATCAATTTGAGTCTTTACATGACTCTTGGTCCATTTTGATTAGTCATTTGGACTTGATTGTATAATGTTTTGTTTCGATTATTTGATTTACAGAAATTTTGATCAATTTGAGTCTTTACATGACTCTCAGTACCTGATGGTTAGTCTTTTGTGTTAGATTTTCCGTTTTAATCTTGATTGACTTGATCCAGAAGCAATTCCCCTTCCATCTCCCCTTTTGACGACCAATTTCACATCATTTTCGCTATCAATCTCTCATGAAGTCATGCCTGCAATATCCCCAAATTAATTTCTGTAATTCAAGCCTAAAGCCACTCTATTGTTAACTTCCACAATTTATAAACTCTTACACACGAAGCCATCAGAAGCCATCAACCATCAAGCATATGACAGATCTTACAAATCTGTTATAACAGTTATTATATATATTGATATATTATAACTGATCACTCAATTTAGTCTCTCATTTTAGTCTCTCAATTTAGTCTCTCACTTTATACGCTCTGGTACGGTAAGCTGTACCTGCGCAACACTCGATGTTGTTAATGTCGTCTAGTGCTTAGTCTCTCACTTTAGACTCTCATTTTAGTCTCTCAATTGTATTATAAACGACAACCCGCATGAGAAGTTTGTTTTATTTTTTTACAAATTTTACATATTTACATGCATGCAATAAATAAATAAAATCTGTAGATTTATTCGACAGTTGAGTATTACCTCAGCAACGATTGTCAATGTATTTTCCGATAATGTCTAAAAGCTAATGAACATTTTTCCTGCTACCACAAATGTCAATTGACAATATCGTGGTGAAACTTGATCACAAACCGAAATTCACTGATGACTAATTTGAAGGACATGTGTTATAAAATGTTTACGTAGAAAATGATTTCAAAACAAATGTCGAATCAAAATGGAATCTATTGTAAGGCACGATGTTGGTAATGATGAAAAGTTTCTTGATAATCGAGTAGGTATTGAATGAAAATTTAGAACATTTATTGAAATTACATCAAACGCAAATGGGAAATCAATTTCGTAAAAAATCAAAATCAAATTAAATCAGCATCAGTTCCACTCCATTCAAGTAGAATTCTACTTCTCCAACTCCTCACTCTTGATGGCCAAATAGCGAAACATGTCAACCAACAATTCGGGATTGGCTTTGATCATTGCTTGGATGGTCTCGTGCGATTGACTAAGGATAATGAGAGAATTTAAGAAAGTTAGACAAACCGAAAACTGAAACGTGTACCGTTTCATAAAAATCCAAAACATTAGTCTTCAATTTGTGCGCATTGTACGAATCAGCAAGCAGCAATAGATTGGGTGCACTTTCAACAGACACTTTGGTGCACAGATATTGCTCACAGTGGGATTTGAGCGCAATAAGTTGGTACTAAAACAAACAAATAGATAAGAAATTTGCAGATAAATTTTTAAAGACATACGAATACCTTATCTGCAGCAGCCAACAGTTCTTCAGTGTTTTGCTCGATCGAATCAATCTTGCCACTGTAAATGTACTTGAGCAACTGTTGAAACACCTCAGACTTCACATCTTGAATCTCAACACGATTCATCTGCTTCTCCATCAAGTCGTGCTCAAACATTGCACTGAAAACTGGTGAACGAGCAGACAGAATAGCCTTGTGAGCACGAAATTCTGTACCAGAGACAACCAACACAACGTCGGACAACTTTCCGCTCTTCAACAGATTGGCGTAATCTTCCGAAAGTTGACTTTCACCAACCAGTCCAATTAAAGCTTGATTGTGTGAGGAAATAGTTGTAATTTCGTCCGTAACATAGGAAATCTATTTACAAAAATAATTAACGTTGTCGAAGAATCCAATTAAAACAAAAATCAATACCTCTACATAGATGGTCAACTTGTTGTTTGGTAGAAAACCATTTGAAGGCACAAAAAGTTCACTTCGAGCAAAGAACTTTTCAAATCCAATTATTTTATCTTCCTCACGTCCATTAAGGTGGGCATAATAAAAAAGTTTCTTCTGAATATCTGAAAATTATTGAATTAAAAAAATACAATTCTAGAACATGAGAATGAGAACATACCTTGAACATTGCATTTGTTTCCTTTGTCGTTAATAATAGCAAATTTACATCCAACAACAAAATGACAACTTTCATTTGTATTTTCTAGAAAAAGAGACAAATATCCTTTCGATTTTTCGGTTTTTCCGTTTGTATAAATTCTCAAACGAAATTTTCGTTTATCATCCTGAGAAAAGAAAATGCCGTTTGATGTAAAAGAGGTTATTGATGAAACATCGAAACGATGCGAAAAGTTATCGATTGTCCAGGAATGTGAAAAGTGAACCAAACGAGACTGAGAACTGGATGCAGTTTGAACCAGTGGCTCAGTGGACGGGATGAGGCCAGTGGAGGTGCTCATTCTGAAAACAGTGAGATTAGTGCAAAATCTATATCGAAATCACAAAAATATTAGAATAATCAAAATGTACAAATCAATGTTCATCAGCAAAAAGCTAATGCACACTGTGCTGTGCAGATTCCAACGCTATTTGATTGGCACAAAGTTAAATGCGATCACAAACAACCTAGCAGCAGACATAACAATTCGCTAATGACTAATTTCAAGGATATTTGTGATTGGATGACTACATGGAAAATGATTTCGAAACAGACATGTCGCATCAAGTTGTAATCGCACAGTATAATTGCAGTATGTTGGTAATGATGAAAAGTGATGAAATGATCAAGTAGGGCACAAATTTTGAAAATTTATTAAAATTACAAAAATGTGAGATTTGATTTTACAGAAATTACAGATTTGCATCCCACAACAATATAAGTACGAAAGACATAAACTTTTTAAAAAATTTACCAGAAAAAAGACAAAAATATCCATTGTAATTCTCTATTTTTGCTATTTGAAAAATTCGCTAGGCAAACTTTCCTTTTGTTTTAGAAGATAGACGAGTGTCACTTGATCGAAAGTAGAATTTTTTAAAATGTTGTTCAAAATATTGCAATTGCTCTACAAATTCAACTTGATTTTATTTTTTGCGAGGGTTTATACTTTGTCTGTCTTTGACTAATTTTTTTTAAAAAGAAATTTTTATTTGTAATTCAAAAATATTTAAGAATTCAAAAATTTAAACAATTAGTGTTTATTAATAATAATCATTAAATGTAAGGAGATTAGTATCAAGATAAAAATTAAGACGAATTTGACTTTGTTCTCTTTCGTTTTAAACTTTCTTCTTTCAAGTCATAAAGATATAACTCTTCAAATAATTCCGGGTCGGTTATGATCTCTTGCCAAGCATTGGTTCCAAGTATTTGCCTTTTGTTTTCATTGATAATTTCCATTGCCATGTCTTTCAAACTGCTCGCCTTGTGCTTGTGGGCCAGTAGAAGCAATTCCGGTGACTGCATAATGTTGTCTTGTGATTTTGCTTTCAATTTTGCTATTAACATATTCTCACAGATGGCTTTTAGTGACTCTAAATTGTACTTTTAAATTTAAAAATTTGATATTAATTTTTAGTTAATATGCTAAATAACGAACAAACCTTATCGGCTAAAGTCAACAGTCTATCAGCGCGATCAGTCATTTGACCAATATTTTCGGTATAAATGTATCGAAGCATTGCCTCAAACGTATCCACGTCAGAAAAGTCAATGTCAATATGTTTATCTTGACTTTCTTGAAATAAATTTTCAAATACTTTTGACTTGAAACTGAGAATGCTACTGTGGGCATAGAGTTTTCTCTCTTCACCAAATTGAAATACCACATCTGTTTGAGGCTCATTTGTGAGCAGTGAATGGAGTTCTGTGTGAATTTGATTTTGACAAACTGAAACGATATGTTCAGTTTTTTCTTTAAAAAATTTTATCTGAAAAAACATTATTATTTTAAAATCATAACAAAAAGTTTGATTTTGTTCTACAAACATCACATTCGATCGTCATTTTGCCTTTTTCCAAATCATATTTGTCTGGCCAGTTGTCCAGTGTGCCCAGACAATAGCCTTCTGCAAAAGTATATTTGTTTGTGCAGTGGACAATTCGGTTACAGTCTCTGTTGAAAAAGTTTTTCAATGTTCGGAAACAATCTGAAAGTTTGTTTGAGGTATAAATCAACTAAATAAAGATATTTTTATATAAATACCTTTTTTAAAAATTGTATTTTGAATTCTATCTAAAATAATCCCCTGTATCCACATATCGATCTCACCTTTGTAAAGATACAGCTCCGTAAAGAAATGTATCGATTTGGTTATCCGATTAAATTTAAGGAAAATTGCGATTTTTTCCTTTACGGGAGGCGAATATATCTGTGATTCCCACTCATCACATTGTTCTCGAGTGTCAATTGACCACTCAAAATGATATGGCACAAACGGAATTGAAGTTACCGACAAACTGTTGGTCGAATCATTGTCCAACCGTTTTGGTTTCCACGGACTGGCGAAGCTAAGTGTGAATTGATTTTGGTGATTCTCTATGATTTTGACAGAATTTGTATATGTGTAAAACTACATTTAAATTTAGGAATTAAAAAAACAGATTTTCTTTAAAAAAATAAATTACCTCGATCTTTAGTGCCAAGTCGCCATCAGCATGAATTTTGTTGTAACTAACTTGAGTTTGAATTTTTTGTTTTGAAAACATATTTTTGAATCTTAATTTGTCCATGGAACTTTCCCTCTTTTTTGACAAAATCAAGATTCTCGCCATAAGAGGCTGTGTAATTTTCTTATAGGTGTTACCATCAAAGCATAGTGCAACTTGAAATGCATTTGATACTTTTAGAGGATACAGTCGAGCACACAACTGAACTGAATGGCAAATGTCCACTCGAATCTTCCGTACTGCCATTTGGATACATTCGCAAAGCAAACTTTTGTGTGCCCTCGGGAGAAAAAGAAAAGTCCTTCGATTGTAAATATGATCTTGATGAGGAGGGCGCGATTCGATGGGAAAAGTTATCGAGGCTCCAGATGTGGGAAAAATGAATCACACGAGATTGGGTACTGGATACACCAGTTTGAACCAGTGGCGCAGTGTTGGGAAGGAGACTCATGACTTGATGGCAGTGAGATTCGATTTGAATTCAAAACAAAATGTGAAATCGCCAAGAAAAGAGAAGCCAAAAGTGAGTACAAGAACAGGCTGTTACAGACAAGTAAAAGTTGTGCTTCGGAAAACACGCTGCACAAAAAAATAAACAAAAGCGGCTATTTCTACCTAAACATTCATATTTCTTCAAAATTGTACAAAATCAACTAGGCAATATTTTATGGCGATTATCAGTTTTGATTGTTTTAATTATTTTTTATTTGTTCTATTTTTTAAAAGTTCATTATTAAAAAGCATATCCTGAATATGTGAAATATGGAAATGTCAAAAATAGGAAAAAATTTACCACTTTAGAAACCCCCAGGTATATCTTAAGATTTCTATATTGATACCAAAAAAATTTAAAACCCCAATTACAAAACTACTTGTTTAGATTGTTACTAACAATGTTAGCATGATTTAATCTGGAATTACTAATTGGCCCTTTGCCCAAGCTCACAAGCATTCAGAAAATAATTTTTTTAATTTTCGCGCCTACTTAGGTAGAAATAGCCGTACTTGTTGACAGTTGATTTTGGCTTTTACATTCGTCACTCGTGCGACTTTTGCTCACTACGCACTTTGTGTCCACTTCTGTTTGCCTTCCTTTCTTCGTGATTTCAATTCTGTTTCACATTCTACTCGAATCTCACTGCCATCAAGATGAACCCTGCCAGTTTACTGCTCAACCCGAACACAGAGCCAGTGGTCCAAACTGCCTCCAGTTCTCAGTCTAATTTGATTCACTTTTCCCACACCTGGACTATTGATAACTTTTCGCATCGTTTCGATTCTTCATCACAATCTTATGTTCAATCGGGTAGAATTTCCTTTTCTCCTGAAGATAATCAAGCGTTTGTCTTGCGAATGTATCCAAATGGCAAAAGTGAAGAATCGGAAGGTTATTTGTCCCTTTTTCTTTTGAACACTTATATTGAATCTTGGCCTGTTGTTGGATGTAAATTTTCAGTTCTCAACGAGAAAGGAAACAAATTTAACGTTCAAGGTATGTTCTAAAATATTTATTATGCTCTTTTTAGCGAGACGAAGTTCGAAAGAACGAAGTCGAAGACTAATAGTTTCACTCTGTCTGTCTGTCCGTTGCTTTCTTGCCAGAAGAAACTACACCACCCCCAGCAACCAAACTTGGCACACACACTTCATACCATGTGAAACGGTTACATTCCAAAAATCAGCATCTTAGGTTATCTGGTTGTGGAGATATTATCCAAAAAGATCTTTTTTCTGAACACGTTGGTATGCCGTAAGCAAAATATGTGGGACATGTGGGTAGCAGTGACCAAATTATATATTTTTACACACATTACATAAGAGTAACGTCATATGTGAATTATTTAAAAGTGGGCATTTGTTTTGTTTTGATTAGTTTTGAAGTTGAGATACTTACAATCACAATTGCAAGACTCTAGGCTGCCTTCACTTCAATTATTTGACCACAAATGCAATTCGTGAACACAATTTTGGAGACGAACGACATCTAACCAATACAAAGACAGTTTTATTTTACATTTAAGTTACATTTTCTGGTTTAATCTAGTGTTTTTGTCCCAAAGTTGCCACAATTGCTTTGTGTTCAAGCCGATGTATCACCTGCAACAAGTCTCTATCGTCTCCGTTTTAAAATGCGAAAGAAAACTAACCTTATGTCTTTGAATATGTCAGTTTGTAGAGGATAGAAGAAATCATCAATGCTCCAACACAAAGGCTATGAAACTTATACCTTATGATGGCATTCCAAAATGAATCAATATAGATATCCTTGCACCTGATGCAAGTAGAGCTTTCCAGATCGATACAACGGTGTGTTTCGAGTGAAGTTGTCGATGCACAACCGTCAGTCCATCATCTGTATTTTGAAGATCTCCCTTAATTATATCAACAGTTCTGTAAGAAGACATTGTAATGATTGTTTGACAGTGAATAGTGCTGCTTTGGAGGAACAGTTGGTCAAATTAAATTAAATTCTTTGTAAAGTTTTCAATTCGTGGTCTATCTTGGTGGCCAAACTGCAAGATTTACCTCAAAAGGTGTCAGTCTCCAGTGAGGAGGCATTCGCGTTAATTCTTTAGTCAATAATTCCTAAAACACATCACGGTTTGTTTGCTTTGTTTTGCAGTAGCATGCACATGTTGTTTATAGTTTTATTGTTTGTTTAAATAAAGGTTGTTACACTCAGATATTTTACTTTGATTCTGAAACAAACATGTTGAACATTGTACAACCCAGCACACATTTTCACACTCCCACATTTGATGTACCAGCAATGTTCAAACGAGATATTCAAAATATCTTAAATTTGTGGGGTTGTAAAGTAAGTTCATTGTATAGAAATAATACTAAACAATATTTTATCATAATCAAAACTTCGTCTCGCTACTTTACCGGCTTGCCGGAATTTTTTAACTTCATGATTTTCAGAGGCACATAAGAATATTTATTATTCTAAATTAACTGATGCTTTTAGAGAAATGGGATTTGAAAAATTTATTTCTATTAATGAACTTTTTGCGCCATCAAATGGTTTGCTGACTAACAACAAGTTGACTATCTATGTTGAGGTATATATGTTTAGGTTTGTCATTACCTTTTATAAGATTTTTATTTATTTATAATAGATTTCCTATCTTACGGACCAATGCAACACTGTTTCTTCCTCGTATATTCCGACTTCAATTGGTTCGGCAAGCGAAAATCGTGCTTTGGAAGACTATGAAAATTTGTTGAAGACTGGAAAGCTGTCGGACGTTGTGTTGGTCGTCTCTGGCGAGGAATTTCGTGCCCACAAGTTGGTCCTCTCTACTCGTTCACCAGTTTTCTGTGCCATGTTTGAGCACGATTTGATGGAGAAGCAACAGAATCGTGTTGAGATTACAGATGTGAAGTCTGAGGTTTTTCAACTGCTGCTCTCGTACATTTACACTGGCAAGATTGATTCGATCGAGGGAAATGCTGAAGATCTGTTGGCTGCTGCCGATAAGGTTTGACTTTATCATATTTTTGTGATATTTTTTGTAAATTTCATAATTCCACTAGTACCAACTGTTTGAACTCAAGTCCAATTGCGATCAATATCTGTGCACCAAAGTGTCCGTGGAAAGTGCACCCAATCTGCTGCTGCTTGCAGATTCGTACAATGCGCACAAATTGAAGGCTGCAGTTCTGGATTTTATTAAACGGTAAGCTTTGTCTATTATATCTCAATACCTTTTTAATTTTATATTTGTTTTTAGCCAATCGAATGAGACTTTTCAAGCAATGGTCAAGGCCAATCCCGAATTGCTGCTCGACATGTTTCGCTATTTGGCCATCAAGAGTGAACAGTTGGAGAAGTAGAGTCTTACTTTTTGCGTGGAATTAAATTTGTTTACCGCACACGGACATAATATAGTATATTTTACATTTACAAGTTTACATTATTTCGGATTTGTAATTTATGAAGAAAATTTCAATAAAAGTTTCACGTCCACTTGGGCAGAAATAGCCACTTTTGTTTACAGAATCTGTAATACAGATGTTTTTGCACTTGTCACTCGTGCGTCACTTTGTGTCCTTTGGTTTGTTTTACTTTCTCCGTGTTTTCAATTCTGTTTTGAATACTAATAGAATCTAGTTATCATCACGATGATCTCTTCGACAAGCAAAATCTCGAACACGGAACCATTGGTTCAAATTGCCCCCACTACCCAATCCCGTGTAATTCACTTTTCCCGCACCTGGATTATCGACAACTTTTCACACCGATTCGATTGTTCTACTTCATCATCATCACGACCCACTTTACTATCGTGTGACACTTCATTCACTCCTGAAGATAAACAAACCTTTGCTCTGCTCATGTATTCAAACGGCAAAACTGAAGGTTCGAGTGGTTATTTGTCACTTTTCCTTGTGAATACTTACGAAAAGTACTGGTGTCCGTTGAAGCGACTTTTAGATTACGATGGTCATCCGCTGGTTGGATGTAAATTTGCAATTGTAAACGACAAAGGAAACAAATGTTATGTTCAAGGTAAATGTTAAACTATTTTTAATTTGATTTTTTTAATTATTTTAAAATTAATATTTCTTTAAAATTAAAATTTTATTAATTTTCAGAAACTCAAAATGAACTTTATTACTACTTTCGTGATTTTCCTAAATCAAATTGTCTTAAAGAATTGGGATTCGAGAAATACATTTTTCTTGATGAACTTTTTGTGCCTGAAAATGGATTTTTGGAATTCAACAGATTGACTATCTTTGTTGAGGTATTTTTGATTTTATACTAACGAATCCGTAAAATCATTTATTTATGCATAGATTTCCTATCTTACGGACGAGAATAAAACTTTGACTTTGTATAATTTGGCTGCGTTTGGTTCTTCAGACGAAAGTCGCGAATTGGGAAATTACTCAAATCTTTTGACGAGTGGAAAGCTGTCCGACGTTGTGTTGACTGTTTCGGGAAAGAAATTTCGTCTTCACAAAACGATTTTGGCTTCTCGTTCACCAGTTTTTCGATCTATGTTTAAACAAGATTTGATTGAGAAACAACAGAATCGTGTTGACATTCCTGATGTGAAGATTGAGGTGTTTCAACAGTTGCTCTCGTACATTTACAGTGGCAAAATTGATTCGATTGAGCAAAACACGGAAGATCTGTTGATTGCTGCAGATAAGGTATGTTTGCAGACATTTCTGTTTGTTAATTGAATTTTATATATTTTTTTACAATTTTTAGTACGAAGTAATTGTAGTCAAAACACAATGTGAAGATTATCTGTGCACCAAATTGTCTGTGGAAACTGCACTCGATCTATTGGTGTTTGCCGAAAAGCACAATTCGGAAAAGTTGAAGACGGAAGTCATGGATTTTATGAAAAGGTAAACACTATTTTTCTATTTGTGTTTACTTTTGTTTAACCAAAATTTTTTAATAGTCAATCACGCGAAACTATTCGTACAATGATCAAGACCAATCTCGAATTGCTGCTCGACATGTTTCGCCATTTGGAAATTAAGACTGAACAAAAGAAGAAATGGGATTTCACTGTTTGAGTGGATCTCATGTTGCTTTGATATTTTTTTTTTCGTTTACGGAATCAATATAATATATCATTTACATTTACATAATATTTCTGATTTGTAATATCTGAAAATAATTTTCAATAAAAGTTTCGCGTCTACTTGGGTGGAAATAGTCGCTTTTGTGTTTACATTGTCATCAGGCTTTTGTGTGACTCGACGTTATTTTCGCACTTTGTGTCCTTTGGTTTGTCTAACTTTCTCCGTGATTTCACTTTTGTTTCGCATTCTAACCGAATCTCGTTACCATCAAAATGAGCTCCTCAACTGGCCTCAACCCGAACACTGAGCCTGTGGTTCAAATTTCCTCTAGTACCCAATCTCGCCTGATTCACTTTTCCCACACCTGGACCATCGATAACTTTTCGCATCGTTTCGATTCGTCATCAAAATCTAATCTTCTATCAAGTGACATTTCTTTTTCTTCCGATGACAAACAAACATTTCGTTTGCGACTGTATCCTGATGGCAAAACTGAAAATTCGAGTGGATATTTGTCTTTTTTTCTTTTGAATACTTATAAATATAGTTGTGACCCTGTTGTTGGATGTAAATTTGCACTTCTTAACGACAAAGGAACCAAATGCAATTTTAAAGGTATATATTCTCAAGTTTTTACCGATTTTTTTAAAATACAAAATGACTTGTATTTTACAATTACTAATTCTATGATTTTCAGAAATTCAAAAGAAACTTTATGCTTATTGTAATTATGAATTAAAAGACGATCAAAAAGAAATTGGATTTGAGAAATATATTTCTCGTAATGAAATTTCTTTGCCATCAAATGGTTTTCTGCCTGACAACAAGTTGACCATCTATGTTGAGGTATGTTTGAATTATTAGGGAATGATCTGAGAATTGTTTATTTATAAATAGATTTCCTATCTCACGGACGAAAAGAATACTTTGAATTCGTACAATCTGGCTTCTATCGAATCTGCTGGCGAAAATAGTGCTTTGGAAGATTACGCCAATCTGTTGAAGAGTGGAGAATTGTCCGACGTTGTGTTGCTTGTCTCTGGTACGGAATTTCGTGCCCATAAGTTGGTCCTTTCTACCCGTTCACCAGTTTTCCGTGCAATGTTTGAGCACGATTTGATGGAGAAGCAACAGAATCGTGTTGAGATTACAGATGTGAAGTCTGAGGTGTTTCAACGATTGCTCACGTACATTTACAGTGGCAAGTGCGATTCGGTTGAGCGAAATGCTGAAGATCTGTTGGCTGCTGCAGATAAGGTTTGACTTTATAACTTTTAATCGTACCGGTCTTTTTATAATTACATATTTTTCATTAGTATCAACTGGTTGGACTTAAAACCGACTGTGAGCAATATCTTTGCACCAAAGTGTCTGTGGAAAGTGCGCCCAATCTATTGCTGCTTGCTGATTCGTACAATGCGCACAAATTGAAGACTAATGTTCTGGATTTTATGAAACGGTAAACTTTCGCCTCTTTGTTTGCTTTTGTTTAACCAAAATTTCCCTTAGCCAATCTCACGAGACCATCCAAGCAATGATCAAGGCCAATCCCGAATTGTTGGTTGACATGTTTCGCTATTTGGCCAACAAGAGTGAACAGTTGGATAAGTAGAATTCTACTGTTGGGCTGGAATTAATGCTGTTTTTAATTTTTTTTGTTTATCGAATCAATATGATATATCATTTACATTTACAATATTTCTGCTTTGTAATTTCTGAAAATAAAAGTTTTTGCGCCTACTTGGGTGGAAATAGTCGGTTTTGTTTATACTTTTTCTTTTGCACATTTATCACTCGTGTGACTTTCGCTCTACTCACTTTGGCAAAGTGACTTTGTCTCCTTCGGTTTTTGATTTACTTTCTCCGTGATTTCCCTTTTTGTTTCGCACTCTAATCGAATCTCACCACCATCAAGATGAGCTCCTCAACTGGCCTCAATCCAAACACCGAACCACAAGTTCAAACTACTGCCAGCTCCCAGTCTCGATTGCGTCACTTTTCCCACACCTGGACTATCGACAACTTTTCAGTAAGACCCAAGTTAGAATCCGCTACAATTTCATTTTGCCCTGAAAATGAACTTCGTTTTATTTTTGGTAATATATCCAAACGGGAAAACCGAAGAATCGAAAGGATATTTGTCTATTTTCCTGCTGAATACTCATCCACATTCTTATTATAACAATTTTATTGGATGTAAATTTGCAATTCTTAACGACAAAGGAATCAAATGTTATGTTCAAGGTACATTCGATTGCTTTAGTATAATTAACATTTAATTACTTAATTTTCAGATATTCAAGATGAACTTTATTGTCCTACTATTTTTGGTCCGAACATTATTTATGCTCTTAAAGAAATTGGATCTGAAAAATATATTTCTCGAAATGAACTTTTTACCCCATCAAATGGGTTTTTGCCAAACAACAAGTGACTATCTACGTTGAGGTATATGTTGATTATTTTATATTCTAAATATTTTAGTAAAAAATCAATTTTTATAAAATTGTTTACCAATAGATTTCCTATCTTACGGACCAAAAGAAAATTGTTTCTTTCTCGTTTAATCCGACTTCAACCGAATCTGCCTTTGAAAAGGAGGTTTTGGAAGATTATGCCAATCTATTGAAAAGTGGTGATTTGTCCGACGTTGTGTTGGTTGTCTCGGGTACGGAATTTCGTGCCCACAAGAATATTCTTGCTGCTCGTTCACCAGTTTTTCGTGCAATGTTTAAACACGATTTGATGGAAAAGCAACAGAATCGTGTTGAGATTCTCGATGTGAAGTCTGAGGTGTTTCAACTGCTGCTCTCGTACATTTACAGTGGCAAGATTGATTCGATCGAGCAAAACATTGAAGAACTGTTGGCTGCTGCAGATAAGGTAAAATGTTTTTATCGAATATTTCTGTTAATTTTTTATTTACATTTAGTACGAACTGATTCAACTAAAAGCTCACTGTGAGCAATATCTGTGCACCAAAGTGTCAGTGGAAAGTGCACCCAATCTATTGCTGCTTGCTGATTCGTACAATGCGCACAAATTGAAGACTAATGTACTGGATTTTATCAAAAGGTACACTTTTATTTTTGTTTACTTTTGTTTTATTTTCACTATTCATTTAGTCAATCTCAGGAGACTTTCCAAGCAATTGTCAAGGCCAATCCCGAATTGCTGGTTGACATGTTTCGCTATTTGGCCATCAAGAGTGAACAGTTGGAGAAGTAGAATTCTACTGTTTGAATGTTACTAAAGTTGCTTTGATTTTTTTGCTTACGGAATTAATATAATGGTACTTACAATTACAATATTTCTGCTTTTTATTTTGATTTACTTTCCTCAACTCGAATTGTATTTTAATAATATCACATACATACATTTCTGTTTCGTAATTTCAGTAATAAAACATTATTTACTATTTCAATATTTCAAACAATTTTAAAGTTACTTATGATGAGAAGTAGAAAGTGATGATTTTCATGCTTAGGTAGAAATAGTCGTGTTTGTGCGATCAACATCAGTGGCGCGACTTTATTTCTACTTCTATTTCTATTTGCCATTGTGCGTGAATTCGATTCTGTTTCGCTTTCTAATCGGATCTCACTGCTATCAAAATGAGTTCTTCATCAAGAATCATCCTCAAAACTGGCCCCCTAGTGCCAAATGATGGATCCAGTGCCCAGTCTCGTCTCATTCAATTTTCCCGCACCTGGATAATCGACAACTTTTCGCTTCGATTCGATTCTTTATCATCATCATCATCATCATCAACACGACCCAGTCTACTGTCGTGCAATACTTCCTATTCACCTGATGATAAGCAAAAGTTTGCTTTGGTGTTGTATCCAATTGGCAAAACTGAAGAATCGAGTGGCAATTTGTCTCTTTTCCTCGTTAATTCAAATGAGAAAAGCAACCGACCGATTGTTGGCTGTAAATTTGCAATTGTCAACGATAAAGGTCATAAATGCAATATTCAAGGTAAAATGTTTAAATGTTTTTAATTTATTAATTTTTGAAAAATATTTTTTATAAATTTCTAGAAAAGCAAAATTTTTTGCTTTACTATTATTTCAGGAATATTCGAAAATCTCGATTCCTTAAAGAATTGGGATTTGAAAAATATATTTCGCATGACGATCTTTTTGCTCCAGCGAATGGCTTTCTACAATTCAACAGACTGACCATCTTCGTTGAGGTATGTTTTTTGATTGTTCGACGATTTTGAATCCGTTTTAAAATTGTTAATTTATTTATAAATTATAGATCTCTTACTTTGCGGATCAGAAGAAAACTTCGGTTTTCTACAATCGAGATCCCGCTTCGTTTGTTGGTGGTTCCGAAGACAACGAAGATAGGGCCAATGAGAATTACGCCAAAGTGGTGGCTGGTAGAAATCCGACAATAACGGCAAATCGCGGTTCCGAATCTCGAATTGACATTTTCTCGCTATTTAGCCGACAATAATGAACAACACGATAAGTATAATATTCTTACTTATAGGATACATAATAACATAACAATAACATAGGATAATAATTTATGTTACATTTATTAGCTTTTATACACAATTTATTAGGAATTTTATATTATCTCACTTATACAATTTATATTTTTTTTACAATTACATATTTTTATATTTTTTTACATTTCAATATTTTATAATTTTTTACACTTTCTTAATTTTATAATTTTATATATTTCTCATAAATTCTGTAATAATTTCAATTTAATTTTTTAAATATTAAAATCATTTCATACACACTTGGGTGGAAATAGTCGCTTTTGTTTTCATTGTTAGTTGGCTTTTGTGTGAGTCGACTTTTATTTGCTGTCCGAGCACTTTGTGTCCTTTTGTTTGTTTTCCTTTCTCCGTGATTTCACTTTTTCATTTGTTTCGCACCCAAATAGAATCTCACTGCCATCAAGATGAGCTCCTCCAAAACCTGGAACGGACAAGAGTTCCAATTCAAAATTTCATTCCGAGTCTATTTCCAAATCTCGAGATGGTGTTATGAACTTTTCACACACCTGGACCATTAAAGACTTTTCGCGTAAAATGGAACAATCTTCATTGAGCTCAAAAATTGGATCGAACGATAGTTGCTATTCTTATGAAGCATTTCCAAAAGAAGATGAGCACAAGTTTGCTTTGTTTTTATTTCCAAATGGAAAAACCAAAGAATCGAAAGGATATTTGTCTCTCTACCTTATGAATACTAATGTTTCTACTCTGCTTCCTACTGTGGAATGTAAATTTGCAATTCTCAACGACAAAGAAAACAAATGCAACGTTCGAGGTATATTCCTGTTTTTATTTGTTTTTATTTAATATTTAAATTTTATTATTTTCAGAAATTAAGAAGAAACTCTACTCTCGCTATTGTCATGTTTCGAACGATCAAAAAGAAATGGGATTTGAAAGGTTTATTTCGCGAGGCAAACTTTTTGAGCCATCAAATGGTTTTCTGCCAAAGGACAAGTTGACCATCTTTGTTGAGGTATGTTTGTGCATTATTATTAATAGAATTCTTTCGTAAAATAGATATATTTTTAGATTTCCTATCTTATTGATAAAGAAAAGACTGTCATTGCTTCATGTAATCCAACTTCAATTGTGTCTGCAAGTGAGTGTCAAGTTTTGGAAGATTATGCCAAACTGTTGGCGAGCGGAGATTTGTCCGACGTTGTATTGGCTGTGTCTGGTACTGAATTTGCTGCTCATAAAGCCATTCTGGCTACTCGTTCACCGGGTTTCTGTGCTAAACACGATTTGATGGAGAAGCAACAGAATCGTGTTGAGATTACCGACGTGAAGATTGAGGTGTTTCAACAGTTGCTCTCGTACATTTACACTGGCAAGTGCGATTCGATCGAGGGAAATGCTGAAGAACTGTTGGCTGCTGCCGATAAGGTGAGATTTTGAGATTACTAAATCTTTTTTGTAACATATTCCATATTTTAGTATCAACTACTTGAACTGAAATCCCTCAGTGAGCAATATCTGTGCACCAAAGTGTCCGTGAAAAACTGCACCCAATCTATTGTTGCTTGCCGAAAAAGCATAATGCGGACAAATTGAAGACTGCGGCTCAGGATTTTATGAAGCGGTATGATTTTCTGAGTAAATCAAACGTCAAGAGCGATCGGATTCAAGCAATGTTTATGGCCAATCCCGAGTTGCTGTTTAGTTATTTTGGCAAATAAGAGTGATCAGTTGGAGAAGAATAAAGGATCAATGTACGATCTCAGGATAGTAACTAATGCTGCTTTGATTTACTTTTCTATATGGAACTAATGTAATCTCAGATATATTTCTGTAATTTCAATAAAATTTTTAAAATGCCATTTTTGTAGCCTTTATGTTGTAAATCCATTTAGATTTCATCGGTGGTGATTCGTTCATTTTGGATTGGGTTTTGGTTGGGTGTTAGGTTGGTTTGGTGCAGTGAAGGATTGGGTTTCTAGCCTGATATATTCTGTAATTTCAAATTTCGTAAATGTTCTAAGTAAAAGTTTCAGGCATCTTTGTGTAGAAATAGCCGCTGGTTTTTTCATCAGCAGGCTGTGTGTGCGATTCGAGGTTATTTACTCTCTCCTCACTTTGTGACCTTCTGTTTGTTTAACTTTCTCCGTGATTTCGTATTTTGTTTTGCCTCAAAATCGAATCTCACTACCATCAAGATGAGCACCTCGACTGACCTTAACCCGAACACCGATCAATCTGCAACCAGTTTCCAATCTCGTCTGATTCACATTTCCCACACCTGGACCATTGACAACTTTTCACATCGCTTAAATCCTTTGTCACGTTCCTCTATTCAAACAAACGCTATTTCCTCTTCTACCGATGACGAGCAACAGTTTGTGTTGATAATGTATCCAAATGGGAAAACTGAAGAATCGAAAGAATATTTGTCACTTTTCATTGGCAATATTTTCAAATATGGTCGCCCTATCGTTGAGTGTAAATTTGCAATTCTTGACGATAAAGGAAACAAATGTCATGTTCAAGGTATGTTCTCGTTTTTTTTGTTTTTTAATTTGTTTAAAATCCATATTTTCAGGAATTCAAAAGGAACTTGCCTATCGTTTGCGTAATTCCTATGTGTTCCCTTATGAGATAATAGAAATTGGATTTGAAAAATATATCTCTCAAAATGACCTTTTGCGCCATCAAATGGTTTGCTACCGAACAACAAGTTGTCCATCTATGCTGAGGTATGTTTTATGTATTTATTTAGGCTAATTTAATTCTTTTGTTTATTTGTAAACAGATTTTCTATGTTGCCGATCAAAAGACAACTTTTTCCTTTTACAATCCTGCTTCAAAAATACCTTTATTGTATTCTTTAATGTTAAAGGTTAATAAAATATAATCAAAAAAAATCCTGCTTCAATTGGTTCTGCAGGCGCAAATGATGCTTTGGAAGATTACGCCAATCTGTTGAAGAGTGGAAAGCTGTCCGACGTTGTGTTGGTTGTCTCGGGCACAGAATTTCGGGCCCACAAGTTGGTCCTCTCTGTTAGATCGCCAGTTTTCTGTGCCATGTTTGAGCACGATTTGATGGAGAAGCAACAGAATCGTGTTGAGATTACCGATGTGAAACCTGAAGTGTTTCAGCAATTGCTCTCGTACATTTACACTGGCAAGATTGATTCGATTGAGCAAAATGCTGAAGAACTGTTGGCTGCTGCCGATAAGGTATGTATCACTTTAAAATACACACATTTTTGTTATATATTCGTTTGCTTTAGTACGAACTGATTGCACTTAAAACCATTTGCGAAGAGTTTCTGTTCACTAAAGTGTCAGTGGAAAGTGCACCCAATCTGCTGTTGCTTGCTGATTCGTACAATGCGCACAAATTGAAGACTAATGTTCTGGATTTTATGAAACGGTAAACTATCTTTTCAGTTTGTTTAACTTTGTTAAATTTTTTAAATTTTCCTTAGCCAATCGCAGGAGACCATCCAGGCAATGATCAAGGCCAATCCCGAATTGTTGGTTGACATGTTTCGCTATTTGACCAACAAGCGAGATCTCGAAGAGATGGAAAAGTAGTGTCCTACTGTAGGAGCTGCAGAGTGCTATTTTAATTTGCTTTCCTATTCAAATTCTTATATAATCCCCCAACATGCATATCTCATTTCAGAAATTTTCAATAAACTTTTTGTGACTTAAGTAGAAATAGTTGTTTTTGGTTTAATTCATCGACATGAATTTGTAATTTTTTAAAGCATCGAGAGAGTCCATAATACTGATTTGATTTGTTTTTTTTGTAGAGATACAAGTAATTTCAGATTTGTGTAATTTCAATACATTTTCTAAATATCATCCGAACTCGATCATATTTCACTTTTCGTTATTGCAAACATCCTGCATTACTGTTCGATTACAGTTTGAAGCGGTATTTGTTTCGAAATCATTTTCCACGCAAGCATACTATGAGTCACAGTCTATGACTTTTGGTATGTCCTTGAATTTAGTCATTAGTGAATTGTTATATCTGCAGATTGGTTGTTTGTTATCGAGTTGCATTTTGTTTAGCATAACAGGCATTTGGTGTTTGCATAGCACAGCATTAGCTTTCAGTTGATGAACATTGTCGTGATCAATGATGATTTCAAAGTGTTGTCCACCTATTTCTTTGTGACTTCAATTTTGTTTTGCGCTAATTTTACAACCTTCAAGATGAGCACCACTCCATCCCTCAACCCGAACACTGAGCCACAGATTCACACTGCCTCCAGTTCTCAATCTCGTCTGATTCACTTTTCACACACCTGGAGCATCGATAACTTTTCGCTCCGTTTCGATTCTTCACCAGGATCAAAACTTGAATCTAGAGACTTTTCTGCTGGTGGTTTCAAGTTTGCTTTGGTATTGTATCCCAATGGGAAGACTGAAGAATCGAGAGGATATATGTCACTTTTCCTTGTGATTCGAAATGACAATTGGAAAAATGTTGGATGCAAATTTTCAATTCTCAACGACAAAGAAAAACAATTTAAAATTCAAGGTTTGTTATAAGATTTTTATTATAAAACTATAATTTGTTATTTTTCAATTCCATAATTTACAGATATTCGTAAAAAATTTCAGTATTACTTTAATTCAAATTACTTTAATTCAAATATACCAGAAATGGGGGTTGAAAAATTTATTTCTGTTGATGAACTTTTTGCTCAATCAAATGGTATTCTGCCAAGCAACAAGTTGACCATCTATGCTGAGGTCTGATTCGATCATACAGAGAGAAACATAAAAATTATTTTACTAAAATTATGATTTTTAATAGATTTCTTATCTTGAAGACGAATTGACAACTGATTCTACTCCATGTAATCAGGCTTTAATTGGATCTGAAGGAGGAATTATTAATTTGGCCATTAAAAAATTTGAAATAGGCCATAAAAGTAATTGATTTAGGCCATAATGAATGTGGCCATAAATTTATTTATTATTACCATACAAAATATTAAATTGGCCATAAAAAGAATGAAAGTAGCCATAGTCACATAAAATCATAGATCGATTGATTACACAGATGATTAAAGTTAAGTTAAGTAATAGTTACATAAATCACTTGCACAATGCTCCAGCTACTTTTGGACGACGTCCAGGCCTACGTTTTCCAGCCAAAAAATTGGGAGCTTTTGCTTCTGGTTTCACTTTAAAATGCTTTTCTCTTACTGCAATTGCGATCACATGTTTACATGTTACTTTCTTGAGGAAGTGTGCACAGTCACAAGTAGACTTTTGCCAGTCAGTCAAGTCGTAATCAACCACATTCATCCGTTCGGTGAATCGAACATAATTGTCGAATGACCGAAAAGCATTCGGAGGGAATGATGACTTTCGAAGAAAGGTGGCGATCTCTTCTTCGGTAATTGGTTTTGGATTTGTTTCTGATGGGACAAAGAACAGTAAATTGTTGTCGCTCAACTTCCTCCTTTTGATTTGAATTGATTTGTCAGTTGCAATTCTGTAACCGTCTGACTGGATTGCTGTGGAATGGTTTGGTGTAGTGAAGAATTCTTTGTAGAATCCAAATTCTGGGTTTCTTTCTTGAGACCAATCTCTCACCACTGCCAATGCCATTCTGATAAAGTCCTGAAGCGGGAGCTTTTCACGAAGAGTATATTCCTTCTTTAATACAGAGTTCGTACCCTCGAGGGCATTGTCTGTTGAGGGAAATCCAGGAATTGCTTCTTCAAACCAATTGCTGCGATGATCGATGTATTCACGACGGAAGTATTCCAGAAACTGATCCAGTCCAGAAGTTTTTTTCCATTTCAGAAAGAAACAAGAGCTACAGCAGTCAAATTCTGCTCGAGATTTTGCAACTTGAATCTTGTTAATGTCTTTTCTTATCAAGTGTCTAGTTTTGTCGTCAACTTGAGCCTTATCAAGTTTGGAATCGATCTTTGCGCTTACGTGGTACCAACAATAATCTCTTCTGTATTCATCTTCGGAATTGTACTTGAAAGCACCTTCAAACCCTCGCGAAATTGCTGGAGCGCAGTCGGCAATTAGAATGGTTGGGCGATATGAAGAATCGGCTTGAAGTAACGCTTCGAATGTAAACTGAAAAGATTTTGACGTTTCATTTGATACTAAACATAACCCAAACGGGTGGAAATGATTTTGCCTATCCGTTGTGCCCACGATTTGAACTGGAAAATCCAAGTAATTCAACTTGTATGTTGAATCGGCATGAATTGAAGGTGATTTAGCTGTAAAGCTGAGTAGAAGAGGAGTCGACCAGAAGCAACCAAAATGTAGTGTGTCATGGTCAAAGTAAGAGCTGACAACAAAGGCATCATCATCTGCTGAAGGAACACAATCAAGCGAGTGTATTGCCTCTTCCAATTCATAAAGAGTCTTAATTGCAGGCGATGATTTCAGTTTATTGTAAGATACAAAGTTGGTGACTTGTTGGGAAGAGGGACACTGAATTTGTTTGTTTCGCAGAGATTTTAAGATCTTTTTGGAACCTTTTATTCTTTCATTTTCGATTAGATTGACTATTTCGATTTTAGTTTGGTGCTCGATTCCACGTTCAATCTTTGGACAGTGGTCATGTTCCTTTCCGTTAGATTGAACCAAACATTGAAGAGAATTATTTGGAAGCCAAATTGAAATCTTAGCAGAACATGACACCTTGAATTTACACACCCAAATATGTCGTCTCCCTTCAGATGAATTTGATGGATACTTGTGCTTCCACATTCTCATGTCGCGAATGTATTTGAATGCTTCATCGACAGTGCCACACTCCTTGATCGTGCTTGAGTCATCGTACTGTTCATTACCACCTCTTTTACGCTTTGTCGGTATTATTTCAAAAGACTCTTCTTCATCACCTTCAGTAGAACTGTAGTGAGGCACGACTTGAGATTGTTCATTTTCATCTCTCGAATCATCATAATCGATATCAGAATTCGAATAGCTCGAATTGAGTTCATCATCAACGGAATATGCCGACGAAGAAGTTCCACCAACATCTAGTATGCGAATAAAACAACATTAGAGCATTCTGTGCCAAAAATCATTACTTGTACCTGTGATATGATTTTCGATAGAGGATAATACAGGAGATGTAATCTGATGGGCCCCAATGACCTTGGCACCTCTACCTTTTCTTATTGTTGAAATCGATTTGGTTACTGGGGTGCTGGTAGTAGGTTGTTGATTTTCTTTAGAAATAAGCTTGTTTCTCATTTTAGCACGAGATGACATGGTGGATACAACTGTTAATCGGATTCACAATCGTGTTCGATAGAAAATGTTAAAACAATCGTCAAAATGAAAGTTTGAAACAAACAAAAAGATCAAACAATCGCAAACTCTTAGGAGCATTAAATCACAGTGCGATGCAATCATATGATGTAGTCACGCATAAACAAACAGTCACAGTCAGTACAGTGTACATTCACAAACGTCATTTCATTGAAAATGAACTTGAATATATATCATGTGGTTTATGGTAAATTTCGTCACTTTTATGGTAAAAATTAAATTTTTTATGGTAAAATTGAAAAAAATTATGGCCACATTCATAATGGCCCAAATTAGTCATTTTTATGGCCAGTTTCAAATTTTTTTATGGCCAGATTAATTAGGTCCCGATCTGAAGACGCTTTGGAAGATTATGCCAAACTGCTGAAAAGTGGTAAATTGTCCGACGTGGTGTTGGTTGTCTCTGGCACCGAGCTTCGTGCCCACAAGTTGATTCTCTCTGCTAGATCACCAGTTTTCTGTGCCATGTTTGAGCACGACTTGATGGAGAAGCAAAACAATCGTGTTGAGATTACTGATGTTAAGTACGAGGTGTTTCAACAGTTGCTCTCGTACATTTACACTAGCAAGATTGATTTGGTTGAGCAAAACATTGAAGAAATGTTGGCTGTTTCTGATAAGGTAGGACATTAAGATTGAACTCTTTATCTTATCTATTTTTACTAGTACCAACTGATTGAATTGAAATCCAAATGCGAGCTATTTTTGTGCAACAAAGTGTCAGTGGAAACTGCACCCAATTTATTACTTCTCGCTGATTCGTACAATGCTGACAAATTGAAGGCTACAGTTTTGGATTTTATAAAACGGTAAACTATTTTTTTCTCTTAGGTTAATTCTGATTAATTTTTGCAATATTTTTAATTTTTTAGTCAATCTAAAGAAACAATCGAAGCCTTGATTGATTCCGAATTGCTGGTCGACATGTTTCGCTCTGTGGCCAAGAAGAGTGAGCATCTTGAGAAGTAAGGTTCTAATTTGATCAACATTGATCTCACATTTTGTAATTAACAACAAATTTTCGAAATTCAATTCCATCTCTATTGCGAAATGAGATAATTTTTGTTATAGAAATTGACATCAAATAAAATATGAGAAATTAGAAAAATTTTAATACTAAACGTGTGATGATTTTTTGGTTCTAAAATAGACCAATTCTAATTCTTCAAAATGTGAAGGTTCAGTAATGAGATTCAGTAATCAGGTCACAATTCCTAAATTCTCACCAGAGCTCACATTTATCTCTGGGATTCATTTTTGAGCCCACTGGACAGTTGAATGCTTGTGCAAATTTATCAAAATTGCTCAATGGAATATTGACTCGGAACTTTTTCGGACTGTGAATTTTGCTGGGAAACACTACATTCGAACAGGAGTACTGAGAAGAAAATGAGATGAAATTAGTAAATTATTTAAAAAACAATCATGTCAATACAAACCAAACCAAATGAAAGAAAGAACAATTGCTCGGGGGAATATTGGGCAAGAAACGGTGGCAGTTTTGGGGAAGTTGAATTGCACTGGGACTCAAAGTGATGCTTCTCCAAAACCCGATATGCTAGCCTCACGCCGCCATTGTCAGCAATGTTTTCTTCTAGTGTGCGCAATCCATTTACCTATGAAAGTTACATTTAGGAGTATTCTTTGTGCAAAAACAAAGCAGCACCCTGTTTCCATTGTGTGGATCCCTAAGTTGGTTATACTGCCGAACAAAACATTGAGACCGATTCACAAGCCTTTGAGCATCAGAATTGGTCAACCAGTCGGCCATGTTTCCGTCTTTGTCAATATATACAGCACTTGCTTCAAATTGATGTAGAAATTCATGTGAAATGATAGTACCAACCATTCCATAGTTGAGCTCAATTGGATGATCAACATTGAACGATGAATCACCCAGAAGTGCTGTGGAAATTTCTGCATAATAAAACATTTACGTATGTTAGTCAAAAGTCAAGTTAAACACAATACTCATACTTAATTGATTAAACATTGGAATATATTCACCAACCGAATTGTAAGCAAAATCAAATTCTCTTTGTTCTTTATGAAGTGGATCGCCGTTTATTTTCTTCCTGTACCTGGCACTTTCAATGATGCGAATCAGGTTGAAATAGCTCGCCACGAAATTTCCTTTGATGCTTTGCAGTGGATACTTGGCCGAGTGGTCAAAACCAAGCTCCTCATCAAGAATATTGTCGTCAAATATCCAATCAGGATGTGAGATCATGGCTCTCAACTGGTCCATTTTATCCAGGGCTTTCCTTTCTGTCTCTCCATCGAGCCAAGTGTATTCCTGTTTGATCGATTCAGCAAAAGTCTTTTTCATGTTGGCAATAAATTCGCTCATTTGCTCTCTACCCTTTTGCATTTTTTCTCTGCCTTGATAGTCAACGAAGAGTCGCGCATAGATGGGCAGCAACGATTTAAAGTAATTCGAGTAAAAATTTTCCCATAGCAACCTGGAGTTTTGTTTTTCTCCTTTTTCCCCAGTGTCGGTCAATAATTTAGCACTGTCAATAATTTTCAAAGCCATCACATTTTTGAGCACTCGAATTGGCGTAGTTGAAATCAATTCACTGAGCGGTTTGATCAACACAAAATGACCAGTGAACATGTTTGCCTGATCATCATCGTTAACGCGAACTGAAGAACCAATTTTACTAGCAAATTTGTTGAGCAAACGAGTCCAGTTGAAATGTGCGAAAGAGAGCTCGTTCAATTCGCTCAATTGAATGTGTTCGAAGAATGGCTTGGTGAGATCAAGTGGCTGTTTGTATATGCTGGCAAGTTTCAATTCAAAATCCATCACTTCAAATAGCGCATGAGTGAGTGCACTGTTTGATTTGAATGTCCATTGTTCAGTGTCCAAAAAGATTATAATTTTTCTTACGAGAGTTATAAAATTGTAATTCAAATCAGTTATTTTTTCGCTGTAATCTAGAGCTTTGTTTAGTACAATTCCAACTCGACCACCACCGTCATCAATTTCAGAAATTGACAATTCTTTAATCAAGAAAGGCACTTTAATCAGCGCTGCTTCCACGAAGCTGTCCATCCACTGTTCAACATCAGGACGATCGTTTTCTACTTTTGGTCTTGATTTCCAAATCCTCCAGTGCTGCTCAAATTGAAGAAAATTGCTCGAGTTTTCAGATTCATTTGCTGTGTTTGTGTGGTCAAAAGAGAGTGATTTTGAAGCATTTCCAAGAAAAGACCAGTCACCACCGAGGACTTGTTTCAACAATTGTCGAATTGGTTCCAGCCCAAGTTCATCCCGCTTGTTCCAATCGATGCAATCCTCATAGAGGTCAGCCATGTAATGAAGTGCCTTTGATTTGCCAGTATTCTTTGCCTTCAATGCAAACCTGGTTATGTCAAAGACATTTTCCAATTGAATTCCCAAATATGACAATTTGTGGTGCCAATTTCCACAAACGTGTTGATAAAAATCGTCACATGGATCAACAGAAAAGTCCATCGTGTGGTTGAGGGTATTACTGTAATTGTGACACCACTTGGTTTGACAAGATTTTGCACAAGTGTTCGGAAATGATTCGTGTTGAGTGCCTTTTGTTAGACACATTATCAAGGTCACAGCAGCACAAACAAACAAGAGAACTGACACCAGCAAAACATATTGTTTGTTAAAGTGACAAATCTTGCCCCTTGAAATCTCAATATTCTCAATTGAATTCCTAAAAAAATTATAATTTATAAAAATTGATGATAAAAATAAATAAATATACATACCGAGAAGTGGTTACCGAATGTAATGTTCCATAATTATGACCTCGTAGTGAAGTCAATTGTGACTTTTCGTTGTCCATTATTAAAAGTCGAGTTAAATTAAGCAAATTTATTCGCACTTAGAAAAAGTTGACGAGTTTAAAAATTTGAAAAATTAGTTTTCTAACTTTTATCACCATAGCTGAATTGTGCGGTTATTGGTTTGACTATTTGCATGACAAAGAGTGCGGCAGTATGTTGACTAGTGGGAGATAGCAACAGATGATAAATTGTTGTGTCTACATTGATAGTGATCATATATGATGACCAAGAGTGAAATATTAGCCCAACAGCACTGACAGGTCACTTTTCACAGACTGTGGGCGTTTTTATGTTTGTTATTAGTCATCAGACTATTTGTACAATTGTCAGCCAGAGCAGTGTACAATGTTCATTATTTATGTGATTAATGCAATGTTGCAATTTGTGCAGAACAAAGTTGTTACTCAAAGCTTTTGTAAAATTTTAAAGTTTCCTAAAAGTCAAGTTCAAGTTTATCTAACAAAATAACACAAAACACAATACGGCTCCATTCCAGTGGAGAAATCCAAACCAAAGCACAAATCCATTCACCTAAATAATCTAAATCTTATATTCTGTTTTAAGTGCTCCGAATGACACATTTGTCGTTAAACATTTTGCTCAAAATCGTAACACTGCAGAATGGGAATTGGTCACTCGAGGTGTCACAAAATGGCGAACCGTGAATCCTACAAAAGGTCTTATGCATCATAATTCGTATTACATCTTTATGGATCTTTCTGCATTTGCTTTTCAATCCGAATATGATATGGAAATTCTGAAACGCCCTGTCGAATCTGATAATGAAGACAGCAACAAACAGTATCGCTATGTTCGGCTGGTCTCGCTTGATTGGCACTTCTCTTCTGATGGTCCGACATGCGATTTGAATGGAACAATGCCCAAAGTGGCCCAACTCGCTTCACTCAATCCCAACTATCCGAACGAGACAGTGTACGACTGTCACATATTCGAGTCGTCTGTCAAAAACATTTCAGATCGATCGAGTAACGCTATGTTCGACTATGCGTATCAAACTCGTCTCACTATGAAGTTTGACTCAAACTACAGTAGCACCCATGATGGGCTGCACAATTTGTACAGCTACAATTTGAATTGGTATGAAACAACCAAGTGTGACTATTCCTTGTTGTTTAACGAAAGTGCGCTCTTGTTGGACTACAATGATGAATGTACTGTTACTACTAAAAGTATTGATAAAGCTCTGCTAGGGCTTGGTTTTGTCGAACCGTGCGCACAACCGGGCAACACCTTCTGTCGAACTGAAATGAACAAGTCGATCAATGTGCTGACGGTGGCCAAGTTTGAACCGTGAACAGTGTCTCAACTCATTCAATTGTCAATTCGTAAATTTACATTTAGAATTACACAAAATTGATTTAGTAAAATTTTGATAAAAAATATGTGCACGATTAATAAAATTCTAATTTTTATTATAATATATGATTCAAGATTAGCACGTTACAGTTATAGACTAATTTCATTATTGCAAACGTTACTGCTCGAATTCAGTTTGTTTTGAAATCAGCTTCAACCTAAACATCCTATGAGTCACAACTCATGACTTTTCGTATGTCCTTGTATTTAGTCATTAGTGAGCTGTTTGTTATGTCTGCAGATTGGTTGTTTGTGATCGAGTTTTACTTTAGGCTACTCAACAGGCATTTGCGTTTGCATAGGAGCACAGTGTGGCATTAGCTTTTGGTTGATGAACATTGAATTGATCGTTTCAAAGTGATCATTTTTTTCATAATTTCTCCGGTTTCGTTGTAATTTTTCTTGGCTTTGAAGGATACAATAAATTGTTGCTGATATGTTTGCTAATGTTGTTTATACAGGTTGAAAAGTTCTCTGTGTTATTATGCTGATGATCCTTAATTTCAAATCATAAGTAGTCCCATAATCGAATCAATGGGACTTAATGCAAAATCTAGTGGCTATATCTTTGAGCACATTCCACTGTTATCGTTTCTATGGATTTTTGCTCTGATACCGCAAGTGATTAGATTTGGAAGAGCAAACTCTAATTTACTCCATGTTTTGGTGTTTGAAATTGTGCTCATGTGCAATACGGTGATTTGGTGGTTTGCTAGATATACGGCTGAGAGATTGACTCGAAAATTTCAAAAGACTGAATTCTTCAAATGTGCAGATTTATTTGAAATTCATCATGCACATTTGTATTGAGTTAAAGTGTATCATATCTGAAAAGTACAACTTGTAATTGCAAATTTGTGTTGTGATGGTAAGCCATTGAACCATTGTAGTCGTATGATTGCTTCTAAGGAGACTACTTGAGATTATGTCAAAATGAAAATTAATGATAGAAGAAACTCCTCTTTAAGACTGAGGTGACGCTTTACTTTGCACTTTTCTTAACTATTTTCCTTTTCCTTTTCCTTGACGTAAACAACTTTGTTCAATCATGAGAAAAAATGGAAATATAAATACTGTAACTATCACAATGACATCAGATTTGCCAACCAGGGGCTATGCTGTCAAGGAGACTGCCACCCTCAACTGGACAATCAATAATTTTGCGAGTCTTACAGATTACCTTCGGTCTGAAGATTTTTCACCACCAAACAACAAAAATAAATTTCATTTAACTTTAAAATCCAAAATAGTGTTTTTTAATTCCGAAGCTGTCTGTATCACTTTATATTATTATCCAAATGAAAGTGAATTGCTAATGCGATATCGAGTGTCGATTGTTAATGCAAATGGTGAGAAACAATACAATCAAGGTAATGATTTAAATTGTTGAACTAATTAAACCCTTAAGATATTTTTTATGTTTAGAATATTTTTGGAAATATTTCGAAACAGTTGGTGGAAGATGCAACAGTAGAGATTTCTTAAATTTTACAAACTATAATAATTGTTTGCGACATTTGGTAAATGGCAATTTGATCTTGCACTGTGAGGTTTGTAGAATATTTGCATAAACAGAAAAAATTTATGGGTGACATTTCTTCCAGGTGGATATATTAGAAGACAATAAACTTGTTTTCCACACGATTAAACCAGTGGAACCTGAAAATGGCAAAACTAATTTACAAAATGATCTTCAAGAATTACTCGAAAACTCTAAATTCAGTGATGTTGCACTGCTCGTAAAAGAGAAAGAATTCAAGGTACACAAGAATATTCTAGCAGCTCGATCCAAAGTTTTTGAAGCAATGTTCAGTAATGACATGGAAGAGAAGAAGCAGAACAGAGTGGAGATTACGGATGTGGAGGTTGAGGTGTTTGAGCATTTGCTACGATACATTTACACGGGCACAATTGCGGGAATGGACGAATATGCATTGGAGCTATTCGTTGCTGCTGATAAGGTAATGGTTTTAAACATATTTTTTTGTTTGATATGCATAAGTATTTATTCAGTACCAACTTGATCACTTGAAATCCATTTGTGAGCAACCACTTGGTTCGAACCTCACCACCGAAACCGTTGTCAATGTTCTCGTGATTGCAGACATGCACAATGCGAGTGAGCTCAAGTCAAAATGCATCGAGTACATCACTTCGAATTCGGATGAGGTCAAAGGAACCGACCCCTGGAAACAGATGAAATCACGACCAGCCTTGCTGATGGAGATATTCGATTGTATTTCTGATAAAATGAAATCACTTTCAATTAATTCTTAATGTTAATGTTTGAGTTTTGTTTTAATGTTTTATAATATAAAAAACTGACTTATGGCAATTCAAAGATCATTGAAAAAGCACTAAAATGTGAAGAGGGGCCATTCGTAAAACAGTAACTCGCGACTGTCCTTAAATGGACTACTACTTCGGGGTTTGTCTTTAGTATACATTCCACGGTTGTCGTTTGAATGGGTTTAAGCTCTGATGTCGCAAATGATTAGATTTGCGAAAGCAAATTTATGATATGTTTTGGTGTTTGGGAATGTCGCTCTTGTGCTGTAAGATTGTTCCTATGGAGACGAGCTGAGGTAATAGTCAAAATAAATGTTGATGAAATGTGAAACTCACCTACACTACCCTTTGCTGCGTACTACGCAGTGAGTAGGTTATATAATGCTCAACATAAAAACACGTTTATTTTCTCATTCTAAAGCATAAACAAATTACCTAATACAATCGTAAATTGCACCCTGAATCGCAACACAATGACATCCGACTCTTCAACCAACGACGATTATGTTGTTAAGGAGACTGTCACCCTCAACTGGACAATCAATGGCTTCACTAATTTGACCAATTATGTCCTTTCCGAAGAATTTTCACCACCAAATAGCAAAAATATATTTCGATTATTTTTAAATTCTAAGATTGCCTTTTTGGATGCTAATGATGTTTGCATCTATTTGTGGTATAATCAACACGAAGATGAATTATCCATTCGATATCGAGTATCGATTATGAATGCAAATGGAGAGAAAAAGTACACTCATGGTAAATGTTTTGATGGTTGTGGATCTAACACTACTGATTTGTTTATTTTTTGCTAGAAAATTATTGGAGATATTATAAAGCAGCTAACGGCAAATATAAACATAGAAATTTTATATTTTTTACAAGTTATGCTGAATGTTTGCCATTTCTGACAAACGGCAATTTGATTCTTAACTGTGAGGTTTGTTTGTCATAAATATATTTCAAAAATTCTAAATTTGGAATTTTACTATAGGTGGACTTATTGGAAGACAGTAAGATGGTTTCAAATGGGCAAACTAACTTACAAAACGACTATCAATCACTGCTTGAGAACTCAAAATTTAGCGATGCTGTACTTGTCGTAAAAGATAAGGAATTTAAAATCCATAAAAATATTTTGGCAGCTCGATCCAAAGTGTTTGAAGCAATGTTCAGTGCTGACTTGGAGGAGAAGAAGCAGAACAGAGTGGAGATTACGGATGTGGAGGTGGACGTGTTTGAGCATCTACTTCTCTACGTTTATACTGGCAAAATCCTTAAAATGGACGAATATGGTTTGGAGCTATTTGTTGCTGCTGATAAGGTATATAGATTTATAAAAAATTCCCTACAATATTCATAAAATTTTAATTCAGTACCAACTGGATCACCTGAAATCAACCAGTGAACAATCACTTGGTTCAACCCTTAACGTAGAATCCGTGGTCAAAGTTCTCGTAATTGCAGACATGCACAATGCGAGTGAGCTCAAATCAAAATGCATCAAGTACATCACTTCGAATTCGGATGATGTCAAGCGAACTGATGCTTGGAAGCAGATGAAATCGCGACCAGCGCTACTGATGGAACTGTTTGACAAATTGTCTAACAAAATGAAATTGTTGGCAACTAAACATTAATGTTCAAATTTTGTTTTTGGTTGTTTTATAGCTAAAAATTTAATTTTCCGATTTTAGCTGTATTTGTCATAATAATTACAAGGACAACAATTTATAAAATACTTGACTTTTGAACCTGTTTGAAGAGTCAACAAAATGCTTTTTCTGTTGTCTATTTACATTGCACGGATAAAAATCAATGATTTAAACAATCTATGTATTTGTTTTTGCCATTTCATGAGTTCAACATTCAAGGATTTGTGATTTTTTGATTAGATTATCTTATCTTTACAGTATAAAGTCGTATACAAAGTCGAGACAAAATATATCATTGAACATTAGCACAATGAAGAGTTCAATTTTCATATTTTTACTCATCATTCATACTCTCCTTCAGCTTAAAACAGTTTTGAGCTTCTCTATATTTGGTATTCAACTATGGAACTCAAAAGTACAACAACCAAAAATTCCTAAAACTTTTTCTGAAGATTATAATAAAGTTCAGTGCAATGAAACGCTACAAGACCATTTCCCTGGCCATGTTGATCTGGTTCACACATTACCAAACGTAAACTTACCACTCTGTCAAAACTATTCCTCTCTGGGTCACTATTCCGGATATCTGAAAACTTTGACTCCAAATAAATTTATGCACTACTGGTTCTTCAAGTCACAGACATCTGCAAACAATTGGAAAACCGAACCAGTGATTCTATGGTTGGGTGGCTATGTAAGTGCACTCAATGGTGCCCTCACGGGAATGTCACCTATTCGAATGAACACAAACGGCACTCTAAGTCTAAATCCACACTCCTGGAACAAGCGAGTAAATCTCCTATTTGTCGAAATACTTCCCAATGTGGGCATACACAGTAATTATGAGAAAGATTACAATAATTATGTCTTTGCTACACGAAATGACAACGATGCTGTCCGCGTGACATTGAAAATTATTGAAAGCTTTTTGGAAAAATTTCCTTTTTTGACTGAAAATGAGTTCTACATCGCGGGCGAGGGCTACGTCAGTTATCATATTGGCATTCTGGGTAAGCTTTTAGTTGAAAAGAAGTATCCAGCGAACTTTAGAGGAATTATGATTGGTAATGGTGCTTACAACATGACTGAAACAATGAATGCACATTTACAATTTATCTATGAAGCGAAAAGAGATCTACACGAACAGAATTTTTGGAACAATTTCACCAAATTATGCTGTTCACCAGAAACATGTTCACCTGTAAGTAAATGTTCCCTTTCTAACTAACTAACTAACTAACTAACTAACTAACTAACTAACTAACTAACTAACTAACTAACTAACTAACTAACTAACTAACTAACTAACTAACTAACTAACTAACTAACTAATGTTAAGATACTCAAATTTAAATCCAATCTTAATTGTTTATAGAATGGATGCACCTTCCGAGAATGTCGTACAATCACTTACGAAGAGCTCAATTTAGGCTTGAACAACGAATCGACCGATTGTTTCAAGTTTTATCATCAAAACTTGACTAGAATTTATTTCAATTTAAACTTGGACCTACACAACATACAGGAAAAGTGTGTTCCCGGTGTAAGAGATCCCACCTGTAGACGGTACGCCATTACCAAGAAAATCTATGATTGGTTCAATCGTTCCGGGAAAGAAACGCTCAAAGCTTTGAATGCTGACAAGCTATATGCATTCTGGGAGGTTGGTCATGAATGGATTAATTACTATTTCATGAGACAGTACCCAACACTGCATGGGCACTTGATGTTTCTGTTGCGTAATAATATTCGAGTGCTGCTCTATACAGGAGTGGAGGATGGCATTTCGAGTTATTATAACACGAAATGGTAAGTGGAACTTTCAATTCCTAAACTGTATTGAATTGATTTACCTTTAGGCTACTAGATGACCTATCGCTCACCCCAAACACTCAACCCCATGAATGGGATTTTGAAGGAGAAACGGCTGGAACTCGACAATCCTTCTGCGAAGGTCTAACTCACTATTCGATTAAAGGTGCGGGACATACGGTCGCAGAGGACCGACCAGCACAAGCACTCAAAATGGTTAATGAATTTCTGTTTGGAGACCACTCAGCAAATGCTTTGAGCCCTACATGCCCCAAAATTGGTCGTGATTGTGCCAAATTTTGTTCCACTGATCCATCGCCAGAAAAACAAGATAGTTTTTTCTATCTTTGGATGAAATTGTTGAATCGATATTTTTGCAATTATATATAGCCACAATCTACTAATTGCTCATGTTCAAGTACTTTTGGTTGCTCAAAGATTATTATTATAAACTTTAACAATGCAAAGCGCACTTATTGAAGGGCAATGTTAATGCGAATTTCAATTAATTAAATTAAAAACGAATTAAATCGAATATACATTCCACCTATGGATCGCTTGGAAGTAGTAGAACATTGTAGTTCTGTACGCTTGAAAGATGGTATTGAAATAAAACACACAAGTGAATACATAAAAATGATTAAAAATAAAAATGATGGAGTTGTATGACAATTTATCTGTCGAACTTGAATCAATATCAATTAAATCTTAATTTTAATGTTTCAATCATTGATTGATCAAAGCACATTGTGTAAGTATCATATGTTTGTACTTTGAGGACAATTTAAGATAACGTTCAAATAAATGCTGATCGAATTAAGATAAGCGAGAAACTCCCTTTTACTGAAGTGGTATAGATAGTTAATTAATCAAATAGACCAATTGCCAACAGGTTGATAATTGTTGTGCGCTAATTGTCTAATATGAAACAAAAAATATAAAATGCCTTTTCCTTTTCCTCAGAAAAAAATCAAAGTTTAAAAATTAAAATTACTTTCTAAAACCCACTTCAAAATGACATCAAATTCCCTAACCATCGATGACGATCATTACGCGATCAAGGAGACCGCCACCCTCAACTGGACAATCAACAGCTTCACCAGTCTAACCAACTACATCTACTCCAAACAATTTTGTCCACCAAATAGCAAAAACATTTTCCTTTTGCATTTAAAATCGAAAACCAACGTTTTCAATCACGAGGAAGTGTTTCTATTTCTGTATTATTATCAAAATGAAAGCGAGCTTCCAATGCGTTATCGAGTGTCGATTGTGAATGCAAATGGCGAGAAGCAGTACACTCAAGGTAATAAAGTTTATTTGGGTATTTCAAAAAATCATTAATATTTTTTTTAATGTGAAGAATATCGTTGGAAATACAAGAAAACAGATTCAAACAATCGATGCAAAAATATAAATTATACCAATTTCATTGACTATCATTCGTGTGTCAGGTATTTGGTAAACGGCAATTTGATTTTGAACTGCGAGGTTTGCTAAATCATTTTACATTAAATCAAATTCAAATTTTCAATAATTTTTTAGGTGGATGTATTGGAAAAAGTTCAACTAACCCCTACTAATAAAGTCATAGCTCAAACTTCTTCAACTGATGACAAAGGTCAAACTAACTTACAGAACGATTACCAAGCTCTGTTGGATAATTCAAAATTCAGTGATGCATCACTTCTCATTAAAGAGAAAGAATTCAAAGTGCACAAAGCAATTCTAGCAGCTCGATCCAAAGTTTTTGAAGCAATGTTCAGTAATGACTTGGAGGAGAAGAAGCAGAACAGAGTGGAAATTACGGATGTGGAGGTGGACGTGTTTGAGCACTTGCTAAGATACATTTACACGGGTAAAATCCCGGAGATGGACGAATATGGTTTAGAGCTATTTGTTGCTGCTGATAAGGTATAAAGATTCCATTTTTTGATTTAATATTTACGCAATTCTTTACAGTACCAACTGGATCACCTGAAATCAACCAGTGAACAATCACTTGGTTCAACCCTCATAACAGAATCGGTGGTCAATGTTCTCGTTATTGCAGACATGCACAATGCGTGTGAGCTCAAATCGAAATGCATCGAATACATCACCCTCAATTCAAGTTCAGTCATTGTCACTGACCAATGGAAGCAATTGAAATCACGACCAGACTTGTTGATGCAACTGTTTGAGAAGCAATCCACCATGTCCAAATAATGCAGTAAACATGGATTTTATATTATCGTAAATTTTAATATAAAATAAAACCTCAATTTTCAAATTCGTTATGTAAAACTTATTTTATGTAAACCCCATTAAATTGTTGAGGAGATAAGAAAAGTTAAGGCAGGACATGATGAAATTTTGACTAAATATAACGATATTTTTGTTATCTTTTAAAAATAATCTTATTGATTCGAATTTGAATTTAAAACGAAAAAAGATCAACTTTAATTAAAGAAATTGGTTTAAAATAAAAATTTAAAAATCTATGCACATTTGTATCTCAATCAGATCGAATCTTACAATTCACTTTTCTCAATTTAGTTAAAACTTCAATTTGAATTCTTTGAAGACACGTATTAAATCTAAATCTTTGTCGATTATGGCAAGTGAGGGGTTTAAATTGTAGAGAATTTAATGAACTAAAAAGTGAGCTGATTGGTTTCGATTGTTTTTGCCCTATAATTTTGAAATTATTAGAAATATAGAAAAAATTTAGATTTTTTGCATTTAAATCACCCTAATTAAAAAATTTCTAAAATTAAGCTTTCCTGCTCAGTTTTCAGTTCTTTTAATTATCTTTAATTTTTGCCCAAGTTTGTCAAAATCAGTCCAGAAATGTGGTCAAAACGTGTCTTCAAAAAAGATAAATAATCCCTGTCAAAATGCCATCTTTCACAATTGACCATATTTCCATCGTGTCTCCCCTTAACACATTATTTCCCAAATTAAAAATATAAATCTTCGACCAGCTGTTTTGATGGTTTGTTTCAAGTATGGACTTTAGCCTGTAGATCAATCACTGCTTATTGTATCCCTACTTTTATCTGATTAGTTTCTACATTTTTATACAAAATGCTATCACATGTAGCATGATAAAAAGCAGTTTTGGCCCTTTGACCTTCAAGCCAACTACAGCTGTGGCCTTGTTTGTGGTATTTCTAGCAAAAAGGAAATAAAAGATCAACTTTTTTTGTATTTTGTATCACATTTTAATTTTTTGAGTCTAAGAGGTTCTATCGTCACTTGCTTGTAAACTTTACATTTTAACAATGCCATCCAACTCATTTTCCTGTGCTGATTATGTGGTCAAGGAGACTGCCACCCTCAACTGGACAATCAATGGCTTCCGTACTCTAACAGGCTTTGTTAAATCCAAAGAATTTTCACCGCCGAATAGTACAAACATTTTTGAATTATATTTAAATTCCAAAACAAAATTTATACATTCTGAAGATGTTTGTACCACTTTAGCGTACAAGGAAAATGATCGTGAATTGCCAGTCCAATATCGAGTGTCAATTGTGAATTCAAATGGCGAGAAGCAATTTACTCAAGGTAATGTACTCAGTAATTCCAAAAATAATGAATGTTTTTTTTATTGTAAAGAATATCATTGGAAATTCAATAAAACAGATGCAAACTTTCGCTACAAGAATGTAAATTTTACCAATTTAATTGGCTACAATTCGGGCATCAGATATTCGATTAACGGAAATTTAATGTTGAACTGCGAGGTTTGTTAAAATCAATCAATTTTTAATCAGTCAATTTTAAATTTACATTTCTTCAATTTCTTCCAGGTGGATGTATTGGAAAGATGTCCCCCAAGTATAGTCAATGTTCAAACATCTTCTACCGAAAACAATGATCAAACTAATATACAAACAGATTACCAAGCCCTGTTGGATAATTCAAAATTTAGTGATTCATCGCTTTTGGTTAAAGACAAAGAATTCAAAGTTCACAAAGCCATTCTTGCAGCTCGATCCAAAGTATTTGAAGCAATGTTCAGTGCTGACTTGGAGGAGAAGAAGCAGAACAGAGTGGAGATTACGGATGTGGAGGTGGACGTGTTTGAGCATCTGTTGCGATACATTTACACGGGCAAAATTGCGGGAATGGACGAATATGGTTTGGAGCTATTTGTTGCTGCTGATAAGGTATTCTATTTCATGTTTTTTTGTCAAATATTCATAAAATCCTTACAGTACCAACTGGATCACCTGAAATGCGTATGTGAACAATATGTCTGTTCACACCTCACCACCGAATCCGTGATCAATGTTCTAGTGATTGCGGACATGCACAATGCGAGTGAGCTCAAATCGAGTTGCTATGCTTTCATTAATGCCAATTCAAGCGCAGTGATTGTCACCGACCAGTGGAAGCAGATGAAATCACGATCAGACTTGTTGATGCAACTGTTTGAGAAACAATCCAACAACGTAACTACTAATAAAAAGCAGCGTACAAATTGAATTATTAGGCTAACTATAAAAAAAATATTTTCCTTGCATGTGCCAAAAATAAAAATATGACGTCAATTTATAAATAATTATATATTCATATATTACATAATCGTACTTACATGTCAACCCAAATAAATGTTTTCGCCAACACGAATCTACTAATTATTCAATCGATGAGTTCGGATTTTTTATGTCCTGATTTTTATATTTCTATATTAGCAGAATATTGAATTTATATTTCTATATTATTCTGAAATATATTAATTAATACATTCAATGCTTTCGTAATTTTCTCGGAAAATATTTCCTTTGCAAAACAGAACTGGGCTGATTTGGTGCAAAAAGTGTTGCAATACCTTTTTTTGTTATGAATATTTAGATAAGGATACAAAAACAAAATTTCCCCATTTTAGTGAAAGTCTAATTATTTGAATATTGAGAAAATGTTCTTCTCTTGTAACATTGTCAAAAGTGGTAGGCAAAGTCAAACAAGTCTGCAATGTGTTTGCTCACGGATCGATTTAAGAGAATTTGGATTTAATTTGGTGCAATTGAAAAAATGTTCTACTGTTATAATTCAAAAAATAACCTAAATTAAAATTTAAGAACATGAATTTAATTATCAAAATTTTATTTCTCTTAGTTTTTCCATTTTTAATTTTAAATCGTGTAGAATTATGTGAAAATACATTTCTCTATCATGGAGATGCTTCTTTCGACGCATATTTTTATGATTTATGTTCACAATCTCGTGTTTTTTCAAGCCTAGAAATTATTTGGATCGAAAATGTTCTTTTTGAAAACATTGAAAATCCACCAAATATCAAATTGCGAAACAAATTATTACAAAAGTGTTCAAAATGGCTTTATTACTCCAAATTATCATTAGAAAATTTATCAAATTCATTAAAATCAAATAAATTTTTAAAATTCAAAAAGTTGCTTTTATTTTTCGATTTAACCAACTATTCGTTCAATAAAAGTAACATACCTCCTGTACTTACCGTATGTACTCAAGTTTATATGGAATGTCAATCTTAATGTTTTTCTCGCCATTTTAGTATGGATTTGATGTTATTAAGGAAATGTGCGAACTGTCAATTTGTGATGAGATCACTACTGAAAATGTGATCCACTTGTTGGTCTTGGCAAATGAAGCTTCTTTGGATCGATTGAAACAAACCGTCCTTGAGTACATCACCGAGCATGCCACTGAACTAAAGTTTGATCGTGATTCATTGAAACCAGAATTGCTTGAGGAAATGTATCGCGATTTGGCAATCAAAAATGTCCTCAACGAGATTGAAGATCGGCAAGTTTATGAAAATCTACAATCTTTAATTGTGTCCAATGGGATTGAGGAAAGCCTTTCTTACACTCGTCTCAAGATGCATCATTTTTTCAAGGAGTTCGAATACCAGGACTGCTATATTGGAACTTTGGGTTACTATTTTTATCACTACAAATTTGAAAGTCCTGAGTTTTGTCCAACAGAAAAGGCATCCCTTAAATTTCAAATAATCAAACCAAAAATGGACTTACAAAACAGAGATTTTGATTTGATGGTTAGGCGTGCTGGATGCTTTGATTTATCCGAACAGACCAAATCAATTATGCGCTACAAAATGTCATTGTGCCAGCGATTGTGGAAAAAGTCTCACGAAACACTGGCCACTTGTGATGGTGTTTTGCAGTTGAACGTCTCTTCTAATCGTTTTCAATTGTGTGACAAATTGAGTTTTAAAACCCGACCTAAATGGGTCGTTGATCCGATGTCCAAGAAATATCGAATGACTAATTTTGGCTACGACGTGACTGAAAATTTCAAGATTTGCTCTCAGGTATGTTCGTGTGTGTAAATATTTTGTTTTTTGGTGATTTTTTAATGTACATTTTGTTTGGGTGATTATACAGATCACCTTACTTTGTGGAATTTCGGCGCTGTCCCCAAACCGAGAACTGTCTCAATTGGAATTGGCACAATCACGCAATCACTTGTTTGAATGTTTCGGTCGACTACAGCAAGACAAACTCGATGATGGTGAGGTCACTTTGGTTGTGCGTGGAACCGAATTTAAAGTTCACAAGCCCTTTCTCGCTCAATCGCCAGTGTTGGAAGCATTGGTGGCTCGGTCGGACCGAATCACCATTTCCGATTTGTCAATTGAGGCACTTGAACAATTGGTTCAGTATCTGTACACGGGCAAGGTGCAATCACTCGACAAGTACGCCAAGGAACTGTCGTTTGTGGCCTGTAGGGTAATGTATTTTAGTAACTTGTTAGATAAATTTTAACAAATCCATTTTTGCTTGTAGTACAAACTTAACCTCCTTGTGCAAATGTGTCTTCTTCAAACCAAGTTCCAGCCCAATTAAACGCAAATGGCAAATCCCGATTTCGGAAAAGATGTGCGAACACCATTTGAACAATTAGTTAAATTTAGATTATGTTTTGTACTTTATTGATTTATTATGCTATTATTACTTTATATACTTTAACATTAACATTTAAATGTAATTTGGTGTATATCTTGATAATTAATTTACTAATCTTTATACATCAAATGTTGCTTAACTTAATCTTTAAACTTTGCTCGATGAGATATTTTGCTTGTTTGTGTTACTGACAAATGTTCAGATATATTAGTTCAAAGTCAAATCAGGTGTTAATATGTTTTAAAAACTTGTTTTAAAAAATTTGCATTACAATGTGTAGCCTGTTTCTAATATTTAAAAATATTAATGATCAATTAATACTGGATTGTCTGATTAACAATTAATTCCATTTAGAGAATAATAATTTCCAAGAATCCAAACTGAAATAAATATAAACACAAAAATAGACAAATGTATGTTTGCATGCTTTTAAATTGATATTGTTCTTCCAATAAATATCTGTCCTGTCTCCAATGATCGGAGCAGTACAAAACCTAACCTAACCTAACATAAACATACAAACGGAGTACAGTACCTATTAAACTTTGCATCACTATTTTCTTGGAACCCTGAACCCACTGCCTGATCAGACCCATTCTGTACTAATGATTTTTTCGGAATGAAACGATTACCATTTAAAGCTAAATGCTTCCAAGAAGTCGAACTGATGAACGAACTTTTGAAATTGAAATTAGTCTAAACAAAATGACAATTTTTTTCTGTAGAAGGACTCGTGATGACATCGGTGGATAAACTAACACAAATTATATATTCAACAAGTGAATCTAAACAATCAATTACACTTTTAAACCGACGATTCAAATCAGTCAAAGTCAGTAGGTCTCACAGCCACCGACCAAGCTGCACAACTTTCAAATTCAATACAAATCCAATTCTCGATCGTAACTTGAATATCAAATTTTGCTTCTTCTTCTTCGTCTTTTTACCACTCAAATATTGGTTCATTCACTGTCCCTTTCCTCAGTATGGGAAACGACAAGAAACCGGCTGCTAAGGGATCCGCTCCACAGGGGACTGAAGAGAATCGTCGTCGTAGAGATGAAGAACAAGAAGATCGTCGCAGGGTCGCCCAACGTCTGGAACGGTACTGGGAAGGGCTGCAGCGCGAAGTGGATCGTCGTAGAGAAGAACAAGAACAACTTCAAATGCGGAACGAACGTCTGCAGCGATACTTTTCGTCGCTCGAGAAGAATAAGAAAAAGGACGACGATAACGACAAGGGAAATAAGAATGGCAAGAATAAGTGATATGATCTCAATTGTCAATTTAAACCGAATCAGCAATTGCACCAAACTAGTGCAACAAACCAATGCATCAAACTGAATGCCATAAATTTTTGTCCTTATTTCATATACTTTCAATAAATTTATCTTATGCTGACATGAATATCTATCTTGAATGTTACTTATTATTTACTTAACTATTTTTGTGTTCTATGGAAACGAAATAAGTTGGAATAAGTTGTTTTAGTAGTCGGTTTTAAAAGATAAATGACGTAATAAATTTACAATTTCAATTCCAAGGTTCAATGTACCATAAAGATCGATGTAAACCTGTGAAGATGATGATGATGATGATGTTTTCGTTGTAAAAATTGTATATGTTAGCGTCAAAGTCCGAAGTCAGATATGAAAATAATTTGAGTGGACTATGCCGCGACAGTTCTTGAAAATGCCGGGGAAAAGTCAGAAGAGCCTAAAATCATTTCTGCATTACACAAATGCATCCAACAAACGATCGTACTTCAAAGTTTTTAATTAGTAATTTGTATATTAAGGTAACTTATCATTATTCAATACAAAAATTATATTTTCTCAATTACAAACTGAAGCAATTGACAGCCCAATTGAGATTGTGATTTGCCCAGCTTATTCCATCCCTCTGTTTTGATCACTTCCTTGGCGTGTTTAATCAAATAGTCGATGCATTGCTTCTCCAACTTCTTAGCGCTATGCATGTCAGCAATTACAGCAATGCTCGCAAACGATTCGACGGTGATAGATGTACCAAGGTATTGTTCACAGGTTGATTTTAGTGAGTCCAGTTGGTACTGACAAATAAAAAAAATTTAATACACAAATCATTAAAACATGTAACATACCCGGTCAGCAGCTTGCAACAGTTCAGCTGCATATTTGTCCAACGAATCCACCTTGTCAGTGTAAATGAAACGAATCATTTGCACAAACACATCAACCGGCATATCTTGAATCTTCACACGATTTTCCTGTGACTCCTTTGTCTCGGAATGTTCAAACATGGCACAGAACACTGGAGAGCGAGCAGCGAGCACCACTTTGTGAGCTTTGAAATCCTTTTCGCCCACAACCAGAGTGACATCTGCAAATTTACCATTCTCAAGCAGTGAACCATAGTTCTGGGACATTTTTTAGTCTTGAGTTGGTAGACTCGATTTGCTGTCAACACTTTTCACTACATATGCCTGTAACCAAAATGATTAGCAATCGATTATCCATTTGGTTCCTTTCCCATCACCTACCGCACAGTAAATGGTCAACTTTCCATTAACCAGCAGTCCATTGGCAGGATTGGTCAAATAGTTCCAGTTTAAGTTGTATTGAATATTAACCGAATTTTTGTTTAGAAATTCTGCATTGAGATCTAGAAATACAAATAAGTTCGAAATAATGTAATAATTTGTATGTTCAATCAATCCTCATCATACCTCGAGTATGGTGCTTCTTTCCATTGGCACCAAGTATCGACAGTTGATACTGAACAGACAGTGGAACTTCACCCGAAAACAGTGACAAAACAACAGCAACGTGAGCTTTTTGACTTTGATAAACAGAAAGCTTTGGATGTAGCCACAGATGAAGGCATATAGTTTTGTCAGGAAAATTGTCAAGAAAATTGGGGGCAAAAATCGAACCAGTAACACTGGCAAAGTTAGCGATTTCCCAAGTGTAAGTTGCTGGGGCATTGGAAGATTTAACCGAACTTGATGATGATGACATTTTGAGAGAGAAGTTGGCAGACAGTTAGAGGCAACAACGAGACGAATCACAAAGCAAAACCACATGTAAATCTATTCATTGCTGTGGGCAACAATCGTTGGTTATCAAAGCAGCAAAAAGTGTTTGATAAGGGGGCTGTGTTAACCAGAGAAGTAACACTTAAATTCAAGGTTACCATTACATGAGCACAACTGAGATTACAATAATATTGCTGTATTGTGTGATTTTTTACAAATGACGTTCCGCGCAAAATAAGATTGTTTTGAAAATGAATTGTATATCAAAAAGTTGAATAAACAAAGATTTATAATTGAAATTTTAATCAATTCAATGTAACTTTGTAATGAACATACAAAATAGCGTGAATTATTTGTTTTCGAACTTTTTGGCCAAATCGTGGTACAACTCTAGTCCCAATTCCATTCTGCTTTTGACCAGTTGTTTCCATCCCTCAGTGGCAAACACTTTGGTAGTGTTTTTGTTGTTGATGAACTCACGATTTTAATTCAGCCTCACTGTGCATGTCTGCCACTAGCAGAATGTTGGCCACCGATTCGATGCTCAAGTTAGAGAAAAGGTGGTTAGCGCAAATGTCCTTGAGTGAGTCGAGTTGGTACTTGTCAGCAGCCACCAACAGTTCGAGTGAGTACTGTTGGACCGAATCAACATTTGTCATGTAAATGAAACGAATCATAGCTTCGAACACCTACATCGACATCCGTGATTTCAACTCTATTCTGTTTGGCTTCTTCTAAATCTGAGTCAAACATGGCGGCAAAAACTGGTGATTTAGTTGCGAGGATCGCTTTGTGAAGTTTGAATTGCTTTTTGCCAATCACACACACAACATCACTCAATTTGGAACTATCCAGAACAGATTGATAATTTTCTCGGAATTTCTTGTGAGCCAAAGCGATCTTTTTTGTCATTCAGATTCAGGTCGAGCATGCAAAAAAAGTGATGCAAACTGAAGGATGGAAAGAGTTGGCTGAAAGCAAGCGAATCGATTTGGTTATGGAACTGTTTGCAAAGTCGACAATCAAAGACAACTGATTACTCGAAATATTGATTATTTTTACTTTTTTTGTACATTTCCTTTTTCTCATTTTGTATAACTCGATAATAAATGCAAATCCACATTCATAAAATACGTTACTTTTGTGAGCATTGGAATAACATTGGAATATGACCCACGACACAAATTGATAAAATAAATAATCAGTTCAATCGATGACATCTAAATTAGGTAAAAATATAATTCAAATAGATATACAATGCAATATAATCTGTAAATCTAATTTAGCTTACTGACAAATATGTAGAGATGTATTGGAAAAGCTTCAATATGTGTCAATTGCCAATAATATCTTCAAGCATGGTTTTACTTTTTTCCCAATCAATTTCGCTGAAATTGTTTGAAAAAGTTGATGCAACAGCTCGAATCGATTAGCTTCCACGAATTTGCTCCATCCATCAGTTGCCATGACTTTGTCCGAATGTTCAGTAATGAACTCAATGCATTTGGACTTTAAATCAGCCACTTGATGCATGTCTGCCACCACAAAAGTGCTGACCACGGATTCGATCGTTAAAGAAGAACCAAGCGATTGTTCACAGAGCGATTTCAAATGATCCAATTAATACTGAAAACAAACACAGGTAATATAAAACTAAATTCTCCCAGTATAAAATACCTTATCGGATGCAACAAACAGTTCCAAAGCGTTCTCATCGATCGACGACGGAATTTTACCGGTGTAAATGTACATCAACAATTGTTCAAACACTTCCCCATCCACATCCGGTATTTCAACACGATTTTCCAAAGATTCTTTTGTTTCTTTGTTTTCAAACATTGCACCAAATACCTTGGAACGAGCAGCGAGAATAAGTTTGTGGGCGTGCAATTCCTTTTTGCCCACCACCAGTACAACATCACTGAGTTTGCCATTTTCGAGTAGTGATGCGAAATCTTTTTGAATGTTATCTTCAAGTTTACTTGCGGTTTTTGTTAAGGTTGTTATTGTGGGCTGTCGAGGTATTTCCGGGATGTGGGGGAATTTTGTCGCTTAAAAATATCGACCTATATATATAATTCAATTGTAATTTTATTTGTAAAATTACATGAGATCTTGTATCTCACAGTAAATGGTAAGTTTACCACCAGGCAGTAATCCATTAGCAGAATTGAGAAGATAATCACGTGGTATCAATCTGATGATGCTGTGATCTCTTCCATATTTGGAATCTTCGGTATAATTCCACATGACTTCTATTTTGATATCATATTCATTAATCTTGCAAGTGAGTAAAGTTTATAAACATACCTCTGGTACAATGTTTCTCTCCTTTCGCATCAAGTATTGCCACTCGATATTGAATGAGCAATTCTTTTTTTTCTTGATGGATTTATCCATAAGCCAAAGAAAATGTCGTTTTCGAAATTTTAAAAAGTATTTTTTGGAAAAATACCCAATTGGAAACAATAATTTTGAAGACTTGGAGCGTTAAATGTATTCGACCATGGACTAAAGGTTTGAGAACTAAAATTACTAATTACATGAGTAATTTTTTGCAGTATCAATCACAGTCAAACTTGCGGTTGATGCCATTTTGAGAATGAATAAAGCACCAATAGTACAACTGCAGTTTGAGCAAAACAACGAGCAAACTTTTTGTGTATTTATGTGTTGTTAATGGTCACTTAGGAGTTATATTTGCTCAACGAATGCTATCAAAAAAATGTTGCCATCTAATGAAATAGCCAAAATTGAAGTGCTGTTGATAGCAGCATAATAACGATGTCCTGCTGCTTATCATTCGTAAAGGTACTCATAAAATGTATACAAGTGCATACCATTGTTTCACATTTGGCGCTTTTTACACTTATACTGATTGTAATCAATAATGCACTGCGCGTCACTCATGTTGCCGATTATCGTGTGCGCGCGTTCACCATTTTGGCGCTTCACTTTAGTTTCTTTGCAAACCGTTATACAGATCAAACAATAATTTTTTCAAGTTTTACCATCTTTTCATGAGTGATCCTTTTTGAACTGAACCAAAGAATTAGTCCCAAAACAACTTCAAACGAAATACCACCATTTCTAATACCTTTGACTTTGATGCCAAAGAAACACATTATAAACATTTTGTTTGAGATGATAAAAACTTGCCTAAACAATATAATTTAACGAAATATTGCACAAAAACAGACACAACAGTTCAATTTGTGTAATAATTAAGCAAAAAAATCAAATCAAAAGACCTTTCTGATAGGACGTAATCTAAAATTTAAAATCAAAATATTATTTTCTAAAATTTCAACTTTTTTCAGAAATGATCTTGTATTAATTAATAGACGGAGTAATTTCCCAAATTTTTACATTAGTTTTACTAATCACTAGTTAGGGTATCTGAAAAAAAATATTGATTAAAATTGATCGAGTAATTATGAAATTATAGAAGTTAAAAGTTAGGCAAAAATTTCAAGTCAACGCGCGCACACGTAAATCGGCAACATGAGTGACGCGCAGTGTGATACTAAAAACGAGTCCGATCACGTACAAAGTACGTACTCACGTGAGTACGATGAAAAGTATAAAAAATGAGTAATAGGTGCCATAAAGTATCAATAGATCGGCCAGGATTGAATGCAATGAAAATTTTAATGAAATTTAGATTGTAAAGTACTTAATGTAAACAGATGAACAATCAAACTTAAATCTGTAAATCTCATTTTTTCTGAACTCGAGAGAAATTGTTCACAACAAAGCAGAATACGCCTTGGCAATGTCTTCATAAAGTTCGTCCACCAACTCGCGTCTAGTCTTCTTCATCTGTTTCCATCCATCAGTAGCCATCACCTTGACTGAATTAGCATTGACGAACTTGATGCAATTAGTCTTCAAGTCTGGTGCACTGTGCATGTCTGCTAACAGTAGAATATTGGCCACCGTGTCCACGTTTAAATTAGCGCTCAGCGACTGTCCACAAATCGATTTCAATTCCTCGAGTTGATACTACGGAAGAGGTTGATTATTATTTATTACAGCAACAGAATTGACATTACCTTATCAGCAGCACTGAACAGTTCCAGTGCATATTCATCCAACTTATCGACAGTGCCACTGTAAATGTAATTCAACAGCTGTTCAAACACATTCACGTCCACATCCGTAATTTCCACTCGATTCGTCTTCTTCTCCTCCAAGTCAGCATTCAACATTGCCTTCAACACTGAGGATCGAGCCGAGAGAATGATCTTGTGCACTTTGAATTCCTTGTCACCAACAACCAGAACAAAGTCACTGTAATCACCACTGATTAGCATTGATTTGAAATTTTCACACATTTTTGGAATTATATTGTTGACTTTTGAATGTTTCATAATCGATGATCCACCTTTCGAAATTTTGACTTCACAAAATAATGTCAATTGATTATTCGATATAAAACCATTTGCTTCTTTAATCAATTCCTCATAAAGTATGAAATTGGTAACGTTATGCTCGTGGTCAAACTTTTTATCATAATTGCATTGATAATCTATACATTTATAAATTAAATGTAAAAGTCATAAGTAATAATGATGAATTTGAAATACATACATTTAGTATAGCATTTTTCATTTCTAACATTTAGAATCGACACTTCATATTCAAGATTATATCGTTCATGAATGGTGTCGTGCCACAAATAAATGTAAACATCATGAGGATAAAATTCTGGTTTGGGATGTATACCAAGATCAAATTGAAGTTCTTTCTTGTTGGCTGCAGAAAATGCGGAAGACCATGTATCCTTAGTTATACTTTTGAACCTAGGGAAAAGTATGCGTAACTGAGGCAGTGCCAATCACCGAAGAAGAATTTGAAGCCATCTTGTGAAAAAAATTGGTTGAGTGTAGTTCTAGAGAGAACACAAATCAAAAAAGATTTACAGACAGAAAAGACAGTATACTAGTAATGCTACACAAACCAAAATTACAGCAGTCAATACGCACATTAAGTGGCGTGATCTAACACACTAAACACATTCCACTACTAATGTTATCTTTGCAATATCTCATGTAATCTATTGTAACTATGAAAACCAATTATCAGGACTAACGATATCAACATCTTATTATAAGTAAAGATGCATGACTTGCATACTTGAGCATTACATATTACATTTATACTGAATGTGATTAATTGTGAATGCAATGTGTGAACGTTCGAATGAGACTCATTTGACAATGTCAATTTCATTCAAATGTTTTTTAAAAATCTTACTTGAATTCTAGTCTGTTACTTAAAATTTTTGAGTTCCTATTTGAGTTACTGTACAATAGCAACATAAGGGTAAAACATCTAGTTCTGGTATGAAGGGTTCAAGGCTATCGAAAGAAGTCAATTTGTTCTTCAAATTGACTTAGAAACGGCTGACTTCAAAGCAAAGACTTCCCGGATGCAGGCCTCAAAGATGAAGTTCTCCAAACGGAAGTAGTAGTTTAAAATAAGACGTCTTTTGCGTGCGCATGCGTAATTTAAATAATAAAAGTTATTAAATACAATTTACAAAACAAACATTTTTCCTTTACTCAAATTCTTTAAAGTACTATACATTTTTAGCTTGGGCAATTGTGTTTGTAACAGGAAGCTGTCTTTGTAAGAGGTTGTTAATTTTAAATAGTCAAAAATATACATTTTAACCAGGGCTTCATATTTTTAATTTGAAAATTGCACATTTTGGGCTTGGGCAATTGTCTTTGTAACAGGAAGCTGTCTTGAGACTTTCAAGCTCTATGTAAGCATATAAACTTCTACAGTAGATAGTACTTGACTCTTCACTGAAGAGTCCTGAGATTGTGAGAGTTGTGGGCTGGGGCACCAAACCCGATGGCATCAACTACTGGACGTTCATAAATTCGTAAAAAGAGACAAAAAATGATTGTCATGGAGAGGGCCGATTTCTTCGAGGCAACACCGAGTGCAGTCATTGCAGTAGATACTTGCACTTGAATATTTCCTTGAAGAAATTTTCCTTCATCATGACAATCATTTGATCTCCTCTCGAATTATGAACGTCCAGTAATTGATGCCACCGAGTATGGTGTCCCAACCAACTACACTTACATTATCAAAACTCTTTCAGTCTTGAGCAAGTGTCTACTGTTCAAAAGCTCAGACGTTGAAGCGTAATTGGTTGGCATTTTTGTAAGAAATGCTTATACTGTCTCGAATAAGATCGGACGATGAAACTGCCCAACAGGAGCCACTTGGAGCCTTGGACGGATGCTTGTGCTCTCAGACATCTGGATTAAAATCTCCCCAAATATTTCTCTTAAAAATTGGAAGTATTATAAAAAATGTAAATATTAAAAATCATCAACACTTACACTTGAAAAACAGCTCTTTAAGGTCAACAATCATTGTAGCTGATGATTCACCTAATTTGGCACTGAAGTCTTAATTAATCGGGTGAATCTGCAGGTTTTGGTGAAATCGGGCTTTCATCTTCCGACATAATAATAATGTTAATGTTAAGCCTATTTATTATCAAATACACAATCGCGAATTGAACTTACATTGTTTGCAGACGATTCGATGTTGCTACAACAAAATTGGCAATCAAATTATCAGGATCACTGTGAGTCTGAACAATGTTCAGTGAACCTGACTGATCAAATGGTTTAAACAAACTAACCTAACCAAGTCAGGGCACACTGTTGGGTTTTTTAATCGAAACCCAGTCGTTTTTTATATTCGAAATTAAAAGATCAGTTGTGTGTGACCTCTATCAATCTTCCAATAAAAAATTTATAGATAACCAATTTTTTTATTATCAAAAATCAATTTAGATAATAGACGAAAGTCGACATTATTAATGGCCCATTAGGACAATTCATTAGAATTATAATTCGAGTTTAACTAAAATGAGCAATTTTTTCTAAATTTAGCAAGAAAAAACTCAATAAAATGAATACGAAATTTCGATATAATAGCAATTCATCTATATAATTGAGTGCAACTGTCCTTGAGTGAATCGAGTTGGTACTGCCAAATATATAAATTTATATATATTAGCGTGACGTTTAATCTGAATTTCAATTGCCTATTTGGAGTAAACAAATCTAAAAGGTTTCACAATGCCAGCGACTGGTTCTATACTAGTAAGAACTAGTCCGATCAACGTAAGTACTCACGTGAGTACGACACGTACGTATAACAAATGAGTAAAAGGTACCATGAAGTAAGAATAAATCGCCTAGGAATTTTAAACATTTTGAATGCAATAAAAATTTTAATGATATTTAGATTGTAAAGTACTTAATGTAAACAGCTAAACAATCAAACTTAAATCTCTAAATCTCATTTTTCTGAACTCGAGAGAAATTGTTCACAACAAAGCAGAATACGCCTTGGCAATGTCTTCATAAAGTTCGTCCACCAACTCGCGTCTAGTCTTCTTCATCTGTTTCCATCCATCAGTAGCCATCACCTTGACTGAATTAGCATTGACGAACTTGATGCAATTAGTCTTCAAGTCTGGTGCACTGTGCATGTCTGCTAACAGTAGAATATTGGCCACCGTGTCCACGTTTAAATTAGCGCTCAGCGACTGTCCACAAATCGATTTCAATTCCTCGAGTTGATACTAAAGAAAGTTATTTATTAATGATTTCATAATGCTAACAAATTCGCATTACCTTATCAGCAGCACTGAACAGTTCCAGTGCATATTCATCCAACTTATCGACAGTGCCACTGTAAATGTAATTCAACAGCTGTTCAAACACATTCACGTCCACATCCGTAATTTCCACTCGATTCGTCTTCTTCTCCTCCAAGTCAGCATTCAACATTGCCTTCAACACTGAGGATCGAGCCGAGAGAATGATCTTGTGCACTTTGAATTCCTTGTCACCAACAACCAGAACAAAGTCACTGTAATCCGCAGTGTTGAGAGCGGAGTGTAAATCTTCACTCATCTTTGGCAGAAGTAAATTGGATTTTGAGTGTTCCAAAATCTGAGCACCAGCTTTGATAATTTTGACCTCGCAAAATAGAGTCAAATTATTGTTCGATATAAAACCATTTGCTTCTTTAACCAACACATCATAAAGTATGAAATTTGTAACGTTGCGTTCGTGGTCAAACTTCTTATCATAATTCCACTGATAATCTATACAAAGAAATGCAAAATGAAATAAGTAACTGAGATATGTTTGAAATACATACATTTAGTATAGCATTTTTCATTTTTATCATTTAGAATCGACACTTCATATTCGACATTCAATCGTTCTTCGACTTTATTATGCCACAAATAAATGTGAACATCATGAGAATAAAGTTGTGATTTGGGACGTATACCAAGTTCAAATTTAAGTTCTTTCTTGTTGATTGAAGAAAATTCGGATGACCAAGAATACGAAGTTATACTTTTGAAATTAGGAAATGTATGCGTAACTGACGCAGTGTCGATCACTGAGGATGAATTTGAAGCCATTTTGAGGCCAATTTGGTTGAGAAAAGAGAGAAAACAAATCAAAATATTCACAGACAGAAAAGCTTTCTTGAGCCACACAAAGCAAAAGTAACAACAGGCTGCAAGCAGGCTGACTCAAATTGACTGCACAGCTGTGTTGAGAAATAAACAAACAAGTGCTGTTCACAAAGGACGTACTAGTATTTTATGATTTGATAAATACATTTATTATTGATTAAACAATTATGTTCAATTGCGCCATTTACATTTACATTTATTCCTTTTATTGAAGTGTAATCATATAATAATTTATTGAACATTTGTGTTTTGTTACAATCAAATTCAAAGCCGACGACTGGCCAACTGCTGATCCACACGAACAAACTCATTCGGATCACGGCCATCCTCGATGTTCAATTCTTTCTGCACTTTGACATATTTGGGCAATTTGAAATGAACCGAGCGAATGTGTCGAACAGTATGAGAACGACGTTCTGAAGAATATTTACAGTCTGACCAAGTGCAGGAGTATAGCTTAATGCCCATATGAATACGTTCGTGATGGGCCAGTGAATTGTCTTGATCAAACGATTTGCCGCATCCAACAAACTTGCAGAAATACTTTCGGGACTTTGGGACTGCATTTACATGAACAGTACGTTTCTTGACATCGCCGAATTGCGTTGATGGATGCTTTCGTTTACGACCAGTGGACCGAGTTGACGGTTGATTCACTAAATCTGCATGTTGTTGTTCTCGAGTGCATAGATTGAGTGGAACATTGTCCACTGGTGGATCGTCAATGCGAGCCATGGTGAAACACGAGAAAGGGATAGAAGTGATTTGAAGAATGAAAAATCACACGAGAACGGGCCGACCAGTGACAACAAAAGGTGAAAACAAACTTTTCAGTCTCAAAACTATTTTCACTCTGGTTGGGTGGAAATAGTCGCACTTTGTTGTTATTATTTTTGCATGACTGAGAAAAAGACTGTCTGCTTCTGTTGATTTCTACTCCCCTCTTTTCGTACATCTCGTGTTTGACCATGTCTCGCCTCATTCGATTGCACTCGTTCCTGGATCGATTTGAGGAACGTCTCGGAGTGGATTGTGAACAGTTGAAGCGTCAATTGGTGGCTCAAGTAGATCAACAGTTCCGTGTAGTACGAGAAAAGGTGGTCGATCTCCGAAATCGTTTTGGTGCTAATCGAGTTCTCACAACTCTTTCTGTCTGTCAGGAGGATGATCCACCAATGGAGACAGTCCAACTGGATCAGTGGAAGCAGGAACAAGGTGCCATGATGGAATCGAGTGACAATGCTCGTGACGCTCCGTCCACTTCAACTGGCCGTAAACGAAATCCTTCGAGTGCATCTCGATCTTCTCCCAACAACAAACGACACAAAACTGTCACTACTGATGGATCGAACAAGTATCAATGCAAGTCGCCAGGATGTGGCAAATCATTTCGTGACGCTCACGATTTGTCTCGACACGAACGCATCCATTTAGGCATCAAGCCATTCTCGTGCACTTGGCTCGATTGTCGCTATTCTGCTGTTCTAAAGGGGGAGGTTGTTAAACACGTCCGTTTTCATCATTTCAAGTTACCCAAATTCAAGAAAGAACAGGCACGACTCAACATTGTGGACAGCCGCAATCCTGAAGATTATGTTCGGGTGGATAACGAAATGTTGGAACGTCGACTCGAGTGAGAACTTGCCACTTTATTCATTGCCATTTTGGCCCAATGTTATTCTTGTACTTTTAATCTTTAAAATAAAAATACAATCTTAATTTGTAAGGAGTGTACTTCAAATTATTCATTGAACGAATGTAAAATAATTTTCGATTATATTCGGTGCAAAATTTATTGATAGGCAAATAGTCTTGAAGAACAAGGCAAAATGAAATTATATAACCACATAAAAGATTGGAATTACTGGTTGGTAAAGTTTGAATAAATACAAAACAATTTGAAATATCCTGAAATTGCTTATAACCGATACACGACACAATGATCACTTGTTTAACTTGTCGGTCACATAAAGAAACACTTCTGTGAATAATTCAGGTTTGGCATATAAAGTCTTCCATCCCTCGGTGGCTTTCACATCTCGAGCATTGTTGCTGATGTACTCGAAACATTTCTCCTTCAAAGCCTCAGCTCGATGCAGGTCTGCCATAACCAGAGTAATTGCTACTGAATCGGTGGATAGATTTGCGCCAAGATACTGCTCACAGATACTTTTGAGGTGATCCAATTGGTACTGAAACAAGTGAAAATGTAGTTAGTCAACAGAATTTAATAATCATCTCTACCTTATCAGCAGCAACCATCAAGTCGAGTGCATTCTCCTTCAAGTTGTCCACCTTGTCCGTGTAGATGTATCGCAGTAGTTCGTGATATATATGTTTCAGCAGACACATCCTCAATCTCAATTCGATTGTCTTGTTTCTCCTTGGTGTCATGCTCGAACATGGCACCGAACACAGCTGAACGAGCACAAAGAATATTCTTGTGCACCTTGAATTCGGTTGCACCAGCCACCAGAACCAGATCACTCAACTTGCCACTCTCAAACAGTGAGCCATAGTCTTGGGACATTGTAGATGGTTTGAGTGATTCATCCTTTTCATCCAAATCCGAGTCAATCACGTAAACCTAGATCAAAAGTAAAGCTCAGAACAGAAATAATTTAGGCAAAGTAAACTTACTTCACAATAAACAGTGAGTGTGTCATTGACCAACCATCCAGTTTCAGTACTCAACAGAACATCACGAGACAGAATGTACTGTCCTCCGAAATGATCATTTTGAGTAGATTTAGTACATTTAATAATGCCTTCTAAATGTAAAAATAAGTTCACAAAACATTATAGAGATTTACAACGAACGATATAATATATGTATGGGATATACCTTGTGTATTGCATTTCTGTCCTTTACCATTCACAATAGAAATTCGATACCGAAGGGTGATTCTTTCTTGAATTGGCGATCTTGAATAAAATATAGAAAATGAAGCAAACTTGTGGCGCCAGTACATTGAGCTGCCATTGTAAAAGTCAGGATTCATGCACAGTGTAAACGATGTTTTACGGTCGGAAGGTAAATTGAACGTCTGATCTTTAGTTGTGCAACTACTGAAATTATCAATAACAAGAGTGCACGTAGCTGGCTGCCCTTTGTTGTTGGTACTCTTGGCGTTGGATGACATTGTGAAGAAGTGGATTCTGGAGGAAACGATTTGAGGCAAAGAAAATCTTAAAGTAGCACAAGTTAGCTCATCACAAACACAAAACGGACTGTCTCATTCAGCTCAGCTGATAAATGCACATGAGAGCACAAATGATGAGGGAGAGAAGTGACTACAACAGCCGACAAACTTTTCCGTGAAACTATTTTCACATATTTAGGTGGAAATAGTTTCACTTTTTGTTGTTTTTTTTTTGCATGAGACGTTCGTCAAGCCAGCTTCAGTCTGATTTTTGCTCTCAGTTGATTCCTTCACTTTCTCCTCTTCTCCTACATCTCGTGTTTGACCATGTCTCGTCTCACCCGATTGCACTCGTTTCTGGATCGATTCGAGGAACGTCTCGAAATGGATTGTGAACAGCTGAAGCGTCAACTCATTGCTCAAGTAGATCAACAGTTCCGTGCAGTACGAGAAAAGGTTGGCGAACTGCGAAATCGCTTTGGTGGTAATCGAGTGCTCACTGCTCGTTCTGTCCGTCTGGAGGATGATCCACCAGTGGAGACAGTCCAATTGGATCAGTGGTTACAGGAACAAGGTGCGATGGTGAAGTCGCGTGACAATGCTCCACATATTCCGTCCACTTCAAATGGTCGTAAACGCAAGTCAAGCTCAAGTACTTCTGGAACTAACACAAACAAACGACAAAAGACTGGTGCAACTACTGATGGATCAAAGTATCAATGCAAGTCACCAGGATGTGGCAAATCATTTCTGTTTGATAAAGATTTGGCACGACACGAACGCATCCATTTGGGCATCAAGCCATTCTCGTGCACTTGGCACGGTTGTCGTTATTCAGCTGCTACAAAGGGTGCAGTCGTTCTACATGTTCGCACTCAGCATTTCAAGTTACCAAGATTCCAGAAAGACCAAGCACAACTCGACATTGTGGACAGCCCCAATCCGGAAGACTACGTTCAGGTGGATAACCAACTGCTGGAACGTCGACTCGAGTGAGATCGTGGTCACTTTATTCATTTTCATTTGTCTCAATGTCATTTCTTTGTAATCCTTAATATTTACAATAAAAATTCAATCTCACTTTGTATCGAATGTAATTCAAAGCATCTATTGAACGAAAGTATACATTCTCAGAGAATCAGCCTGATTAAAATTGTTGGAATCACAAGAATGTCCTAACTAACAGAATCAATCATAAAATTGTCAATAAGCAAATTCCATGATCAAATAAATCCAACAATCTGTCGGAACCAAACACCAATTATTCTTGCAACAATGAACTTCACTGGACATTTAAGTTGAGTTTGATCTCAGTCCAAAAATGTCTCACCGCCCACTGATCAAGCAAGCTTGTTCACTTTCTCCATATCTGCTTACAGTTGTACAAACTGCATCGATTCAGTCCCATTTTGTATCACCTTTTGAAAACCCACCAACATTACCTCGTCACAATGGCCTGTTCCAACAGACCCAACCACACCGAAGACGATCGACAGGCTGAGATTTTGGCTCGAGCGCTTGAGTTGGCTCGGCAGATTGCCGAAAATGAGAGACAGCAAGCAGAGTCTCTCCGGCGACAACAGGAGAACGAGAGACGAATTCGCGAAAACGAAGAACGCATCCGTGCAGAAGAGCAACGTCGTCGGCAACAACAGTAACATGACAAGTAAGGCTATTTCACTTGCTCAACCTGTCAAGCACCTATCTACCAATATACGGCATCAGCATTTTTTAAAGCAATTCTCAGTCCTATTGTTACTATATGAAAGTTCGCATTTTATTCAATGCCATCTGTTTTTCTTTATATTTTGTATTCTAAATAAATCTATATATTGACCTATTCCGGCTTGTTTTATTTGCCAATGATTTCAACAACGAACACATTTACATTTGCACACTTTTGCATTTGAAATTCCGAATAAAATAATAAAAACCTATCACTTGTTCTGTTTGTTGTACAAGCGAAGAACAACTTCTGTAATCAATTCATGTTTTCCAGTCAATGTCTTCCATCCCTCGGTATTCTTCACATCTGGTGCATTGTCGCAGATGTACTCGAAACATTTCTCCTTCAAGTCCTCAGCTCGGTACAGGTCAGCCATCACCAGGCTCATTACCACTGATTCGGTGGATAAATTCAAACCCAGATACTGTTCACAGGTACTTTTGAGGCGATCAAGTTGATACTGAAACAAGAGAAAATATAAATAACAAGAACAGAATGCAACAATCAACCTTATCAGCAGCAACCATCAGATCGAGAGCATTCTCCTCCATCTTGTCCACCTTGTCCGTGTAGATGTATCGCAGTAATTCGTGGTATGTCTCAGCCGAAACATCTTTGACTTCAATTCGATTGTCCTGTTTCTCCTTGGTGTCATGCTCGAACATTGCACCGAACACAGCTGAACGAGCACCAAGAATAGCTTTGTGCACCTTGAATTCGGTGCCACCAGCCACCAGCACAACATCACTCAACTTGCCACTCTCAAACAGTGAGCCATAGTCGTGGGACATGGTCGATGCTTGGAGTAATTCGTCCGGTGCAATTTTCTCATCCAAATCCGAGTCAATCAAGTAAACCTAGATGAAAAGTAAAGCTTTGTAAAATCTGGAAAATTTACCTAAAAATCAACTTACTTCACAATAAACCGTGAGAGTGTCATTCACCAACCAGCCATTTGCAATATCCAGTAAATCATCTCGTGAAAGAATGTACTGTCCTTTGAATTGATGAACTTTGCTAAATTTAATTTGTCCTTCTAAAACAGAAACAAACAATTAATTAATAATTGAAATTTACGAACTAGAGATTCGTCTACCTTGTGTGTGACACTTTCGTCCTTTTGCATTCACAATTGACATGCGATACTGAACAGTGATTCGGCCTTCATTTGACGACGCGTACAAATACAGAGAAAATGCTACACTCTTGCTGTTCCAATAAGCAGTGCTGCTCATGTCAATGGCGGGATTCATGCACAGCACAAATGATGTAGTACTGTCAGAAGGCAAAGAAAAAGTTGGACTTGTTTTAGTTGTGCAACTGTTGAACTTGTCAACAACAAGAGTGCACGTTGTGGGCTGCATTTTGTTGTTGGCACTGTTGGTGTTGGAGGACATCGTGATGAAACGGATAAAGTACTTAAAGATATATGTCTTGATACAAACAAATATCTTAAAAAAGCACAACACAAACTGATCAGAGCTGTTTTCACTGTTCAGCTGCTGTAGCAAAACATTGGCTGTTCATATATGATGTGACATAACAACTTGTACAATAACACGTCAAAATGTGAGTTACATTCAAAGATAATTTCTGTGGACACCCGACAATAGAGTTGATAATGAAAAACTCATTGTAACACAAGTATACATCGTATACGACAGAAAGTTGTCATAGAAACTTGCACTTATCTTCAAAAAGTACGAATTTATAATAATCATTCCCAATCTATGCTCATACCTTGAGTGTTGTGCTTCTCACCATTAGCACCAAGTATTGATAGTTGATACTTTACAGACAGTGGAACATCACCTGAATGCAGTGACAAAACAACAGTAACGTGGGCCTTTGGTCTTTCATAAACAGAAAGCTTTGGATGTAGCCACAGATGAAGCCTTATAGTTTTGCCAGGAAATGAAATATAATTTGGCGCATAAGTCGAATTAGTAATACTGGCAAAATTGGCAATTTCCCATTTGTAAGTTGCTGAAGCATTGGCAGATTTATCCGAACTTGATGATGACATTTTGAGGGAGAAGTAGACAACAGACAATGTGAGGTAACGACGAGCTATAGACGAGTTACAAAGCAAAACAACACATAAACCTACTCAATGATATGGGCAACGATCGTAGATTATCAATGCAGCAAAAGTGTTTGATAAGAGTCTGTATTGATCAAAGAGAAGTAACACTAAAAGTCAAATCAAACAAACGTCAAGGTAACCAAAACATAAACACCACAGCGAGTAGAGAGAAAAGGACAGAAGTGATTATCAAGTGAAAACAACAGCTGACAAAACTTTTCAGTCTCAAAACTATTTGTACTCTGTTTGGGTGGAAATAGTCGCACTTTTATTGTTATTTGTGCAGGACTGACAAAACTGTGTGCTGCTGTTGATTTCTCCTCTTCTCCTACATCTCGTCTGTTTCACCATGCCTCGTCTCTCTCAATTGCAATCGTTCCTGGATCGATTCGAGGAACGTCTCGAAATGGATTGTGAACAGCTCAAGCGTCAACTCATCGCCCAAGTTGATCAACAGTTTCGTGCAGTACGAGAAAAGGTGACCGAACTTCGAAATCGTTTTGGTGCTAATCGAGTGCTCACTGCTCGTTGTGTCACTCTTATCGATGATCCACCAGTGGAGACAGTCCAACTGGACCAGTTCAAGCAGGATCTACGTGCTTTGGTGGATTCGAGTGGTCGAGATGTTCCGTCTACTTCAACTGACCGTAAACGCAAATCCACAAACCAAATTGGCAACAAGCAGAAGAAGACTCGATCTGGTGGTAGTACTGAAGGCTCGAGAGGACACATCTGCAAATTCCCCGGTTGTGGAAAATCATTTGCTCGTGATTTGAAATTGGCCGAACACGAGCGTATTCATTTGAACATTAAGCCATTCCGCTGCACCTGGGCCAACTGTGGCTATGCCTCAAAACAGCGAATCGATGTTGTTGGACATGTTCGCATCAAACATTTTCATTTGCCTAAAACTCGCAAGCAACAAGACCGTCTCAACATTGTCGACGATCGTGACCCGGAACAGTTCGTTCAGGTGGACAACGAACTCGCTCAACGACGACTCGAATAATTTGATTCGTTTTGTACTTTTTATTTTGAATAAAACCATCTTTACAGATTATTCATTTGCGTACATTCGATATAAAGTATATTCTATCGTAACAATTTCCAAGAATCTGTTCAAGGGACACTATAATAGTGAAATCAAATGTTCACTTACAAACATAATTGTCGGACAGATAAAGAAGCACTTCGGTGATCAATTCTGGTTTGGCAGATAAGGTTTTCCATCCCTCGGTGGCTTTGACATTTCGAACATTTCTGGCAATGTACTCGAAACATTTCATCTTCAAAGCTTCGACTCGATGCAGGTCTGCCATGATCAGAGTGATTGCCACTGATTCGGTGGATAGATTCGCGCCAAGATACTGCTCACAGATACTTTTGAGGTGATCAAGTTGGTACTGAAACAAGTGAAAATGTAGTTAGTCAACAGAATTTAATAATCACCCTATAGGTATACCTTATCAGCAGCCTCCATCAGATCGAGTGCATTTTCCTTCAAGTTGTCCACCTTATCTGTGTACTAGGGTTGATCAGAAAGTTCGTAGAATATTTTTGTATCTACAAATCAGATTAACATTTATCCAAACAAAGTTTATAACCTGAAGCCCTAGTCAATACTTAACAAAATGAGTGGTCACTCACCGACATCCTCCGTTCCATTTGGAACATATGATACTTTTACCAAAGTCACCTTTGGTGTCACCGTTCAAGCAGATTTATTACTCTGTGTATGAATCTTATTCTTTCCAACCAAGTTTAATATTTAGCCTAATTATCGAGTAATACACAGTAGAAATTTCAAGTCAATTGAGATAAGGCTTCGAGATCCAGAACCGAAAATGTACAAAAAGTGCTTCAATTTCTGCTGTCAAACAATCAAGTGACCACCGATATTACATGAGTTGAGAATCGATAGTATCAAAACAAAATAGATTATATAGATTTATTATCCCGATATGATGTCAGATGAATAGCTTGAGGTATATAAATAATATAACTAAAAAGAACAAGTGGTCTAAATGAACAGATAACAATTTTGATCAAATCAAAACAAAAGATGAACTACTCTTTGATACATCGATGTCAAGTGAGGGGGAAAACATATCAAAAAGTGCTGTTTTGACTACTTTTTGGTTAAGGATAACTAGGTCCCTTCTCAACGAATTTTCAAATCCTTTTACTCACGTATCACTCAGACATTGATCTATCTACAAGCCATAGCCCAAGAGTTTTCTTCCAGTCATTTTCCGAGAATTGTTGCTTGAACGGAGGGGTAAAAAGTTACTTCGTAAAAACTCTTATCTGCTCTAGATGGAACGGTAGATAGAGCCGAGTGATACTTCATTTTGTTCAGTATTAACCAAGGTATATGTGTATCAACTTATTTTGATTCAAAGTTAATTCGTTTATTTTATACAAATATCTTCTACGAACTTTCTGATCAACCTAAGTAGATGTATCGAAGTAATTCTTGGTATGCTTCGGCAGACACATCCTCAATTTCAATTCGATTTTCCTGTTTCTCCTTGGTGTCATGCTCGAACATTGCACCGAACACAGCTGAACGAGCACAAAGAACAGTCTTGTGCACCTTGAATTCGGTTGCACCAGCCACCATCACAACATCACTCAACTTGCCACTCTCAAACAGTGAGCCATAGTCTTGGGACATGCTCGATGGTTCGTTTGAAACAGTATTTTGATCCAAATCCGAGTCAACCAAGTAAACCTAGATGAATACAATGTCAAATGAATTCATATTTCTTTAGATAAAACTTACTTCACAATAAACGGTGAGTTTATCATTGACCAACCATCCATTTGCAGTATCCAAGAGAACATCTCGAGAAATAATGTACTGTCCTCCGAATTGACTAGCTTTAGTAAATTTAATAATGCCTTCTAAAAACACAAAATATTTTAAAAATAACAACGATTTAGTTACATCGGACATACCTTGAGTGTTGCACTTTTCTGCATTTGCATTCAAAATAGACATTCGATACCGAACAGTTAATGGGCCTTGATTTGGGGACGTATCCAAATATAGTGAATATGAGACATTATTGCCACTCCAATGAGTTGTGGTGCTCATAAAACTCATGTTAATGGCGGGATTCATGCACAGTTGAAATGCTGCACTGTAAGAAGGTGAACTGAAAGATGCACTTGAATTATACGAGTGACAACTGCTGAATTTGTTGACAACAAGAGTGCACGTAGCTGGCTGCCCTTTGTTGTTGGTACTCTTGGCGTTGGATGACATTGTGATGAAACGGATAGAGTGTTTAAAGATACGTCTTGTGACAAACAAAAATGTTGAAGAAGTACAACACGAAACTGACCAGAGCTGTTTTCACTGTTCAGCTGCTGCAACAAAACAGTGGTTGTTCATATAAGTCATAACATACAACTTGTACACAAACACGTCTATATGTGAGTTACATTCAAAGATAATTTCTGTGGACACTCGACAATAGAGATGATAATGAAAAACGCATTGTAACACAAGTATACATCGTATACGACCGAAAGTTGTCATAGAAACTTATCACTTATCTTTAATTACAATTTGTGATATCAAACAGCAAAAGTAGTTGCAAAGGCAAACAAGAACGATCAAAACATACTTGCAATAGTAAAATCTTTATTAGTAAGGTAAAAAAACAATTAAATCTTATCGATTACAAACTGAAGCAATTGAAAGCCTAATTTAGGACGTGACTCAATCAGATTCTTCCATCCCTCTGTTTTAGTAACTTCTTTCGCCACCTCAAGCCAGTCCCACTCTCACCGCTGATTACCTCTATCTGTCAGACATGAACCAGCTGGTTGCATCTCTACCCAATCTCACCACTCTCAACATGGCCATCCACGAAATTGATAGTTACGTCATCGAACCGGTGATTTATTTGCTCAACCGTCTCAAGCGTAAATTGGTCATTTTCAAGTTGTGGGGCTACTTGCGCGAAAACCAGCGAAATCCCATGCGATCGCTACTGCCCAGACTGTTTCGCTCGATCAATTTGGTCACCTGCCTCGAACATGTCACCCTTGACTTTTCCAATGACTCACAATTCTACACAATTGAGGATGATTGTGACTTCTCCTTTCTATCTAGAATACGTGAATTCAACTATACATTTCACAAATCATATGAACAAGTGCCGCAATGGTTGACTCAGTATGGCAGCAACAACACTCGATTGCAACGAATTGGCCTCTCTGGACCGAACTTTGGAACTTTGGTTTCTCAATTAGCTTCAACTTGTTTCGCTGGTAAAATGACTGTTTTACCGTCATTTTTGAATACCACCTACATTTACCTACCTTTCAGCCGTTTGAATTCATTCGCATCTTTGACCAGTCTCGAAGTACAATTTAAGAATGAGCGACCCTCTTTTGCTGATGTAATCAAGTCGATATCTGCCCTCAAACACTTGTTCCGTCTCAATATTAACTTTCCATCAAGTAACCACCGTACCTACAAAGATCCTACCTTGACTGAGTTTAATCGCATTTCAACGAACGCCTTGGTTCAACTTCCTTCGGTAAAGTTACTATCAATGAACGCCACTTACAGGTTTGATCACAAGGGACTTGAGTCGCCTCACTGGGGCTGGATTTTTCCGAATGTTCAAATACTGAGCGTGAGACATGTCTGCATTTTAGGTCAACTCGGTGACATGCATAAATGTCCAAATTTGAACAGCTTTGATACACTAATTTCAGTGCCAATTGAGGTGCTGATTGAAGGTTTGCGTGTTCTGTTGGTCACTTTTAAGCAGTGTCCCAGTCTGCGTCGAATCTATCTCAATGATCATCTGCCCAAGCTTAGAGATCCTCATTTTGTAGCCAAGTTTAATTTTAATCTTTGAAAATTTTCTGTTATTTTTAATTTTTCTGTATTTCTATAAATTCTTGTCTTTAATAAAATATTTCATTATTCGATGCTTTTATTGTACAAATAAAAATCACAAAGTTTCTTATCGGTAAACTCGTCAATTAGTCAGACTGTGATTTGTACGACCGTCATGAGTGTTATCAATCAAACTTGACTCAACTTGAGTCAACATTCTCTCTCGATGAGTCACAATTTCGTGTTGATTTGCTTAAAAAGGGACAAAGCCAAGCCTGATACGTTCAGTTCGATAGTGTAAGGCCAAGCTGCATGTCGTGTTGTGTGTTGTGTGCACTTTGTCATGTTCCTGTCCTCTCATCTCCTCTCCACAATGCAACACATCAACAGTCTTCCCTGCCTCGTACTTCGTCTCATCTTTTCGAAACTATCTTTCCACGATCTAATCTTCGTGGGACGTGTTTGTGCACTGTGGAAAGAGTACCAAATGGACATTACGCGAAAGGTGCACTCGATCACACTGCTGGTTGGCGTTGAAACTCAGCACTACCAAACAGGTTCGGGTCCCGAGATAGCCTACTCCAAAACGCCTCAAGATCTGATTTCTCTATCTTCCTTTACTCTGCTTCATTCTAGTGAATTACTAGACCATCAAGGGCGCCTTCTAGTTGAACCGCCACCCAGCCTTACCATCCCTCACTTCTCAATTTCAACAGTAACCCAACTAGTAGAATCCCTTCCAAATGTTCACACTCTCAACATATCCATCAATGGCCTCCCTTACTACGTGCTCGATCACGTGATCTATTTACTCAACCAATGGATGCACAGTTTGGTCACTCTCGAGCTGTATGTCAACTTTTGCACTTCCCCAACAGATGAAGCCCTATTTTATGATCCCGAACCGAGACTAAGGCGCAAACTGTTTGAATCGTTCAATTCGTTGGCTACACTCGAACATCTCACCCTAGACTGGAACGACTCAATTAATTGTGAGGATAGTTGTAATTTCTCTTTTTTATCTCGTTTGATCGAATTCAACTATAATTCTCGCAAAGCCCACTATCGAATACCAGAGTGGTTGACACAGTATGGTGACAGCCCAAAATTGCGCCGAATTAAACTCGGCAGGCTGGACACTTTGTACCTTTGGTATCCGTTGAATTCAGCTTCTTTCGCCAGTAAAATCACTGTTCTTCCGGATATTTGGTTTTCAACAGCCAAGCAAGTTTTGACTGATATGAAAGTTTTTCCTTCTTTAACCAGTCTCGAAATAAATTTTGATTATTCTAAAGCAAATCTAACTTTTGCCAAAGTGTTCAAATCGATCTCCTCCCTCAAACACTTGATCCATCTGCACATTAATGTCAACGTTTCTTTTGTCGACTTTAATCGCATTTCAACGCACAAGTTGACTCAACTTCCTCAAGTAAAGTTACTATCCATCAGCGCCAATCACTATCAACACACGGATCATCTCGAATCGCCACACTGGGGCTGGATTTTTCCGAATGTTCAAATACTGAGCGTGAGACATGTCTGCATTCGTTCTTCTCAGTATGGTGACGTTCACAAATGTCCAAATTTGGAATGCTTTGATACGCTGAGTCCTGTGCCAGTTGAGGTGCTTATTGAAGGCTTACGAGTTCTGTTGGCCACCTTCAAGCAGTGTCCCAGTCTGCGTCGAATCTATCTCAATGATCAGCTTCCCAAGTATAGAGATCCGGATATTGTAGCCAAGTTTAACTTTGATCTGTGAATTTTCTGTTATTTTTTCATTTTCCTGTATTTCTATATGAGTTTATGTTTTTCTTGTCTTTAATAAAATATTCCATTATTCGTCAATTTTACGGCATTAATATAAAAGTCTAGAGATTATTCGTTTGTTTGTTTATGGATGACAATGGTTTGTCATTTCAATGACTCATTTGTCAAGTATTTTTAGGCGTTTTTAATATCTTGTGTTATCTCATATATTTACGTTACATTATGCGTACTTTATGCGTTATCTCAAGATGATAAGGTATTTTTGGTTAATATTTAGCTTCAATGGATATCTAGACAGGTTAGCTGCCATTGATTTGTACAGTCAGAAGATTGTTTGTTGTCAAATTCTCCTCTTCTCGAGTATTGATTATCCTGATTTTACTGTCTTTAAAGATTGTTTTGCACAATGAAGCTCACCCTACCAATTTGTCTAATATTGCTACTATTCATTTGTGCATGTGAATGTTGCACTTCTGATGGAGACTGTGAATGGAAACTGCATTCCTCTTGTCGCGCTAACGATGATTGGTCATTTGGTCAATGTGAATGCGATGCTGGATACATCCAAAACAGTGGCTCTCTTCAGTGTGAATCAAATGATGATGGACATCGCAGAATGGTTGTACTGGTTGTGGTGTCCTCTGTACCAATTCTAATTGGACTGTGCTGGGCAGTGTGGTTGTACTATTTAAAGAAAAGCTCAAAAGAATCTCATCCTAATCGAGAATTGTCGAATCAAGCTTTTTCGCTAAGCAACCTACGCAGTCAAAATTCAACAACTACATCTGGTAGAATTACTTTGCAGAGACAAGCTAATACAGTGGTTGAAGCTGTTGACCATGAAGAAGAAGACTTGCCACCAACCTACGAATCGTTGTTTTGATTGAAGTATATAATCCTTGAGTCAAGAGTTAGGCCACATATTGGGGATCACGTGATTAAAGAATGGCCCATTCCAATGACTCATTTGTCATGTGTTTTCAGGCGTTTTATTACAGCATTTTGATATCGTGTCATTTTTTTGGTGTTATCTGTAGTGTTTCATATTTTATATTTAAATTTTAAGGTACATGTAATTTACTGTTACAGTTAACATCTGTCTCTATGCCAACTATAATTAAAGCCAAACGGGTTATCTTTAATTTAAGATATAATAAGACACAATCGGAATAGTATTAACTGACTTATGATTTATTCAAAGATAATTGAAAAAAGCACTAAAATGTGAAGAGGGACCATTCGTAAAACAGTAACTCCGCGACTGTACTTAACCTGAACCAAAAGCACGTCAGCTGTAAACATAGATGAAAGAGCAGAACGTGCTCGAGAGTCACAAAACAATAAAATGAAACGTGATTGTGATTTTGGTGTGCTATTTCTCTTGAATTTCTTTGAAATTTTGAAATTATACACTCGAAACTGCAAATCAACTACCGTAACAGATTCTACACATAGAAATATATCATGTATTTATCTAATTTTGTTGTCAATTATGTCCTCAATCAAGAATGTTATCAAATGTGATTTGTGTGTATGCAACCAGCCACTGATAATTGATTTTTACTGTTAATTTTTCAGTTAAAAAGGTATAAATGTACATTTAGTGTGGACAAAATGCAACTAAATTATTACAATAGGTTTTGGTTTCACCTTAACTCTAACATAGAGTAAATCTAACAAACTTTCACAAACTTGAACTTCTGTTTAAATCATGAATTTCTGTGTGATATTTTGTGTCACTGTCCTAGTTTGTGTTGGTTTTGTTCAGCCGAATGGAATCACACTGTCCCTCTACTATAAAACCATCTGTCCGGACGTTCGAGCCTTCATTTTGAATCAACTTGTTCCGACATATCAAAAATTGAAAAGAATGCAACTCGAATTTATTCCATTTGGAAAGGGGAACGTTGTCAGCTCGGGTCCTACGCCGGTGATCACGTGTCAACACGGGGCGCCGGAATGTTACGGAAATCGTGTTCAAGGCTGTTACTTTGAAAAGTATGCAAACGATATGTTTGATTATGAAAAGCAGTTGGCACTGGTCAAGTGCATGTTTGAGAAGGACAACTGGATGGACACAACCGCAACCGCAGCTGAGTGTGCGAGTGAGTTGTCACTCAATTGGCCGGGAATCGAGCAGTGTGCCAATGGTGTGGAAGGGCTGAATATTGCAGTTGCTAATGGCGCTAAAACTCGCGCCCTGGTGCCCGCGTTGGACTTTGTTCCGTGGATTGTGATCGACGGCGTGCACACTTTTGCGATGAGGAGTGAAGCACTGGTTGATTTGGAGAAATTTCTGTGCACCAACTATTTCAATCAACCAGATGGCACTGAATGGGAAGAATGTCGCGCAACTCTGTCGAGCACACCTGGGAGTCCTACAACCGAAATAACTACAACTACTATTCCAACTACTATTCCAACTACTATTCCAACTACTATTCCAACTACTATTCCAACTACTATTCCAACTACTATTCCAACTACCATTCCAACTACCATTCCAACTACTATTCCAACTACTATTCCAACTACTATTCCAACTACTATTCCAACTACTGTTCCAACTACTGTTCCAACTACCATTCCAACAGTTCAATGCAATACTATGGCTTATTACTGACCTTTTTAATTAGAACGACTCTTGTAACCACAATTTTGTTGCTGCCTGCTTAATAGTTAGGGGCAGTAGCGCCCAAAATAAAATGTTGACAAAAAAGTTGTACGAGCAAATAGGAATAAAATCAGTTGATACAATAAGAGTTACAAAAGTGGGTACTTTGCGATTTGTTTGTTTGTTAGTTGTTGTCAATTATTTGTCATCATTTCAATGACTCATTTGTCATGGGTTTTTTAGGCGTTTTTCGACATTTTGTTATCCCATTACATCATTTGCTGTTATAAGTAATCTCATTTTTATTTTCAAATTGTCTTTACATTAAAACGTGAGCGAATGCTTAATAATGAGGAGGGCTGTGGAAAGACTAGAATTGTCTCTTGAAGACAAACATGAAATAAGCGGTAATGTAGGTAAATATCTAAAATTTGTAATAAATATTTTGTTATACAATAAATCAAAAAGAAAAATTTCGAATTATATTTATACCAAATGATAAGTCTTTGAAGTAATCCGATAGTTATCAAACAGTTTGAATGCATACGAATGCAATCGATGGCTGGCTTGGAAGTTTTCAGCCTTTGTAAAACAGTAAACTTAAACTTGTTTTACTTGTTCATTTTTTACAAACCTTAACCATATTCGCCTTCGGACCCAGCCGAAAGCCACCACTCTGAAGGAAACTTAAATAGAACTTACGATTCGCCACCTCCAACTTGCGATTAAGTTTGGTAGTTTGTGCACACTCAGTAATAATGAGCAGCAAAAAGAGATTACACTCACTAATCGACACAACGAAAGTAGCCTTTTGATTCGGCGAAATGTGAGTGTACAGAACAATGTACAACAGATAACATTGCACCGAAATGTAAAACGGAAATAGAATCGAGAGAACAGGCTTACACAGTCGACTGTACTCTCGAATGTAGGCGCAAAGGTGCACCAGCTCGCGATTGTACTGTTTGAACAGAAGCCAATAGAGGTGAGATGAGTTTGCATGCTTCGGGTTGATTTTAGGACTGGAGACAATTTTAGTGATCAGCTCACTCATTTTACGCAGCAAACTCTGCTGTACCACGCCAATGCATCGAGAGGCCAAAATAGTGTATTGAATACAACCGAAAAGGGCTAAATAATCGGCAAGGTTGTTAATTAGTATCAAAGAATATTATATCATTCCGAAGTTTACTATCTAACTATCTAACTATTTAACTATCTAACTATCTAACTATCTAACTATTTAACTATCTAACTATCTTTGATTAGTATCATAGAATATCATAATATTTAGAAGTTTACTCACCAAAAATTAGATAAAATATGAAAAGCGGGAAAACAATGACCCAAAAGATGAGCGAGCGCACAGTTCGAGTGTAAACTCCATTAATCCAAACATTCGACAAAAAGTACAGTGTCTGTAGTAAATTGAATGCAAACAACGTACTGGCACAAATGCGTTTAGTTTTGGATCGAAACTTGCAAATCTCACTACTCGATTCACAGTTCAATTTTACCGTGTTCAAATAGATTTGATCTTCAATTTGATACATCTTGAATTGTGGTTTCACTCGGCGCGTGAATGCAAACACAAGAAAAACTCCAAGCGAGCAGACAATGTCCAGACCAAGGCCAAAGCTAATTTGGGACCAAATCTCAGGCGGTGCAACTTGGTGGAAGAAAATGTACGGACTGCGTATTGATGACACCCACCAATCAATTTTAGACCAATTTTCCCAGCCTGTGGATTCAAATTGAAGACCAAAAGTGCCGTAAAGAGTAGTGAAGAGAAGGATGAACAGTGCGAAATAAAAAATGCAACTTGATCCATCGATGGTTGTGGTTCATATGTTGAATGATATCATCCAGCGATTTGATCGTCTCAATTGGATCAGATTCACGCTGTAACACCTCAAAATGACGCACAATTGGAGATGTGAGCCATTTCTTAGCAATCTCTGCTAACAAGTCAAAGTTGGCCATCTTGGATGGTAGTGTGTGTTCACGAGTTAAAGTTTGTGAAAATTTATTTGACTTATATATTCGAGATTTGCTATTTTTATATGCGACTTATTCGTCAGTACGTGACATTTATAAAATTAAAAAAACGAAAAAAATCATTAATTTCCTCACACCACACTTCAGTTTTGGATCATTATAATGTAATTACATGAATGAAAACTTGAAAACTATTCATTTTATTACCTAAGTTTTCGCAATATTAAATAAACATATTTTCGTGAGAAATGTATGTTTTCTTAGGATTTCAGAAATTTTAATATTATTTTTAAATAAGATTTCAACATTTTAATGAGCTCCAAAAATTGTTTTATCACATTTGAGCACACTCTTCAAGAGATCAATGTGACCAAAAACTTTAAATTTAACTTTTATTTTATCACGAATGTCAAAATATATTACTAGGAAAAATTATATATAACTTGATGATTTTTTGATGATTTATAATTTTTGCAAAGATTTTTTTAAATGTGAGGACAGATACAGTACAACTTATGTCTTCTAATTATTGAGAACTAACATTAGAAATTTTGTTTATCAATCATATCGTTGTAGAGCTCGATCACAAGTGGTTTGCTTATTTTGCTTGTAAAATTTTCATTCTTCATCAACCATGGCGATTGGCTGAAAGTAGTGATTGTGAAAATAAATTATTTTGAATAATCATTTGCAACTTACAGATTGATGTAATCGAACAAAGTTGTCTTCAACTTGTCAGCTTTGAAAGTGTCGGCAAGTGTGAGAAGATCGACAACTGTTTCACTATTCACCAGTGAGCACAGCGAATTTTCACAGTGATCCTTCAGATTTTGCAAGTCGTACTTGAAAATTAATTTTTAAATAATGTTTTAATATTTATTTCATTGGATGTTATTGTAAATATTACCTTATCAGCAGCCACAAACAAGTCAGCAGTGTTCTGATATTTTGGCTGGTACTTGCCACTGTAAATGTAACTCAACATGTTTCGAAACACTTCAAATTTCATGTCTATAATTTCAATACGATTTGATTCTTTTGTTACGTTGTCTCGGGACATGGCTGAGAAGACTGGTGACCGTGATGCGAGTAAGGCCTTGTGTGCTCGAACTTCTTTGCCCTCAAGCACAAACACCACATCGCTCTGTTCTCCACTCTCCAACAATTGGCTAAAGTCCTGAAAGGCCTTGGAGTTTGTGTTGTTGTTTAAACTCGAGTTGAGGTTGTTGTTGTCCAGAATTGATGTCACCTGTGGTATTGGTGCTACTTTTGGTGTTTCTTTGCAGAGAAATTCATCTTCAAAAACTTGAAGCTCACAAATAATTGTCAGCGTGTCTTGAGCCAATAATTCTTTAGTTTTTCTAAGATCTTTTTTAGCGATGAAATTTCCGATTCCAATTTCTGTCCCTTTTGTAAAATTGCTCATAAATTCTGCATTAAATTAAATAATAATGTCAATATACTGAGAAAACATCAAAAGTATCAACCAAAACATACCACCACAAAATAATTTTTCATTTGATTTTTTATAAATTACTGTAAACTTGCTTTGGACATTTATATCACTTTGAGCGCAAGTTTCGAGTCCAAGTTGCAAAGACAAATAATCTCGACACTCTTGGCTAAATCCATTAGGATACAAGTTTAAATAGAATTTAGTTTGAGCATTTTTAGGCGAATGAAATGTAGGAGATTCCGTGAAAGTGCCACTTTCTTTGGTATTCAAAATGAAATTAAAATTTTCAATCTTCCATTCATATGAAAAGTGGTCTAACTTGACAACTTTTGTCAATTCAAAGTTTTCTGGTGAATTTGTCGATTTATTTTGTGAATTTTCACATATTTGTGCTTCATCTTCAACGATATTTATCTAAAAACATTATTTTATTAAATATTAAATAATCTATTTTGAAAAGATGATAAAGATGGTCATACCTCAACAAGTAGTGTCAACTTGCCATTGACCAAAAATCCATTTGATGCGTTTAAAAGTTGATCTCGGGATATAAAATCGCCTACACCCCAATAACCAGAGTTGTCAAATGTATATCTAGCATCTAATAATAACAAGATGATATAAAAAAATCGACCAGATTAAGGAAGGACAAGGCGCATTTTAGCGTAAAAATAGCTTCCAGTCAAAACAGCGGGGGAAAAGTGGTATTTTTTGGGTGCACTTTTCTCCTACATTTCTGAACCGATTTTGATGTATTATAGCATTTTTTAAAGATAAATGTATAGGCTTTAATGTTATCTAGCAAAATAAAGGAGTTTTAGATGTCTATCCTTTTTGAGCTAAGTTTAAATTAAAAAATAATTAAAATTTTTCAAACTATCAACATATTTTGTAAAAATTTCATTAAATAGTTGGAATTTTTCTAGATATCTTCAAAGTCTATACATTTATCTTTAAAAAATGCTATAATATATCAAAATCGGTCCAGAAACATGGAAGAAAAGTGAACTCAAAGATGACCACTTTTCTCGCTGTTTTAACTGGCAGCTATTTTTTACTGAAAATGCTCCGCCACCTGCCTCCTACACAAAACAACAATTCAACAACCAACATGTGTTTGTTAATAACCAAATGGTTATACATACGACGAACATTGCACTCTTCATTGTTCACATTCAAAATTGATATTTTCAGATAAACATCATTTGAGCTGTCAACACTCGACACTCGATCCAAAAAAATCGAAACATAATTTTTCACTTGTTCTCGCTCACCGCCTGGATACAGTTCTATTTTGAATTGAATTTTTTCATCGTTTGGATGAGAAAAAATGTCCGATTCAACATATTTAAATCCGGTTTTGTTGGTTTTTAAATCAAATTTTTTCAACGACAACAAATTTGCAAAATCATCAATCGTCCATTTGTAGACAAAGTGTTTGAATTTGATTAAAAAGCGAGATATTTGTGCACCAGAATATTCTTCACTAGCCATTTTGGCCTTATTCATCTCACTGTATGCAGGCATAAATGTATGATGTTAAAGAATTTAGACACAAAAACTTAAAAAAACGCGGAGATTAAGATTACGAGTATATAGTTGATGGTTTGTTTGATTATGTTCACAAATATAAAAACGTTTTAGATTCTAATTAATAGAACCTACTGTGCGAGTAATGTCATATCGAGCATGTAGGACATCTACTCGACTATGACATTCGAGTCATGAATATGATGCCACGAAGGATCGAAAACAGACAACTTTATGCAGCTATATAGCTATACTACTAGCATGAATCATAAATAGACACTCACAATTCTACTGTACCCAAAGCAGTGCGAGAAGTAGTAGCAGTTTAATTTACAAGCAACACTCATTCTCGATGTCTTCAAATCACACAGTCAGTTCGGTTGCTTTCAATGGCACATTTCTGTTCTGTTCCACGGTCATATCATTCATTCATCTCTGTCACGAATGTTGACTGCATCACTGAAGCAGACGACGCTTTTCGACGCTTGGCTTCATACTCGAGAGGAGTAGAAGTTGGTGTTTTATTTTTAGTTTAGGAATTTTCACATAAATGCGGCTGAGTAAAGGAACCTTCAATACTAAGTCAAATAGGTTTATTAATGTTTGAGTTTTTGGTAGAACCAAAAAACAAATATCGAGTCACTAAGACTTGTACAAAATTTGAACTTTAAATAAAAATTATAATAACAAATTTATTTTACATTGTCTTAAATGTATTACATTTGTAATTTTTAAGTAGTAAACTTTAACTTTTAATTTACGGAGTAAAATTTGAAATAGTTTTTTGAGTTAGAAATTACAAAGAGGGCAGAATGTGAATTATTTGGATTAATTATTTTGAAAAATTCTAAAATTGATAGAACCTTAGACTGGGCCGGCACTGGAACTGTTCATATGCCCTCCAGGGACTTGGATTGATAAACGTGGGATATTGATTTGATTAAACAAGACAGGAAAAACTGTGCCTGTTCAATTGGAAGAGTTGACACTTATTTCACAAGAGTATATAAATCCCAAATCCGGAATCATTTCTGGTTTTTATCCTCAAAGTAGATTAGTAAGATTTTGTAAACAAAGCACTTAAAATTACAAACGCAGACAAAGAATTATTAAGTGCATGCACCAGGATATTGACGCAACAATACAATGCGCTGTGATGCATTAACTAATCGACTAATTGACTTTCTCAGTTAGGAGGAATTTGTTTTTACTCATATACAATGCACAGGGATGCAAGACCAAAATCATTATTTATACGCAAATATATTCAAGTGTAAATATATTGTATATTGATTTGCACAAGCAACAAAATGATTACAAATTATGAATTGAAATTGTTAGTTTTCATTTTGGTTGCATATTTTCATCATTTTCAGCAAAGTGATGCTATCATTACCATCACTGCAGGCAGCAACCACTGGCACAATTTTAACAACGAGGCTGGACTTTCAATCTTCCAAGTGCTGGACAACACTGTCATTGTGCCCAATAACCGTAGAGCCAATTCATCACTCAAATTGTCACTTGGAAGTTCAATTGTACAAGTTGAGCTAAAGAAGAGTCATGGTCCTGTTTGGAACTCATTTCAAGCTGAAATTCAACTGCAGGTCAAGTCCCGGGTGACTTTATCGATCATCAATGAGAGCAATGACGCAACCCACTATAACTTGGTATGGCATGGAGGCGGGCCAAATGGGCCCAAGCGTGAGGTTTGCTTTCACCCAGACTTTAACGCCGCCGCCTGGTTTGACACCTACCAGCCGAGGGATAGTGCCACTTGGCCTATGAAAATTGTCGAAAATCAAACAAAGAAACCATTCAACAATCTTTTGTTCAATAAATTTTACGAACAATTTGCCGAACTGATATTCTACAACTCGGATGGATTTGCGGTGGTGCTCGATGAGAATCAACCATTGCACGCTCGGAGACAGGCTGGTGAGGTAGGTGTTGTGATTCAAGGTCTAATCTTTTTACCAAGCCCTCAACTTTTGCATAGGCCTTCATGGTTCCTACCTTGACCCTGCCCTTACACTAACTTTCAGGCTTTATCGGAATTTATTCATATGTTCTTTGCAAAATATTTGTCTGAGCGTGAGCGAAGATTAATCCCCAGCTTTTTGGCACTTTTTTTTAGAACGATACGACTCCGAGGTTTCTTGACCGATTTAAATGAAATTTTTCATAGATACTTAAAAATATGTAAACCAGCGCATGACGTGCTCAAAAATTCCAAAAGTTGTTTTTTAGTTGTAACTGCCATTCAAATTTCACCTAAGTCATTCTTCTGTTTGAGGGTCAAGCCATGTACCCAACAATGAGTGCAACGATGTGAGAATTGATTGGTGTTAGGTAGGTTAGGTGTGTTATAAAAACGTTTATTGATGGAATAAATAAGTACAAGGGAAATGTCTCCAAGTACTGATGAGTACAAAGGAAGAATCGCCAAGTACTGTAGAACCAGGAAAGTGATCGGCCTTCAGAGATAATGTAGCATCTTGTGTGTAGAGTACGATAGTCCAGTTGACACCAAAGTAGGACCAAACCAAAGAAGAGGTACACCTAGAAACACAAGGGTAAATGACTAAGTAATAGGAAGTATCACGTTAGACATACAAGGCACGGATGATTGAGTGCTTCAGCTCGCAAGCTTAAATAGGCAGAGAAACCACGTTGTGTCGAGTCATGCTTGAGATGACTATTTTCACTTCAATTGTTGACTCTGTGGTGATAGCGCCTGACCATGACTAGTCGAGTGGTGAGGGAGCCACTATCTCAACACCCCCCCTGATCCCGAACTACTTGACCATCTGGTCCCAAGAGTATTCGGTGAATATGGTTGATGTTGTTCATCGGTTTGGTAAGACTGTCTGCCAATTGGTTCTGTGTGCCAATATGTTTGATGCTGATGTATCGTTTGAAAGAGTAGTCTCGGATGCAATGCATTTTCACATCAATATGCTTGGTGTCTGATAAGCTACGTTGAGAGCTTGCAATTTGAATTGCCGGCATATTGTCTTCAAACATTGTTGTGGGTAAATTAACTTGGAAAAATACTTCATGAAGTAGTTGTTGGAGCCACAGTACTTCTTTACATGCCATAGCCATAGCTGTGTATTCTGCTTCAGTGGTTGATGTGCTGACAGTTTTCTGCTTTCTACTAAACCAACTTATTGTGCTTCCGTTAAGTTGAAATATAGCGCCTGACTGAGATTTTCGGTCACCTTCCGTAGCAAAGTTGGCGTCCACGAAACAAACAAGGTTTGAGTCATTAAAGCTTCCCAAGTTCAACGTTAAATTCTTTGTGTGTTTGAGATAAGCGAGCACTTGCTTTGCGTATGTCCAAACTGTTTGGGTAGGTTCATGAAGATGCCGAGAAAGCAGATTTACCACCGCAGCAATATCAGGACGAGTTAAATTTGCGAGGTACAATAGACTTCCAACGAGACTTCTGATTGGTAGGGACTGATCAATTTGTCCTTTAGTCAGATCAATTTTGTCCAGTTGAGGCAGAGATTTAACACGGCTGGCCGCTTCCAGATTGAATCTGTTGAGAAGGTCATCAATGTACATTTCTTGTGAAAGAGAAAAACTTCCAGTGTAGTTGTAGGTAAAGTTTACTCCTAGAAAGCGGTTCACTGATCCAAGGTCACGAAGTTCGAGTTTCTTCTTTAATTGCTCCTTGGTAGTGTTCATTTGTTCAGCAGTTTCAGTAAAGATGAGAATGTCGTCAACCCATACTAGTAGAAACAATTTTGTATCACCAAGTTCTTTAACGTAGAGACATTGTTCACACTTGATGGCTTTGAATCCCATGCTTCCCAGAACAGTGTTCATCTTTTCATTCCAGCATTTTGGTGCCTGCTTGAGTCCATACATTGCCTTATCCACTCTCCACACCATATTTTGATCGTGGAACCCTTCTGGTGGATGGACATACACGACAGTGTCAAGATTGCCATTCAAGAATGCTGTCTTAATATCTACTTGATGAACAATGAGTTTCTTTTGACTTGCTATCACCATCATTAGTCGAATTGCTGTAAAGGAGACAACAGGGCTAAAGGTTTCTTCATAGTCAATTCCTTTCTTCTGGTTGAATCCTCTAGCTACGAGTCTTGCTTTAAACCGGACGATACCACCAGTGGAGTTCTTCTTGATATCGTACACCCACCTTGTAGTAATCAACTTCCTTTCGCCTGCTAGTCTCTGATCAACAATCTGATAGACATGATGGGCGTTCAGAGATGTGATTTCATCCGTCATGGCTTCAATCCAATAGTCTCTCTCGGGTGTACTTAAGGCTTCTGCATAGTTAGTTGGAATATGGACCTGTTTAGATAGAGGTTCATTTACTATTAGACCTTGTTCTCCAGGACCTATGTAATTCAGGCGCTGAGGCGGCCTCACATCACGTCTTGGTCTATCATTTAAGGGCTGAGGTTGATTGTTGACTGGACCTTCACGATTTTGAATAGAGCCTGGAATAGCTTCTTGACCTCTGACTATGAGTTGTTCAAATCTGTTGATCGCTGGTATAATTTCTTATCCTCTCATTCCTTCTCCTTGATTTTCTACTTGATGTCTCTCCACAGGTTCAGCATCTAGTATATTTGGACGTACAATCTCAGGATTATGTCGAGATTGATTCTGTTCTACTTGACGTTCTTCTTGCGGTTGAACAACTGGTGGAATTACTGGAGGATTGGCTGGTGGAACAACTGGTACAATGATTGGAGGAATATCAGGTAGGATCACTTGTTGAGCTGCTGGTTGAATTACAGGATCAATAATGAGAGGAACATCTGGTACAATGATTGGAGGAATATCCGGTAGAATCACTGGTTGATCCACAGGTTGAAGTACAGGATCAATAATGAGAGGAACATCTGGTGGAATCAATGGTTGAACAACTGGTATTTCAGGTTGCCCCTCAGTAGTATCAGTTGCCGGTTCACGTGGTTCTTCTGATGAGTTTACTGGTGTATTTTGACTCACGACCTGTCTTTCATTTGTGCTCGATGGTTCTTCAGAAAGAGAAATGTCGTCAGTCTGATCTTCACCATCGTAAACCAAATCAAAGTCAATCAGAAAACCAGCAGGTAAATTTTCTTTGTTTGTTTCACACTCACATTCGCATTTGTTATCCTGTTGTTGCTTCATCGATTTTATGCACATGGGAAACACCCCATCCCATACATCGCAGTTTCGTTGATTTATCACTTTGTTGGTCGAAGGATTCAGTAGGCGGTACCCTTTCGCATTGTATGAGTATCCTACGAAGACCAATTCTTCGGAAGTAGGATCAAACTTCTTCCTTCTTTCATGTGGAATCCAGCTATATGCAACTGACCCAAAGGTTCGCATCTTCTCAAATTCTGGTTCTTGACCAAACATTCGTTTGCATGGAAGGTCATCATTAATGGCGGAATGTGGTAATCGGTTAGCAATGTAACACGCTGTTCGGATGGCTTCTGGCCAGAAACGAAGTGGCAAGCAACTCTCGAACAACATTGTCCGAGCCATAGTCTGAATTTTCTGGATAGTCCGTTCCGCAACCCCATTTTGTTGATGACAGTATGGTACTGTAAACTGTCTATAGATACCATCTCCTTTGAGCAATTCGCTGAATTCAGTTGATGAGTATTCGCCACCATTGTCGGTTCTCAAAGCTCCAATTCCAATTGGGAAGTGTTTTTCCATCCGAGCTTTGTATTCTTGAAAACTTGCCAAGACCTCAGACTTGTTCTTTACGAGGAATACATCAATGAATCGAGTATAGTCATCTACGAATATCAAGAAGTATCGAGTACCATCATAGCCAGTGGTATTGCTTACAACACCTACATCAGAGTGAATTAACTCTAGAGGTCGAGAGGTAGTAGAAGTAGACGGCAAATACGGAGATTGCTTTAACTTGCACCTCGCACAGGTTACGCACCTGTCGTGTTCTTGAATTAGTAGATTGTATTTCTTCCTTAGTTGATGTTGTTTGTTCTTGCCTGGATGAGCCAAAATGCTGTGCCAGTTGAGAATCTTCTTTACAGCTGCAGTTAGAGCACATTCTTCATTGAATCGATAGAGATCACCACTTCGGTTTGCCTTTAGATATACTTTTCCATCTTTGTTAATAATGGCTTCTTTTGCGTTGAAGGTCACTGTGAAACCATCTTTTGTCAGTTTATTCACAGATAGTAGGTTTGCGCAGAAATCTGGTGCCAACTTGACATCTTTAAGATGTAAAACTTCAGGACCAGTGTGTAGAACATAATTTCCTTGTCGATAAATTCGACATTGCTGATTACTTGCAGTATTCACTGACTGGCTGATAGAGATTGCATTTAGAAGGTGTCGATCTGAGTTTATGAAATGACTAGTTGCTCCAGAATCAATAACCCATTCAGCGACATACTGGTGAATATCATTTATTTCAGTTACAACATTGGCGTGATCAGTAACATGACCTGAAGTTGACGTCCCACCAGCACGTTCCATGTCAGCTTTCTTCTTTCGGCAGACAGCAATCAAATGTCCGACTTTTCCACAGTAATGGCAGCTTCTTGTCTCTCGTCTGTATGAGCCTGGCTTGTAACGAGTTCCTTCTTTTGAGAGTAGGCTTTGTTCAGGTTTTTCCACTTTCTGCATTCCGCAGTACCGTACAAGTCGCAGAGTTAGGCAATCTTTGGTAAGACTTTCCAGGTCTTGATAGGCAATTTCTTTAAATGCTGCGAGTTCATCTGGGAGGCCATCCACGTACCAACATATTTCTCGTTGATTGGAAACGTCAGCACCTGCCATTCGTAGATCGTCGATCTTCTTACTTTTGGCTTGCATGTATTCGCGTACCTTATCTTCTTTGAAACCTTCCAGTTTGATTCCTTGTATGTCACGCTCTACAAGAGCTTGTTTGGAAACATCGTTAGTGACATACTCATTACTGATCTTCTCATATGCTTCAAAAGCTGTGAGGATATCCCGAACCATTGACAGGTGTCGATCATCTAAGGAGTCGGTGATTCTTGCCAAAGCGATCTGATTTGCTTCAGAGTTACTGGCCAGGGGTCGTTGAATGGCATATTCCACGTGTAGACGACGTAGTGCTAGTTTAAGCTTGTACCGCCAGTTGGAGTAGTTCGTTCCGTTAAGACGCACCATCTCAGTTTCTTGATACTTCTGATTACCACGTATTGGCCGTTCATGCTCCGTGCTCTGTTTCTCATTTCGGGTCCACAGTAGGTAGATACAGAGTGAGAGGAGACCACCAAACAAAAGGGTCATGAGTTCCATCCTAGAGCGTCGTGCTGATAACGTGTTATAAAAACGTTTATTGATGGAATAAATAAGTACAAGGGAAATGTCTCCAAGTACGGATGAGTACAAAGGAAGAATCGCCAAGTACTGTAGAACCAGGAAAGTGATTGGCCTTCAGAGATAATGTAGCATCTTGTGTGTAGAGTACGATAGTCCAGTTGACACCAAAGTAGGACCAAACCAAAGAAGAGGTACACCTAGAAACACAAGGGTAAATGACTAAGTAATAGGAAGTATCACGTTAGACATACAAGGCACGGATGATTGAGTGCTTCAGCTCGCAAGCTTAAATAGGCAGAGAAACCACGTTGTGTCGAGTCATGCTTGAGATGACTATTTTCACTTCAATTGTTGACTCTGTGGTGATAGCGCCTGACCATGACTAGTCGAGTGGTGAGGGAGCCACTATCTCAACAAGGTGCAGTGTAGGATTGGATTTTGGTTAGATGTTAGGTAGGTTAGGTGCCTTGTAGGATTGGTTTTGGTTAGGTGTTAGGTAGGTTAGATACCGTGTAGGGTTTAGGTTTAAAATGTTTGATTGGTGTGAAAATTGTGGTTCAAGTATTCTCACGTTCAGACTACGGATATAATCCTTTGTTTTGTTTATTCCACATTATAAGTTCAAATTTCAAATTTAGCACCCGCAGGGCCCACTAGTTGACCAATATGATAAGATCATGAAAGTTAGTGTAATGGCAGGGTCATATTAATGTCAGAAAAGGTGAGTTACCATATCACTTCTACTTTCTAATACCCCTCCACAGGATAGTCTATTGTGCTTTTCGGTCAACAACACCGACTACTACCCCAACAGTCCTGATCCCACTTACCTGGACATCAAAGTGCACCTGTACGCATCGTCAAACATTCGATCTGTTTTGGACTATGTGACGGCAATATCGCCCCACGTACCCAAACCTAGCGTAGCTCCTCCTGAAGATGCCTTCGCACGCACCTCTTGGACCATTTATGAGGGGGACAAAAAGACTTTTGATTATTCAGGATTTTTACACCAGATTGTGCAGAATGGTTTTACTCGTGGCGAAATTGTTACGGGAGATGGACTGACTTCCGCCTCCAAAACGGTCTGGCCAGGCTTGGACTCTCTTATACCCGCATTTGTAAAACATGATTTTCAATTTAAATATGAGGTGCGACATACTGTCATTCCTAAGGACGAGTATGTGTCCGACTGGGACCGTTACCGATACACAGGGGGAGATTGGACAGATGGATTTGTTGGCCCTACAATAGACTTTTCCAATCCATCCGCGGCTGAGTGGTTTGCATCAGAGAACAATCAAATGCTGCGCAATCTGCGGGGACGTATTCACTCGGTCCAAGCGAACAGATTCCTTTGGTGGTCTGGGCCAAATTTCAAGTGTCACGATGAGCAATACGAAAAGTATCCAAACAGACTACTCACCAAATACGTGGAAACAATCGCCAATCTGAAAGAGCTGAGCAGCTCGAGCTATGTTTCCACCAAAGTTGCCTACAAAAATCAATATCTCCCAATTGTGCTGCAACTGTGGATGCGCGGTGAATACCAAACAGCGGCCGGATATCTCCAATCGCTGATTACGCATGCGCTGTCCGTCTCAGTATCGGGCTACTCGTACTTTGCCACCAATCCAATTGGCTCATCAGAAGTGGGACTGACAGACGAACTGTACATTCGGTGGGTTCAAGCCTCCTCCTTTATGCCCCACATGACTTTTTTGAGATATCCCTGGCTTCATGGTCAAGCAGTGGTGAACATTACTCGACAATTTGTCAATCTCCACACGCAGTATGTTCCACTGATGATGCAATTGGCAAGGGAAAGGATTCAAACGGGCGCCCCGCTAGTACGACCAATGTGGTACATTGAGCCGGACAATCGTGCAGTGTACAACATTGTGGACCAATTCATGCTTGGAGCAGACTTGGTAGTGGCACCAGTGCTCAAGGCTGGAGTACGTGAACGAACTGTTCATCTGCCACCGGGTGCATGGCTTGATCAACACGGGAAAAGATTTGAGGGAGCACAACTAGTGAAAGTGCAAGTTCCACTGGAAGAACTGCCTTATTTCACACGAGTTTAGATTATAAATTTCCCTCATGAGTGGGCGTTTGGATTCAATTGTATTAACATTGAAATTCTAAAATATATTCTTGTAAAATCGAATATTTTCGATAATCAAATGTAGTTTGATCTCAATTGCTTTGTATACGATTCAAATCAGAAATCAACAAAACCATTTTTTTTGCCACATTGATTATTCATTGAATATTTCAAATAATCAATTCGCCATATCACCTTTTGCATCACCATCACCATCATCATCACTGAACCAAAATGTCAAATTAATGTTGTTTTGATTGGACATTCCATAAAAATTACCTTAACGACATTTGGCCATACATGAGCAAGTCAAACTAATATTATGACTGCAATATTGATCACATGAGTCACATGATTCCTGAGTCTTGTGACTGTGTGTGCAGTGACATTTAGCGTGCATTTAGTATTTGGATTATTAAAGCTTATAAAGGTGAAATGTGTTTGTGGATGTTGATTCTGGATGTGAATGCTCATACTCGATAGAATGGGCTTGAATACTGGAGCACACGAGAGAGTATATATAAAGAGTGTGCGGACTGAATTGAGAAGTAACTGGTTTGAAAGTTGGGACTCATCTTTCTCCAAACACGAACACACACATCCTCAAACCTGAACAATGAAACTACTTTTGCTGTTGGTGTGCACCGGACTGTGCCTCATCTCACTCTGGCCTGCAAGTGAGGTCCAGTGTGATTGCTGTAGACCGGGCTACACAGTTTGGTGTGGTGCAAATGATGATTTGCTATGTGATGATTGTAGCAAGGCGACAAAAGCAAGTGTGGGAGTATGGAGTAATTGTTGCGTTGGTAAGGGGAATGATTTTGGCTGCAACTGCGAAGGCGGTTGCCGAATGATGAAGTCGAAATAATGAGGACATTACACCAAACTGTCACTGGACAGGCGTCAATTATTTTTTGTCATTGATTTGGATGTATTTAAAATTGTAATGCTTTTGATTTGTAACAGTTTGCATCGATTTGCATTTGTAATGTTTATTCAGTACAATAAAATTTTCTCAATTATTAATTTGACCTGAGTTAACAAGTGTGGCCACCATGTAGAAAAGCAAAAGATTCTCTGGAGGTTTGTTGCTGTTGAGAATCTTGAAGTATCTCATCTGTGAAGTACCTAGCATTATACGTCGTCTGTGGACAGTGCCCAGTTGGGCCTACTTAAGGACGTGCCGCACCACACCACGTTGTCTTTCCTGTTGTGTGCGACTAGTTCGCGGCGTTAAGCCTTGTGTTTGTCTATCTATCTTTATCTATCTAGTCAATAAAACTCAACAGTTGCAAATTTTTAACTCGAGACATGTTAATTATAATGAGCAAGGCATTTCATGGAAAAAAATCTCTTTTTGGACTGCACACTAGAGTAATTTAAAGTAAAACCGAGGTCGAAGATTTTACAATTCCTGGGTCTAAATCTCTTCTAGGGGATGTAATTAGAATTACAGAATTTTATTTGAAGCAATTGGGTGACACACAAATCCGAACGGGCCATTCGAAATTTCCCATCAAAATGATAGGAGTTTTTGGCACTTTAGGAAAATATTTTTTAAGGGTATCTTATTGAGCCAAATTTACGCAAAAAAGTTACAATCCAGAATCCTAATAACCCCTAGAATATTCTCAAAAATTTACAAGCCATTCTATGTACATTAAGGTTAGTTTCGTGGGCTTTAAACGGAGTCAAAATGATGAATTGCTAAAATCGTTATATACAGTCAAACCTCATCCCGATACACCCTCGACTTAGTACATTATCCCAACTTCCCCAATAATTTTTTTTTCAAAAATTTTTTTTTGAAACCAATTATGGCTCATCGTAACCAACAACAAAAGTTGAGATCGTAAGTATGCCCCATTTCGTACTAACTCAAGTTAGTACGTACTAAGTCGAGGTAAAGCCAAAGTATAACTCAACTCGAACCACCTCATACCTTCCATAGTACCTCGAGTTAGTATTACTTATTATTAGTAATAGCCAAAACTTGGCTGAGGTAGGTTCTGAGCAAGGCAATGTCGTAGTATCAGTAAGGTAAGAAAAGTTGAAGTAAAAAAAAGATGAATATGTCAATGGGCACAATCGTTCAACATCCTCGAATTAGTCAAACCAATTTGGGGAAAAGTTAAGCAAAATTCACAATATATTAATGCTAATTTATGGGACCTGTGATGCCATCTTGTAGTTTATTTTTAAAGCACACCTTTGCACAGATGAAAATGTCGTGAATTGAGTTGGAAAATTTAATTTTAGTAAAAATAATTATTATTTCAACAAACCGAACAATCAGTTTGGAGCACATTATTGGATTCATCGTCGAAATTCCACTCGGATAGACATACTATAATTAAATAGCATTTTGATTTTTTGATTCTATTATAATATTTGGATAAATCGTCATCGTGAAAATTATGACGATGATAATCTCAGCGCACTCACTCAATGTATGCAATGAACGAACGCGCAGTAATGCGTCATGTCAACGATGTCATTTGCATTTATTTATATAAAAAACGTGTGCAATTAAGAAAAATTATAAATTTGTTTGTTTTGATTTGATTTGCCTACTACCACTGGGTTTCACCTATTTGGTGTCAAATGACGCTTTTGGATTCTAAATAAAGAATGTCACGCGTTGCACAAACAAAAATTTCAAGTGCAAAAAAGAAAAAGAAAACAGATTCATATTTAGTAGGATCAATGTGCGTTACTGGAATGGTATACGCGGTTTACAGTGTCGTACATGAACTAAAATAAACACGTCATCCAATTAGCCAAAATGTATCTCTCTTTCAAAGTATATAAATCAATCAGCGTGGATATGCATTTTCAGTATAGACCGAGATGAGAGTGATTGATTAGTTCAAGTTCAACTAGTGTTACTGTGCTTCACACAACTAAAGGTGTTCTGTTGATTTGTAAAAATGAGTTTGTTTTGTGATTTGTTACTTTTCATCAAAAAACTAAGAGATAGATCCGAAAAAAAGAAAACCACTAAATTTCACCGATTTCTGGAAAAGTTCCGCTATTACATTATTCAAATTGTGATTATATTATGCATTATATACATGGCTTTGATTAAGGAAGCTTCAATTTCATCGACACAAGACATAATTTGTGGGGACATCTACAATCTACCTGAATCTGATTGTTTGCATCTGGAACAGATTGAAGATAAACAACTGCGAGACAAAATCATTCTTGACACCTTCAAACAGAAGCCCCAAATGTAAGTAACAACAACACTCGATCCAATTCAGTTTATATTCTCAATCAGTTCCAATCACATTCCAATTCAGTTTATATTCTCAATCAGTTCCAATCACAATCCAATTCAGTTTATATTCTCAATCAGTTCCAATCACATTCCAATCCAATTCAAATTCCAACATATATTTATCTGTTTACATTTCACCCACATCACAGGACGGCTTCTTCACTATGCAGTCAGGAGATTGTTCTCTTCTTAATTTTCCTAAATGTCTGCTTGCTTAAAAACAATTCCGCTTTCTCCTCCATCTACATTTTCTTTGGGGTTACTGGCTTTTTCAGCGAGTTTTTGCCTGATCACATACCTGAATTTTTTTCAAAACAATGTATGTTTTGTTTGTATGGTGTTGCGTAATTATTTATTCAAAAATGCACTTTTACAGCGGTCCAGAATATCTTGATTGGTATTGGATGGTTTACTGGAGGGTCTGTCGCCTTCAAGACGGTCACTAATTGCTTCATTAATGAATGTAATTCCAAGTCTGAGGAGGCTTTGGATTTTGTGCTAGACAAACTCCTTAAACCCATCGGTACGTAAATTGTTATTTTGAAATTTGTATTTACACCTTATGAACCAACATTCCAGGAGGGAATATCTTGACAGCCTTTATAGCAGCAGGATTTTGCGTTTATCCATTTGATAAGGACAATAACTTGAAAAACTCATCTCCAATTTAAGCAAACTGCCCAATTAGTATTACACATTTCCTTAGTTCCATTATCTTTGTACATACTAGCATACATTATTGAGTTTGCGTATGATTACTGGTCTAAACGCAACAATGCCAAGATGAAGGAGTTGGATTTTTCCGCACATTGGATCGTGGTGAAAGTCGAATCTTCTCAAAGTCCTATTGCCTCGTCGGAAATTGTCCAAAATCCAATTTGCTGTCGAACGATTCCGATTTCAAATGCTGTCAAGCTTGGCCTGATTGAGCAAATAGCTGCCAAAATTGATTTTAATCGCATTTTCTTGCGCCATGATAAAAGAAATTGGCTTCAACTTCTTCTTTTGTTGTCTTTGCTATTCTTTGTGTCGATCTATGGTTCCTCGGTAAAAAGAAATACAACTTTTCCTTATGCAACCACTGTACGAATTGAACGAAAATTTGTCTTACTTCCACTATGCAATGCAAGGAATTGTGCACAGCCTACTCTCTGCAATCGTGATCCAGCTCACCACCAAATGGTTCCATGTGCCAGCGTTTGTTCTGCTGCCATTGTCGATTACCTCAATGTTGGCCAGTGAGGTTATTCGCATCTTCTCACAGACCATCACGGCCTTCTACATTTCAGCTGTCTTTGGTAAGTTTTTCTGAAGGTGCTGAACCTTCTATTCTAATTCAATTTGTCTCACTGATTAGGCTCAATGACCAACGTTGCAGTAGCTGTGATTGTAATTGAGATTAAAGATTTTGTGGCTCCAGAGTACAGAGATAGGCTGAAAGTTGTCTTAATGATGCTGCAAACGGTTGCACAATTTGTCGCCTTGGCAATGTACTCGCTACTGTTTGAGAACACAATCAAGTGGGTCCAGTTGGCAACAGCGTATGTCAACCTTTCGATCGTCATTGTAATCATCATCTACATGATTGCCTATTGCCTAAATCTCTATCAGATTAAGAGAAACAAATGTAGGCAAGCAAACAATAGCAGTAGCGATCACATTCAACAGATTTGTAGTAATAGCCAAATTTCCAATTGGGAAGTGTAGTTTCCATACTGTGACGATTCCTACGACCAATGAACAAATGTTTTTGTCAATTTTTATTGTATTTCACCGGTCACACCACCAATCACTGTATTCAATCTCATCTAATCAATAAATATATTTTAACCATTCAATCAGTATATCGTCAAAGACTTTGATTGTCCAAATACAGTTTAATCAACATCACCAATCAAATGTACTTTCAGCATCTTATTGAATTTGCTTCATTTTCTTTTATTAGCCACACTTTGAAACAGGCCCAACGATAGCTCAGGTTCAGGAACATTTATCAGTGTTTTCTGTCAGAATAGTTGCACCACCTCTCTACTCAACCAATCACAGCCAAGCACTACTCATCACTTGGTCATCAAATAGTGTGCACAATGTGATTCACCATCACTGAAGGCAACAGCACCCACTAGCACAATTTTAACAACGAGGCTGGACTTTCCATCTTCCAAGTGCTGGACAACACTGTTGTTGTGCCAAATAACTGTAAAGCCAATTCATCACTCAAATTCTCACTTGGAAGTTCAATTTATATTGTGCACAGTTGTATCCAATAACCCACTAGGTCTTTTCTTGGCTTATTCTCTTCGTTGGGGATGGGTTGTGTTATAATTTAAGCGAAAATCTAACCTACCTAAACCTAACCTAATCCAATCCTAACCGACGAATATTGTGTTCCAATATTTCTATGAATTTAACAAATGGCATTGCTTGAGTGGCGAAACACTTAATGCAATCTGTTAATGTCTCACACGCAGGTTTAGTTAGTTTTTAACATTTTACTTGTTAGACTTGTAATAAAATATAATTTTGATTAGCAATAACTATAATGATATAATAATTGAAATATATTAAAAGTTTTGTTTCTTCTTCAAATCTCGATACAACTCGGCCAACAGCTTTTTGCTCAATTTGTCTATAAATTCGTCGTTGTTCATAATCCAAGAAGCGTGACTGTAGAAAGACAATAAATATTTTGAAAGTACTATAAACTCACTCAGACTTACAGATTGATGTGATCAAATAAAGTTGTCTTCAACTTATCCTCACTGTAAAGGTCCGCAAGCATCAGAAGGTCTGAGGCTGTGTCGGCATTCACATGTGAGTACAACGAATTTTCACATAAATCTTTGACCTGTTCTAGTTCGTACAAGAAAATAAAAATTACAGAATCGCCAATTACATTACTAGCTATACTTATAAGTACGCAAACAAAGGCTAGAACAAACCACACAAACAATAGTAACTTTCCAGTTGAAAGTAATTTGCTTGGCTTGGAGAAATTGTCTCAACCTTCACTCGGCGCTGAGACACGAAATTGTCGCAACATATTTTTTTGTGTCTTGCATATATGCCCATTAGTTTACCTGCTGATTTTTAAAGTCAATAAATTTAATTATTGATTTTAAGCATGGTGAAAAGAATTTTTAAATTAAATTAAATTATAAATTTATTTAAATTGAGAAATTAAATCTTAAATAACTACAATTTATCAATCAAAAAATCAAATTCTGTTGAATTCAAGTGAACACGTAACTCGGCAGTATAATAGTGAGAAATGGGGGGCTTAAAAGTGGGCACACATTTGAATGTTCTGTGAGAGGGCAATGATATCTCGATATTCAATTTGATGTATTTGCGCCAGGCTTGTGATCGACACTTAAGTTGTCCTTTGAACTGTTGAGGAAATGTCTGCTTTCATGAAGCTGTCCAATTAGAAATCGCTGTCGTATCATGATATCACCATGGCGCACCAGGTGATATCGACTCAGGTTGATCACATGCATTGAAAAGCCAAAATGTGCTAAATGAAAAAAAACACGATTAAACATTTAAATTTACCAAACAAAAAATATTTACCATAAACCAAATACCCCAAACTGGAAAGAGAGAAAAAAAAGCCCAAACATCTCGGAAAACACAGTCGAATTAGATGAAGACCTGTGACTTTTACCGAAACACCGTCGCCATCTAGTGAAACTGAATATAAAAATTTTAATAAAAATTTTTAAAACTCAAACGCAAAATCATTGAAATTACCTTAAATCACCGTAAATCACCGTAAATCACCTTAAATCACCTTAAATCACCTTAAATCACCTTAAAATCACTTTAAATTCTTAAATACACCTCAATTTATTTGTTACGAATAGAAATTAATTTAACAAGACGAAAAAAGATTATTCAAATTAATTAAATCAGTTAAATCAGAAATCCAAAAATGACCTACCTTTAAGCAATTGAAATAAAATGCAAACATAAATTAGATTTTATAAAAGTTAAATTTTATTTATTTAGAATTACATTTGAATTTTGATTTTGATTAAACAAAATTTAAATTTAAATTGAAAAATATTGAAATTTGAATATATCACTGGATTTGTGTTATTTGTTTGAGGTTTGATTTGTTTGTTTGTGTTTTCGTTGTTTTTTAATTGTTTTTTTGATTGTTTTTAATTGTTTTTGATTGTTTTTAATTGTTTTTGATTGTTTAAATTGATTGTTTGTTTGTTATAATTAATTAAATGTTTTTCAGTGTGTTGACTAACATACGTACTGTTGTTTAGTGTTGGTATCAATAAGTTTAGGCTTAATCTGCGGTGTAGTCTTAGCCTCAATGTCACTTATGTTCAAGTGTGATTCGACAATCGAGCTGGTGGCTCGCTGTTTGCCTGTCTCAATCAAGAGTCGGTCTATCATTTGGATGACCAGACTGTTGTCAATGTGAGTGTCGCTTGTGGACAGTGCTTTGTGTGCGTGTGAGTACAGCAGACGATCAATTCGAGAGTACTGACCACTCAACATGTAGCGCTCAATGGTACGATATAGAGAGAAAAAGTCACACTCGAGCACTTGGCTTACATTCTGGCTGGCTGCTAGTTGGGCCAACAGTTGCTCGTACTGTTGCACAAGATTTAGTGAATAAGTTCGTGCCTCGGCAGGACTGACTGAGCGAGCATTAGCATTGAAATATTGCTGACCGGTGTACTTGCGCGCTAGTACATCAGTCAGAAATAGTGTACTGTTCAGGTCGACACTTTCGGTTGGGGATCGCTTAGTGGGCATTGCATCACTAGACGGTGGAATTGAGTCATCGAAAAGGGAGGGCATTTGCAAATGAGTTAAACTTTTTGTTTTACTCTTCATTTGTTGGCTCAAATATTCGTCATGTTTGAGATTGTATTGTTTGTCAACAGAGATTAAATGACGTTTGCCACGTTCAAGCAAAAATTGTACATTCACACTATCACTCTGTGAAGCAGCCTTTAACAGCATTGTCAGCTTCTCTTTGTTTTGGTACTCCAAAACCAAATACTCAATCAGCTTGTCATTACGACCTTCAATCAGTAAATCAAACGGAGTTTTGCCAGCGGAATTTTTGTGATTATTATGAGCGTCTTTGTCTAGCAAATATTTGAGCATATCAATGCTTTCAGCCTCAATTGCACCGTGCAATGGAGTGTTACCGGAAATACCGGCAGTTTTAAAATCTGCTCCGTTTTCAATCAAATATATTGCGACATCTACTTTATACTTAACAATTGAAAGGTAGACTAAATTCTCTAACTTAGTAACATCAAACTGTTTGACATCTGCACCTTTCGATATCAAGAATTTGATCATGTCCAATTGGCCATTGTAGTAGATAGCTCGATACAGTGGAGTCTGACCGTCATCCTCATCCTTCACGTTGACAGAAATGTTTTTGTTCAAATACTGCTCAACTAGTTTGAGGTTGTTTTGTGCTGCGGCAAAAAAGAGTGAGTTGGTGTCGATTTGGGTTTGCAGTGTTGGGTCGGTTGGAAGTTGTTGTAAATATTGTTTTATGTCTTGTCTATTCTTTTCTGTTGCTAAAGTTAGAGCTGCTTTGCCAAAAATATTTGGAAATGCTCGTCCGCCTGATTTGAAGAGGTATTTGACTAGTTTCAAGTCACCTTTGCCAAAGATTGAGTAACGAAGCAATATTGTCATGACTTCATAACTATCCCTATGATGATGATGAAGGCTATCATCAATAACATTAACATTAAGTCCTAAATGTAGTAAATATTTGACCATTTCTAAATTGTTATTATTTGCTGCATTAAGTAATGGAGTTCTTTCCCGGTTTTGGTGGTGACCATGTTTAAAATCTGCTCCTTTTTCAATTAGATAATTGAGAATATCAAATTTATTATTAATAACTGCATAATTCACTAGTGTATATATTTTATGTCTTGTAAAAAAAAGATTTCATGAATACTAACACCAATATTCACTAAATATTTGACAACTTCTAAATTTCCATTTCCACAAATTGCTCTGGACAATGCATTATCTCTATCTTTCACATGAACATCTACAGCAAGCACTTCATGTAAATATTTAATTAAATTTAAATTACCTTTAAAACAAGCATCAAGAAAATCGACATTATTACCCGAATCTTGTGCACCTTTTTGGGTGAGAAAACTAGCAATATCACCACTGTTTGACTGTAAAACTTTAGCCAAACGCAACGGAGTGTCATTGTTAATGTTTTTAGCATTCACGTCAGCGCCTTTCTCAAGTAAAAATTTAATAATTGAAAGATAGCCTTTTTTGATTGCAATATGAAGAAGAGTGTTGTCGAACTTGTCAGTAATGTTGACATTAGCCCTGTTTTGTACCAACACTTTTGCCATATTGAGAGCATCGATTTCATTCAACTCTACAACTAGATGCAAGATTGGTGTATTGTCCACATCTTTCGCATTTGGATTGGCATTGTTTTGCAATAGTATGCGAGAAATCTCGGTACGACCCTTCTGCACTGCATAATACAGCGGTGGCCTTCCCCAAACATCTTTTGCTTCAACAGGCATTTTTTGATCAATCAAACTGTGCACCGCTTTAATGTCATCTTTGATGGCAGCCAGGTGCAGCATTGTGTTATGCTCGGATAATCGAATGTACAGGTCCATTCTAGAGGATGGAATTGAGTCACGGGAAAAGGTGGACCTTCTGAATCGAGTCAAACTTTCCGGTTTTATTATCATACGTTCGCTCAAATATTCTGCTACGGCATCTTTGTGATTGTATTGTGCTACTAGAAGCGCCGTTTGCTTGTAGCTATTTATGGCAAAAATGTCAACACAATTCTGTTTCATCAAGAGTTTAAATGTTTCTGAATGGCCATTTTGAGCAGCTAAATGCGTTGGTGTATTCTTAAGTTTGTCTGCAGCGTTTACATGAGCGCCACGTTCAAGCAAAAATTTTACATTCATAATGTCACCCTGTGCAGCAGCCTTATGCAGCATTGTACGTTCCTGTTTGTCTCTGTACTCAAAAATCAAATACTTGATCAGCTTCTCATTTCGAGCTTTAGCCAGTAAATCAAACACAGTTTTACCAGCGGAATTTTTGTGAATATTATGAGAGTCTTTGTCTATCAAATATTTGAGCATATCAATGCTTTCAGCCTCAATTGCACCGTGTAGTGGAGTGTTACTGGAAATACCGGCAGTCTGAAAGTTAGCTCCGTTTTCAATAAGATACGTAGCAACATCGAATTTTCGCTTAACAATTGAAAGGTAGACTAAATTCTCTAACTTAGTAACATCAAACTGTTTGACATCTGCACCTTTCGAAATCAATAATTTGATCATGTCCAATTTGCCACTGTAGTAGATAGCTCGATACAGTGGAGTCTGACCGTCATCCTCATCCTTCATGTTAACAGAAATGTTTTTGTTCAAACACTGCTCAACTAGTTTGAGGTTGTTTTGTGCTGCGGCAAAAAAGAGTGAGTTGGTGTCGATTTGGGTTTGCACTGTAGGGTCGGTTGGAAGTTGTTCTAAATATTGTTTTATGTCTTGTCTATTCCTGTGTGTTGCCCAAATTAGAGCTGTTTTGCCAGATCTTAGTGTTGTTCGTGCGCCTGATTTGATGAGGTATTTGACTAGTTTCGAGTCACCTTTGCCATTGATTGAGTCAAACAATGGTGTCACGCCTTCAGAACGAACATTCCACGGATAAATAGTATCATCAATAACATTAACATTAAGTCCTAAATGTAGTAAATATTTGACCATTTCTAAATTGTTATTAAATGCTGCATGATGTAATGGAGATCTATTCTCGCTGTCGCCACTTTTAAAATCTGCTCCTTTTTCAATTAAATATTTGCAAATATCAAACATATTATTAGCAGCTGCAAGATTCACTAGTGGAAAACTTGATTGAAATTCTCTTGATAAATAGATTTCATGAATACTAACACCAATATTCACTAAATATTTGAAAACTTCTAAATTTCCTTTTCCATTAATTGCTCTAAACAATCCATTTCGATTATCACTATCTTTCACATGAATATCAACTGCCCGAACTTCGTGTAAATATTTAATTAAATTTAAATTACCTTTATAACAAGCATCAAGAAAATCGATATTATTACCCGAATCTTGTGCACCTTTTTGGGTGAGAAAACTAGCAATATCACTACTGTTTGACTGTAAAACTTTAGCCAAACGCAACGGAGTGTCATTGTTAATGTTTTTAGCATTCACATCTGCACCTTTCTCGAGTAAAAAATTAATAATCGATAGATAGCCTTTCATGCTTGCAATATGAAGAAGAGTGTTGTCGAACTTGTCAGTAATGTTGACATTAGCCCTGTTTTGTACCAACACTTTTGCCATTTTGAGAGCATCAATTTCATTCAACTCTACAACTAGATGCAAGACTGGTTTATTGTCCGCATCTTTCGCATTTGGATTGGCATTGTTTTGCAATAGTATGCGAGCTATTCCAATTCGTACATTCTGTACTGCATAATACAACGGAACTCTTTCCCAAACATCTTTGACATCAACATCCACTTTTTGATTAATCAAATTTTGCACTACCATAATTTCACCATTGAGAGTAGCCAAGTGCAGCAGTGTTTTGTGCCCGGAAAATCGAATGTTTGCATTGGCACAATGTTCATTAATGAGTTTTGTCGCAGCCTTAGTGTTGTTGTACTGGTACGCAACATAGAGAGGAGTAATCTCGAAATCATTTTGTGCATTGACAGTACTCTCTGAAGTGACACTCGAAATAATTGCTTGGTTTCCCATCACTGCAGCATAATGCACAACCGTGGTACCATTTGCACTTTTAGCATCAATATCAGCGCCATATTTGAGCAACGAAGCGACCACCTTTTCACTGCCATAAAGTGAGGCCAAATGAAGTGGTGTTGCCTTGTCCGCTGTTTGTGCATTCAAATCAACACTTTTAGTGCCCAACAACACTTCCGCCACTTGATCACAATTGTTGATCGATGCCAAATGCAAAGGAGTGAACTGCTGTTCGGACTTGACATTGAGCTCAGTCCGCTTGTCAGCGACAAGCAGTCGAACAATGTCAGTCTGATTGAATGAGGCCGCAAAGTGCAAAGGCGTGAACTGCTGTTCGGACTTGACATTGAGCTCAGTCCGCTTGTCAGCGACAAGCAGTCGAACAATGTCAGTCTGATTGAATGAGGCCGCAAAGTGCAAAGGCGTGAAACCGTTCGATGATTGAGCATTCAAATCGGTTTGATTGAGTTGTAGCAAAAATTGCACAATGCTTTTGTGGCCTCTGTAGGCAGCCGTGTGCAGTGGAGTTAGCTCGAGTAAAGCTTTGTTGGCTCTCACATTCACGTTTGCGCCATTTTGCACTAAATTACGCACAAAAGTCTCATAACCAGACTCGGCGGCAATGTAGATCGGACTATGGCCTTTGTCATCTTGCGCATTAATGTTGGAACCATTCTGAATCAAAGCATACGCAACATTCCAATTGTTGTTCTCTGTAGCCACATGAATTGCCGCTTTGTTTTGCTCAAACGAAGCATTAACATTTGCGCCATTCTCAATTAGAATCGCAATGTCCTTAAGGGCAACTTTCTCGTTCGGTTGAGATGCCGCATTGTAAAGATCACGATTGATGTCCCTAAATTCGCGGCTCGTACTATCCTTGATTACAGCCACAATTTCAGGCTGGTAGTTGTCAAATTTGCGAAAAACAACTCGAGTTCTACCTTGTGGGTCAGTGGGAATACGCACAATTGGATTAGCCAAATCATCAACAGAGTAACCAGACGACCAGTCACTGATCAAAGAAGACATTTGATTGTGATTGCCAACAAATTGGATGGCATAGTAAACTGATGCACCGCTTTTCCACTTTTGCAAGGGAGTTTTACTTTTCGATTCGGAAAAATTCAACTTATTATCAACTTTACTCGGAGTCTCTGAAACAAAACTTTCACTTAATTGATCGAGAACTTGGTGAATTGATCGAAAATTAGCCAACCATTTATCAACAAAATCAATCACATCCTTTCTGTCCTCTTGAATGAAATCCAAGTACTTCACAGTGTCCAACACTCTGGTCACCTTGTGCAGAATGCCGTGGTTACTATCGATCAGGGTATTCATGAAGTCTTTGAAAGTGACCAAACAGGACAAATACAGTTTGTTGTACTTTTCAATGTCATTCTTGTGCCAATAATTCGCAGTTAGCAGTGCATACTGCTGCACCAGAAAGTACATTATGAACACGTACACATTCATGGCATAGCACAGCAATTGCAAAATTGCAAGACTTATTTCGTCGTTCTTGCTGGTTGGAACTGCAAAACTTTCATTGATAATGTCGGACAGTAGTGTGTACAGTGTTCCGGGTTGGGGAGTTTTGCTATTCTCGAGAATATCCATAATTCCGCCAGCTTTCTCAAGCACCGCAATGCGTTCATTAAACGGCAAAGCATTAACCGCTTGTGCCTGACTAATGAAAAAATCTAAAAAAGAACTCAAATGCGAAACAATAGGCTTAGTAAGGGAGTGTTTAATGCCTTGCAAAATCTCCTCCTACGCTTCCTCAATGCGATCGAGTATCTCAACTTTTGTGATCTGGATGGTTGTAAGCACATTGTTTACCTTCTTTTCAATTTCCTCAAAGCGAATCATGGATTGCTCAAATTTTTTATTGACATTGACCTCAAATTGTCTAATAGCCTCATTGTTCTGGTTTACTAGTTGCTTAATTTTTTCAACGTCCATTTTGGATTCACTATAACGTTGATCACCTTTTTCAACGCTTATTGCAATACCAAGACTTGCAAGACCGGCGACATCGGCAAGAAATTCGAGTCCTGCCATTCCTGCAACTCCTGCAACTATCAAAGGGGCAAATCTTTTGGATCGTTTTTTACTAATCTGCTGTTCTGATTCAAATTCTGCATACAACTCATCGTCATAATTAAACTCTGAATTGAAAGTCGCAATGTACTGATCATCAGTGATCGATGTGGAACTGTTTGGTTGGTTTGAGGTCATTTTCAAATTGTCTTTTCTAGTTGTGCATATTATGTACAAAGTTGTACTGTGATTGCAGTGTAATGTGTGTAAATAGCTGTGAAGTTGTCAGTGAATTAGTTTGCAATTATTGTGATACCCAGTGATATATGAAAAGTCAAGCAAAATAGTGTTGAATTGTGATCAAATTTGTTTGTTTGATTTTGAATTTAGAAAACAAACAAAAACGAACCAAAAAACGGATTCTCTTACATTCAGATGAATTCAGTGGTTTAAAGTTGGACAATGATTGAAAGCGTCACTGGACGATGATAATGTCAGGGATTGTTGAACTTGACTATTTTGAATTGCAAATCGTTTTGTTCTTTCTGTTAAATTTAAAATTTGCTACAAAATGTTTTATAGATTAAAATCTCATGTTTGATTTATGAAAATTACCTGATTTGTGACATCCAAAGGGTCCACAAGTTGGATCCGATCACACTTGTCTAGTTTAAGTGGTGCAGGACACGATATTGTTGAGTATAGTAATGCAATTGGATAGCGATGATTTTACGACACTTGTCAATAAATTCTGTTCAATAATATAATATTTTTTAATATATTAAAAAAGTAAGTTTCAATTAAAGATTTACCAATAGAGGATGTTGGATTCTAGTCAAGGATCGATTTGGTTGTGATCATCAAATGTGACAAAGAAACAATTGCAAATTGATTGACTAAATTATGCAAAAAAATAGAAAATTAATTTTTGTTTGATTGTAATTTAAAAAAAACGAAAGAAAAAAATAAACAGATTCTCTTACATTCAGATGAATTCAGTGGTTTAAAGTTGGCCAAAGGCTGAAACAAAACATCTTCCTAACCACCTAACCGACGTAACCACCTGACCGACATAAACCCAATCCATAATCATACCTACCTAACCACCTAACCACCACAAAAGCCCAATTTCAGGTCCAACTGGCAATATGTAGAATCACCCGACTTTCAGTGGTCAGAGTACACTGATCAACTGCAACAACATGATCGAGAAGAAATTGAAAGTCTGAGACTTCGCTCCAGCAACATCAACACACGACAAGAGATTGACTTGTGTATTCAGCTACTTGCGCAATTGCTCACCCTGATCGCAGCCTTATGCTTACGAAGAAAACGGCCAAATGCTCCTCCTTCGTGGACCGGAGACAAGGAACGCAGTTCGCATTGAATGAAGTTTTGAAATTTATCAAACAGGCACCTTTGCTGAGACCCAATCGAATTACCATTGTCACCGATGAAATGGAGGCATCTAGATTCATCGAGAACCAACATGACCTTCAAACCAAGCTGGAAAATGAAATTTTTCGATGAGACGTTTCCAAGTGAATCTAACCTTTCGGAGACCAACAAAGAACGATAAATTGTTCCGTGATAAAGTGCAAAAGTTCGCGATCGAAGTTTGCGATTCAGCTGTCAGACATGTGTTTCGTGTATACAGAAAAAAGTTCGTTAAAAGTCCGACCAAGCGGTGGACTAACGGGAGATTCGATGAGCTGTACCGGCTGACTGCAAATGAAACCATCAAGAGCTTCTTTCCGAGTGCAAATTATTTGCCACAACACATCAACTCGGACTTTGTACTCACTCAGTTTTTCAGTGGCCACAGAGCTTTTCTCTCGTGCCTGTACGATTTCAGCATCAAGAGAAGCGATCGGTGCCTATGTGAAACCAGAAGCCGTCAAACAGCCAAGCACGTGCTGCTGGACTGCGAAATCTACTCACAACCTATGAAGCAAGCGATCGAGACAGCCGGACTGAACTACAGATGCCTGATGGAGTTGACAGAAACTAGAAGCGCGTATCGAGTGTTCCAGAGCAAGATTCGCGAAGTCCACAGTCTTCTACATGAAGACAATAGGTGAACAATAGTAACTAAAACTTATTCGACGTATTTTGGTCTATTAATTATAAGCCATTGAATAGGGTCAGTGCAATAATTTCTACCAAACCTGTTTGCCAACTTTATGTTGTAATCACAAACACGAACTTTGTTCACAATCACAAACATTCACTAAAATTTGTTCAACCCTAAACACTCAAACACACACACAATCATACAACCCTTAATTCAACCTGCAGCACTTAAGGCAGGACGCGGCGCATTTTCAGTAAAAATAGCTGCCAGTCAAAACAGCGGGAAAAAGTGGTAATCTTTGGGTGCACTTTTCTCCTACATTTCTGGACCGATTTTGGCGTATTATAGCTTTTATTAAAGGTAAATGTATAGACTTTAAATTTATCTTAAAAAATTCCAACTATTTAAATACATTTTTTACTAAACATACAACAAATTTGAAAAAATTTGATTATTTTTTACTTTGAACTCAACTCAAGACGGATAGACATTTAAAACATTTAATTTTTCTAGATAAATTTAAAGTCTATACATTTATCTTTAAAAAATGCTATAATACATCAAAATCGGTCCAGAAACATAAGAGAAAAGTGCACTCAAAGATTACCACTTTTTCCCGCTGTTTTGACTGGCAGCTATTTTTACTGAAAATGTGCCGCCTCCTGCCTTAAGTGACAAATTAAGTAACAAATTTGTGTTCACCACAGGTTCAAGCGGACCTACAAACTCTCACAACAACTGTAAAACCCTTTATAAAACCTTGATCTAAATAAAATCTTTTTATACTTTAAAAAACCACCTAACCAGCTAACCACCTAACCACCTTACCACCTAACCACCTAACCACCTTACCACCTAACCGACGTAACCACCTGACCGACATAAACCCAATCCATAACCACACCTATCTAACCACCTATCCAATTAACAACCTAACCACCTAACCACCTAACCACCTAACCGACGTAACCACCTAACCGACATAAACCCAATCCATAACCACACCTACCTAACCACATAACCACCTAACTACCAAAACCACCTTTTTGCAAACCAAATTGACATTTGACAAGCGGACCTACAAACTCTCACAACAACTGTAAAACCCTTTGTAAAATCTTGATCAAAATAAAATCTTTTTATACCTAAAAAACCACCTAACCACCTAACCACCTAACCGACGTAACCACCTGACCGACATAAACCCAATCCATAACCACAGCATTAACTAACCAAGACTATTCTCTCATATAGCATGTGACAAAATTTCCCTTTTCAATTGTTGCACTCATTGTTGGACATGTGACACAACAATGGGAACTCAAGCTTTGATCTTTTCTATCAGAGATTTGTTCTGCAGCTATACCTAAAAAACATTTTTCGCAAAAACCAAAGTTGAACTGCACATCTAGATGGTATTCTAAGCACTTTGGCAAAGTTTGATGCAAATCGGTTGAGAAATGAAGGAGGAGTTATCCGTACAAGAATAGAAAATGTTGTGCCTTAGTCTTCGCTTACGCTCGACAAAAAAAGAGAGCAAAAAAATAAAAGGATTCTCTTACATTCAGATGAATTCAGTGGTTTAAAGTTGCACAAAGGTTGAAAGCGTCACTGGACGATGATAATGTCAAGTATCGAGTCCAGGGATTGTTGAACTTGACTATTTTGAATTGCAAATCGTTTTGTTCTTTCTGTTAAAATTAAAATTTGTTATAAAATGTTTTATAGATTAAAAATCTTTTGTTTGATTTAGGAAAATTACCTGATTTGTGACATCCGAAGGGGCCGCAAGTTGGATCCGTTTACACTTGAATAGTTTAAGTGGTGCAGGACACGATATTGTTGAGTATAGTATTGCAATTGGATAACGATAATTTTACGGCATTTGTCAATAAATTCTGTTCAATTATATAATTTTTTTAATATATTAAAAAATGTAAGTTTCAATTAAAGATTTACCAATAGAGGATGTTGGATTCTAGTCAAGGATCGCTTTGGTTGTGATCATCAAAGGTGACAAAGAAACAATTGCAAATTGATTGACTAAATTATGTAAAAAATAGAAAATTAATTTTTTTTGATTGTAATTTAAACTAGTGGGCTCTGCGGGCAATTGATTGTAATTTAAAAAAAACGATAGCAAAAAAACAGATTCTCTTACATTCAGATGAGTTCTCTGATTTAGAGTTGGAAAAATCAGGTTGAAGGCGTGGCTTGACGATAAAGTATTGAACTCGAGTTTTTTAAAATGACAAAATCGTTTTTTTTCTTTCTGTTAAATTTAAGATTTATTACAAAAAATGTTTTATATATTAAGAAATACTTTGTACAAGTCCTGCCTCTGGGACATGTACGAAGCCGCTGGCAGCAAGCTGCCAGTGGCCCCAAATAACTCCTAATACAACCACACAATAAAAATTTAAGTAAAGAAATTAAAAACTACATAACCTACACCTACACCTAACGACGCCCAACAGCAAACTAACAACCTAACCTAACCTAGCACTACTCCTAACAACGCCCATCACCCACCTAAGCACCTAACCAAACCGAAATCTACACCTAACCACGCCCAACAGCAACCTAACCACCTATCCTAACCTAAACCTACAAGAGTTTTGTAAACTTTATTTTTAAAACGCAATAAAACATTTTCAACCACCTAACCTAACCTAAACCTACTCCTAACGACGCCCAACACCCACATAACCACCTAACCTAAACCTACTCCTAACGACGCCCAACACCCACATAACCACCTAACCTAAACCTACTCCTAACCAGCCCCAACATTCGCCAATCCACATAACCTAACCTTAACCTACTCCTAACGACGCCCAACACCCACCTAACCACCTAACCTAACCTAAACCTACTCCTAACGACGCCCAACACCCACATAACCACCTAACCTAAACCTACTCCTAACCAGCCCCAACATTCGCCAATTCACATAACCTAACCTAAACCTACTCCTAACGACGCCCATCACCCACATAACCACCTAACCTAACCTAAACCTACTCCTAACGACGCCCAACACCCACATAACCACCTAACCTAACCTAACCCAAAACCCATCCTAACACGGCACCTAACCTACCAAACACCTAACCCAAAACCCAACCCAACTCGGCACCTAACCTAACCCAAAACCCATTCTAACACGGCACCTAACCTACCAAACACCTAACTCAAAACCCAACCCAACTCACTACACCACAATTTTAATATAAGTAGGATTATTAAGAAAATTACCTGAATTGTCAAAATCGCAAGACTCACAAGTTGAATTCGTCCTCTGTTGGATTCTTGCCACAGATCACTTTGGTCGGGATCACCACCAATTGTGACAAAAGAAACAAAATTGCCAATTGATCGACCAATTTAAGCTTTTTTTCTTGCTAGAAAGCGCTGATTAACAAATGAATTTGATAATTATAATTAATTGATCTAATAGTCGTGGCTGTTTACGTACCAAAGGTCGAGAACAATTTTTTTAATTCAACTTAAAATTTTTGTTGTAAATTTTTGAGTTGATTATCGGCAAACAAAATAGAACGCAAATTCAAATTCGGTAAGACGAGTTAAACAAATGCGTCTTGTATACTAGTTTATATATCAGCAAGCCTGCCTCAGACAGACAGATACATTTCAGAGTAAAGACAATTCTAATCATTTGGCAAATTATAACTGATCACATGAGCAACTTTTGGTTGGCACAAACATTATCATCTTTTTGTGAGTCATTCGTCACGAAGAGACTTCATGATCCCTCGAGCCACTTTTGTGGTTGTCGTTGTTTTGACAAAATTAATTGTCGGAGCGGAACGTCGAGAGAGCGATGCGAGCGAGTAAGTGAAGTGTCGACTCTGTGTTGACTCAATTGGAAAAGGCTTGTGTAGAGGATTCCGGCTATACGGTTCAATGGATCGGTCTGAAAATTTAACACAATGTTCTGGTTGGGGGTGAAGATGTGCAGTGCCCAAATAGATCACTATAGGTCAAAGGACCCATCGATGACTGAACTGGTAAAGAAGAGTGTTCGCGATACCGCCGCTCCGACTTCACGCCAACGGCGTCACTTAATTAAGACTAGTATATTAAAAAATGCTTTTCATTACATGTGAGTTTCATGTCCCGCCAGGGCATAATACAGTTTGCTTTGATTCACTTTTCTTTTAACGATAAGGATCTTTTCTTATCAAGGCAACAATTGCGAGTAAACAAGCAAGAGAGCTTGTGAATGTGTCTCATCGTGGTGTTTGATTTGATTAGTCATACATTTTTCCTAATAAGTGCGAACAATGACAAATGTTGTCCAATTGAAACTGAAATACAAGCAAGCAAATGTATATAAAACCACACAAACAATGATGCCATATTGACTGAATAATATACACTGCAGTGGTCTTTAGCGTTGCTTTTCTTTAGCTTTGGCTGAACAAGCTTATCACACGAGTCGACGATATAAAGTCAACTTTGACGAGAACACACAGGCAGACTGATGATGATGATGATGCTGATTGTATGCCATTGCAAAGAAAGACTACTTGTTGTGCCGGTTTCGATTGATCGTCTCCACTGATTTCTGGTGAAGTCATATTCGGTCAAGTTTATCGTACATTTTGTTGTTTTACAGGCAATTGCATCGGTGCAACGAAAGGCGATTCATATTTCGATGACAGTTGATGTCCAAGCTTAAGATGCGTCTGCTGATATAAAAAAAATTAAATAAGTTTTTTAGCAAGTTTCTTCAAAGAGAAAGTATTCCAATCTTATGCCGGCCAATTTCATAAATATCTGCGTGAGGTCATTGAATCAATAAAAAAATTATTTTACTAACTCAAATTATTCGAATTAAATTTACAAATAGCAAACTTGGTGGGCAACGGTAGCGAAGGAGGAGATTTTGCAAGGCATTAAATACTCCCTTACTAAGCCTATTGTTTCGCATTTGAGTTCTTTTTTAGATCATTTCATTATTCAGGCACAAGCGGTTAGTGCACTGCCGCTTAATGAACGCATTGCGATGCTTGAGAAAGCTCACGGAATTATGCATTTTCTCGAGAGTAGCAAAACCCCCCAAACTGGAACACTGTACACACTACTCTCCGACATTATCAATGAACGTTTTGCAGTTCCAACCAGCGAGAACGACGAAATGAGTCTTGCAATTTTGCAATTGCTGTTCTACGGCATTAATGTGTACGTGTTCATAATGTACTTTCTGGTGCAGCAGTATGCACTGCTAACTGAGAATTATTGGCACAAGAATGACATTGAAAAGTACAACAAACTGTATTTGTCCTGTTTGGTCACTTTCAAAGACTTCATGAACACCCTGATTGATAGTAACCACGGCATTCTGCACAAGGTGATCAGAGTGTTGGACAATGTGAAGTACTTGGATTTCATTCAAAATGACAGAAAGGATGTGTTTGATTTTGTTGATAAATCGTTGGTTAATTTTCGATCAATTCACCAAGTTCTCGATCAATTAAGTGAAAGTTTTGTTTCAGAGACTCCGAGTAAAGTTGATAATAAGTTGAATTTTTCCGAATCGAACAGTAAAACTCCCTTGCAAAAGTGGAAAAGCGGTGCATCAGTTTACTATGCCATCCAATTTGTTGGCAATCACAATCAAATGTCTTCTTTGATCAGTGACTGGTCGTCTGGTTACTCCACAGAGAGAAGTCGTCGTCAGTTGCAATTGACAAACCTTGACTTTCGTCAGTTCGACTTTTTTTCGTCTGTTGTATCTGACGAGTTGTCAGTTGGGATTGACGAAATTTTTGGTCAGTTGCATCAGACAATCTCGTCAGATGCAATTGACGAAAATTTTTGTCAGATAGAACAGACGAAAATGTATAAATTCGATTATCAATTCTTAATTATTTAAAATTCTAATAAATCGTTAAGAAATTCGGCAAAATGAGTATTTATTGTCAAAATTATGTAATAATTACAATTTCAGAACAATTCAACGAATCCATTTGACTAGCATGTTGTTGTTTTTGTCATCGATGAAAAGATAGTCATTTGAGAAATGCAAATCGCCGAATAAAATATAACGATCATCAGAAAATACCTTCTTCAGGCATTTCAGCGAATTATTGTAAAGTTTCGGTCCCTTGACCTTTCCATCATCGCCAATTTCTTGAATAGGGTCAAAAACGCTCCCTTTGCAGTAAATCTTTCCATTGTCACCTTGTAAAAACGATGATGTGTAAAACCAATATTCTTTGTTGTGTTTTGTTCTTCTCAGGACGTTTTGATTTATTCGGAAAGGATACAACTGTGAAGGCAATTTTTTCAATGTTGTAGGCAAAGTCTTGTCTGTCATAAAAATAGGTCGTTCAGTTGAGACATCAGGCCAAAAATTGATATTCAAGAAATTGCTCTTCTCCTCAATCAAGGCGATCATGTACTGATGTTTAGTATGAATTGTCAAGGCCGGGTTGAGGAAATTCTTCATAACTCTTGCTACATTCTTGCAGTATTGATGCTTGTGCTCATACCTGAAGCAAGTGTAGAGATAAAGTGGGCCGAACATATCAGTTAGATCGCCGTAATGAGACAAATGGTGCAATTTACAGTAGACACTCAAGTCCGGCTTTAAAATTCTCCAATTTTCCACAATATCGTTGGATAAAATAGCCATTCGATTCAAGTCTTGTCGGGCTAATACAGGAGAATACGAAAGAAGAATAAATTCTTTCACGGATATAAATAGATTCCATTCTTCTTTAAAGTTTGTTGGGTTGAAGGCAGGGAACAAAATAGATTCTAGGCGCAAAAGGGCTTCAAGTTTCTGCAAATAAGACATTTTGTAATCACTACAGCACTAAAAATATTACTACTTACTTGAAGGGCGGTACCTCTCAACTTGAATCCAGTATTAGAATACCAATTAAGGGTGGGTTTGCCTTCATAAAATTTAAATGATTTAAATCGCATTTGAATTGCCTCGATGTCTTTCTTCGAGGGATATTTCTTCCTTGGCTTGGTAGTAGTTGTGGTAGCACTGGTTGTTGGTGTGATTGAAGTAGGAGCAGTGGTGGCGACTTTTACCGTCTTCCTGGTGGACTTTTGAACCTTTGCTGTCACTGTGACTTTTTCTTCCGCCGGAGTAACAATTGATGTCAATATGTAATTCAAAACATCTTCGCCAATTCCTTCGTTAATATCGTGCATTTCGTCAGGTGGACAGCAGTTGTATCTTGTGATATCTCCATTCAAACCATCAAAAGGAAAATCTCGGAGAATCAGTGCTTCTGGATCGGTGTCGATTAGAAGATGTTGCTTTGACGAACATTGAATGTTGTCGACACCTCGCTTCTTATTACCCGGTGCTAAGCAAAAGCGGCAGACAAAACAATTGTTATTAAAACTTTTCTTAAAACCTTGAAGTTCATATATTCCAAGGTTATCACCACAAATGCAACCTAGAGTAACATCAATGTGAATTACTTCGCCATCAATAGTCATGTCGACGCCATTCTGTATCAGCTCTTCGAGGTCTTTTCTTAGTCTAGCATACAGAACCTTTAGCGGGTCATCAAGGCCGAGAGAATCTAAATCTTTTCTGTTGACCATAATAAGCATTTCAATATCAGTAGCACGAGAGCGTTCTTCAAAGGGAAGGTCTGCCAAAGAAGCGTAGACGTTTAGAAACTTCTGATCAGACCCTGTTCCAGGCGATATCTCAACTTCATCACAGTTCAATTCAATTTTCGCTCTTTTTTGCATTCGGGGAAATATTTTGGCATCCGACAAAGACTCGATGTGTTTATCATGGTGAAGAGGGACTATTTTGGCTTCATTCAAAATTTTGTTTCTTATAGATTCATTCCGTAAATATTTCTGAACCACCTTACGAATGGGAATATAAGAATAACGACATTTTCCAGTCGAGTTTTCGAGTTGCACTATTTCGGGTTTGATATACGTGGTGAAGTACTTCTCAATGTACGAGTCTTGCAAAAAGTCGCTTTTGACCACTTTTTTGTAGAGTTCGATCTTAGTTTTAGACAAGTTGAGGACAGATTCAAAGTGAGATAGCATCTGATGGACCAACAAATTGATGTGCTTTGACGGAGTACACTTGACATATTTGTGCTCCATAATCAAAAGCATAAGTCCCTATTTGAAGTAAATTCACATTTAAAAATTTATAAAATTGTACTTTAAAAAATACCCTAAAAAAGTCATCGCCCTCCAAGTCATCTACAGTTTTTCTCGATTCTTCGATAATTGGGTCATCCTTTGGGACAGATTGAGGATGTCTGAGCTTTGCAAATTCGTCAACTTCCTCGGGTTCAGTTTCAATAGAAAGTTCTATTTCTGGCTCAATAATATCGAATTGTCCAGACTCAAATCCTTCGTTTACGTCTTCCATCTGAACATCATATTGGACATTTCCATCAGCCACCACCTCAACATAGTCAGGAATAAAGTCGTATTCTTCACTTAGTGGAACTTGAGTTTGGCGCAACACCTCGAGTCTTCTCCTTTAGTATTTATACAGAATTTAATTTCAAACAATTTTTGTGAATGGCATTCATACCTTTTTGATTGGCACTCCTCTGGATGAAGATTTTTAATGTGGCGGGCTAATTGAAAAACCTTGTAGAGGTCTACCCCACAAAAACAACGAACCGATTTGAGTTTGTCGTCATTTGGTTCAATATCTTTAAGTTGATAGTAAATATCTTCAAAACGAGTATTCCGATAAGTGATGCACCTTGACATGTTTACAGTGACATTAATATAATTCTTAAAAAGAAGCAGAGAGAACTCAATCGCCGAATTATTCGGTAGATTGCCGATGAGAGAAGGCAGAAATGACAGTTGAGTCGCCACAAACGTTTGTTGAACGTTAGCTACGATACAAATACGTTGTACAGTTAGCAGTGGCACACTCACACTGTTGCAGCCGTTCAGTCAAGCGACAGCCAATCAAATCAATCAGTTCATCAAACTGAAACTTGCGCATGCGCTTTTACTTATTCAGACAACGACCGTTTGTTTTTCTCCTGTCTGCTCTCTTGTCCGACTGACCTCACCGCGGCCTTGTCTTTGTCGCTATCTGAACTTAAGATTCTGAAGCTTCTTTTTTGCTTTTGACTATAAGTTTGTTATCTATAAATTATCAAGCCATGAATGATCAACAGCAGCAACAACAAACAAATCGACAACCAGAAAACAATCAACAGCATCAAAGTATGTTCACCTAACTATTTTAATTATTGTTTTTCAAATATTTATTTTTATTATTATTGTGTATAGGCAATAGTTTTCCTAATTATGGTTCATATGGCCAAACGCCTTTAGGAAATTACTCTTACGGTATGAATCGCTGTAACCGCTTAACTTTTGTAAACCGAAATTTACTTTTAAAGGCAATTCTCAGTACACCCAAAATTATAACCCGAATGTGCTTCATTATTTATCCCAAATGATGTCACAACAACTTCCACCAATTGGTTCCCACTTTCCACCGAACGTTGGGCATATTCTGCCCAACTTTTCTCGTTTCTCTTCAGATTTTATTCGAAGCAAATCAATCGGACTAGAATGTCCACCAAATGATGTTCATGCCACCTTCCCTCAGAATCCTCTTATTGCTTCTCAAAATTCATTGGCGGAACATTCTGGGTCGAATCGGCAACAATTTGATGACTCTTTGGTTACTGAAAGACCCCAAGACACTTCTGCTTTGGGTCAACCGTCTATTGGTTCAGTTCTTAACGAAACTTTTTCAAATGAAGAAAGTATGTCTTTTTTGTAAATACTGCAAAATTCTAACAATTTTTAATAGGTCTCGAAGATACTTCTCAATCGTCAGGAAGCTCTAATGTGATTCCTCTCTCTAATTCGAGCAACTTCGACGATTCATCTGATAATTTGGCTAACAATCGCACTGAAGAGGAAGAATTACTTGCAGCTGTTAATTTAGTGACAAATGGGACTTGGAAGGCAGGAAAAAATGAAGTTACTCCAAGGGCAACGATGCCTCCTTGGCTGGTTATGGATCCTTTTGTCGAAATGAAGTGGAATTTTGAAGTAAGCCATTTTGATCTCGTTGTTTATGCTGAAAGTCTCGCTGGTTGGTTCAAGAGTGATGCTGTTGAGACAGCTGATTGGGACAAATTTTCTGACAAAATCACTCAATTGGTCAAAAAATACCGCGATCAACTTGCCAAGTATTTTCTCAAGGGTTTGAATCAATCAGACAGGCGAGATCTGTGTGGAGCTATTGCGCATGAATATCCTAAAATGGGGCAACGATATTCTGAGCTTCGAAAGAGCAAAGCAAAAGGCAACAATTTTGGGTGTGATACAACGTTTACCTTTCGAAACATTACGGTAATATTGATTTATTGGATTCTGCCTATACTAATTTAGTTTTAACTAGGCCTTACTCTTTGATCGACTAACTCGCCAAATCGGATATATTCCGAAAAAAGAACTCGAAACTCGTCCACCTGTCACTCCTCCAGTGAAAAACCAGAAAAAGTCAGAAGCAACTTCTAAAGCTAACCGAAAACGCAAGCAAATTAGACTCGAATCAGACTTACAGCAAGCAGAAAAATGATTTCGCATTTTTGTTTTGTTTTGATTAGTTTGTAATTTATTTAATTGATTGATTTGGTTTTTTGTTTTAAATTTAATAAAATCAGATACGATATAATTCTCTGTTTTGTTGCTGAAATATATTTATTGAGCGTGTTTCGTCTAATCCATCAGACGATATTTTTCGTCTGTCACAACAGACAATTTTGTCAGTTGGGATAGACGAAATTTTTTGTCAATTCCAACTGACCACTCGTCAGATGCAACTGACAAAAAATTGTTGAACTGACGAAAGTAAAGGATTGTCAATCCCAACTGACGACGACTTCTCTGTGTGTCTGTTGATGATTTGGCTAATCCAATTGTGCGTATTCCCACTGACCCACAAGGTAGAACTCGAGTTGTTTATCGCAAATTTGACAACTACCAGCCTGAAATTGTGGCTGTAATCAAGAATAGTACAATCCTCGAATTTAGGGACATCAATCGTGATCTTTACAATGCGGCATCTCAACCGAACGAGAAAGTTGCCCTTAAGGACATTGCGATTCTAATTGAGAATGGCGCAAATGTTAATGCCTCGTTTGAGCAAAACAAAGCGGCAATTCATGTGGCTACAGAGAACGACAATTGGAATGTTGCGTATGCTTTGATTCAGAATGGTTCCAACATTAATGATCACTTTATATATACCTTAACAAAATTTCCATCCATGTCTAATCAATAAACCGGGAAATATTTTTGCTAATCAAATTGACATTTTAACTGGAAAAACATTCCTATTCAGTTTTAAGTTAAAAAAATTTCATGACATTACGTCAAGTACTTTTGGCTGAATAAGTTTTTGTTGAGCGTTACATTGGGATTTTAATATATAAGAGATTTCTCTTTATCCATTAGCCCCGGTGCTTGACTATAATTGGAAAACATAGATAATTATTTAGTAATTTCATATTGTCATAACTTACAGATTGATGTAATCGAACAGTCTTGTCTTCAATTTGTCAGCCTTGCAATTGTCGGCAAGAGTCAATAGATTTGCCACACTAGCCTCGTCCAAATTCACCAATACAAGTGAGCACAGTGAATTTTCGCATTGATTTTTTAGATCTTGTAAGTCATACTAAATATTGATTGAATATTATAAAAAGCTATTTCTTAATAAAATTTTTACTTTATCAGCAGCCACAAACAAGTCAGCAATGTTCTGGTCTTTTGGCTTGTGCAGTCTCGCTAGACAGTTTGGGGGGCATATGGTCTTACTCTCGTAAGCCATATATTTTGTTTCACTACCTGCAAGTGATAACTCTCTTCTTCCTTTTTCTAGATTTACCATCTATGGTTACTGTCACCATCTCTGTATTTCTATCTTGTTTAGTTACCTATTTGTTATATTTTATCCTTTTAATAATCCTTGTACATAATATATGTAAATAGTCTTCATATATCTTAGCCTAGAATAAAATATTTTTGAGTAACAACGAGACTGGAGATTTCTGTGCTTCTGAAGGCCGATTTCCAAGAGGTTGTAGCATTTGTGAATTTGTAAAAGTTTTGTTTCTTCTTCAAATCTCGATACAACTCGGTCAACAGTTTTTTACTCAATTTGCCTATAAATTCATCGTTGTCCATAACCCAAGAAGGGTGGCTGTAAAAAAGATAATAAATGCCATAGACATAAAAAACGCATAAGAATAAACTCGTTTACTTACAGATTGATGTGATCAAACAAAGTCGTCTTCAACTTTTCCGCAGTGTAAAGGTCTGCAAGTACCAGAAGGTCTGAGGCCGTGTCTGCGTTCACCTGGGAGCACAACGAATTTTCACACAAATCTTTGAGCTTTTCAAGTATGTACTAGAAAATAGAAATTTAGCGATGAAAAATAGATGTACGAATAATTACTCTGTGAGCTGCAATGAACAAATCAGCAATGTTTTGATCTTTAGGTTCATACTTTCCACCGTAAATGAATCGCAACAAATCTTGCATTACTTCAACATTAAAGTCCACAATCTCAACTCTGTTTTCGACAGTTTCTTTCATGGTTGTTTGTCTGAACATTGCCGAGAAGTAAGGCGAACGAGCTGCGAGTATTGACTTGTGGGCTCGAAGTTCTTTGCCTTCAACGATGAATGTAAAATCACTTAGTTCTCCGCTGTCCAACAGTTTGCTGTAGTCCACTCCAATGCTCATCGGTAAAGCTTTGTTATAAGGAATTGCTTTATAGTTTGCCTTTGAATCGCCAATTACAGCAAGCTGTTTAAATTATGTTTGTTAAGTATAAGCTTTGAATGAAATAATTGATTGAACAAACCTCACAAACAATAGTGAGCTTTCCATCGGGAAGCAATTTGTTTGATTCCTTCAGAAGAAGGTCTCGTTCAATAAATTTGTTAAATCCAAGTTTTGATCCCCGATATATAACTCCTTTCAATACTATGTATTATATAATTAGTAATCGCTTCACAACAATTTTAAAATATATTTAAATTTACCTTGAGAGTAAGGCTTTTCTCCTTCTGCATTGACAATCGAAATTCTGCATTCGACAGGCGCTTTGGTTTGTTCGCATGCTGCAAGAATTAGGAAAATTGATACATATTTTTGGTTTTCCTTTTCATGCCCACGTGGGTACATTCGGAGATTGAAACGAATTTGATCGGTGCTTAAAGGGAAAAACTGTTGCGATTCAAGAAAAGCGTTCTTACTCAACTGTTGGTCACATCTCACTTTTGAAATTGTCCACAGTCCAGATGTGACCGAATTTAGCCACATCCAGGTCAGTGTACGTTTTAGAGCTATTTGTGTTAAAGCTCGAGTTGAGGTTGTCCAGAATTAATGTTACATGGGGTATTGGTGTTACTTTTAGTGTTTCTTTTTGGTGTTACTTTTGGTGTTACTTTTGGTGTTTCTTTTGGTGTTACTTTTGGTGTTTCTTTTGGTGTTTCTTTTGGTGTTACTTTTGGTGTTACTTTTGGTGTTTCTTTTGGTGTTTCTTTTGGTGTTACTTTTGGTGTTACTTTTGGTGTTTCTTTATAGATAAATTCATCTTCTAAAACTTGGAACTGAAATTAATTTATAATTTTAATTAATAATATTTTTTAATTCAATCATTCTAATTGATTACCTCACAAATAATAGTCAGTGTGTCTTCGTGTAATAATTCATTAGCTTTTGCAAGAAGATCGTTTTTGGAGATGAAATTTTTGAAACCTTTTGCTGTCCCTTTTGTAAAATTACTCATGAATTCTGCAATATTTAAAGGAATAATGTTACTATTTAACTATAACAGGGATTCATCAAAAGTGTCAAAACTCACCAGTACAAAATAATTTTTCATTTGATTTATCAAGTACTGCAAACTTATATTGGATAGTTACTTCATTTTTATCACAAGCTTCAAGTCCAAGATGCAAAGACAAACAATCTTTAAATTCATCATCAATCCCATTAGGATACATTGTCAAATAGAATTTAGTTTGATCATTTCTTGGCGAATGAAATTTAGGAGATTCCATAAAAGCGCCATTTTCACATATATTCAAAATGGATTCAAAATTTTCAATTTTCCATTTATATGAAAAGTTGTTCATTTTAACAATTTTTGTCAATTTAATGTTTTCGCAAGAATTTTCCAAATTATTTTGTGATTCACATATTTGTTCTTCATTTTCAGCAACATTTATCTAAACATTATTTTATTTTATTAAATAATCAATTTTGAAAAAATATTGTCTAACCTCAGCAAATATTCTCAACTTTCCATTGAACAATAATCCATTTGACAAGTTTAAAAGTTGATCATGAGATATAAATCTATGCCAGCCATTACCTTTGGAGTCCTCAAATGTATATCTAATTTCTAATAACAAGATGACAAAATCCGTCAAATTAATACATAACAGTATTTCAATGTTAAAGTGCTATACATACGTTTAACATTACATTTTTCATTGTTCTCATTCAGAATTGATATTTTAAAATAAACGTCATTTGATTTGTCAACACTCGACACTCGACGCAAAAAAATCGAAGCATTATTATTCGCTTCTTCTATATCTCCATTTGGATACAACAGTATTTTTGAATTGAACTCGATTTGGAGGAGAAAAAATATCCGATTCAACATATTTAAATCCATTGTCGTCTGTTTGCAAATCGTTTATCAATAAATTTTCAAAATCATCAATCGTCCATTTGTAGGTAAAATGTTTGAATTTGATTAAAAAAGAAACGATTTTTCTACACAAGAATTTTCACTAGCCATTTTGGCATACTACACGTTGTATGCATGCACGTATGTCTGATGTTAACGAAATGAGGCACAAAAGCTTTTTGGATTGTGCGATTAACAAAATAGAATGAGTGAAGATTAAATATAGGGAGGTTGGTTTGATGATGTTCACAAGGTATCTAAACACAAACTAGATTCTAGTTCTAGTGTGGAGCAGTCGTGGCGAGAATGAGTTTCGAATAATCTCCCAATTCTACAAAGCAATACGAGAAGTGGTAGCTGTACAGTGCAAGCAACACTTTGTGGTGTTTACAAGACACTGTCACTTCATTTCAGATTAATTAATGTAAACATCCTGAGTGCAATAATATTGATTCAATATTCAAATTCATATACACTGTCTGGTACCTCATATAAACACAAAGCTGCCTTACGCAAACCAAAGCCAGCCTATACAAACACCATTTTATGACCCGTCCTGTGATCACTCACTCTTTTGGTAACCATGAACCAAAAGTTGAGCTACTCTATTCGTTATATACTTGATTAATAATTTTGCCAAGCCTTAGCCAAACTAGATTTAACTAAAATGGCTTGGTACATGACTCATCTGATACTTTGGATTGTTCAAACAAAAGTCAATGAAAACCGTTTTGTTTTATGACCACTTCTACCACGCATGAATTGGCTGGTGTAATGGTATACCAGTCAGTATGCTATTGCAGTCGTGATAACTATAAGGATACTTTAGAGGTCATGGTAGATTGATAGATGCTTCTATTAGTATTGCATGTACCCGTGGCTAAGATCTGACTGAGTTGATGTTGTGATTGCTTTTATGATAATGATGAGGATGCTTGCACTGAACGGTTTTTTCCTTTTTATCACATGTCCTAAGTTGAAGAAACAAAGACAACCAACCCTTATATTCTTGAGTATAGCATAATATATGACCATTGAAATAAAATTTTAAACGGAATTTAGTTTGTTCATTTTGTGGACAATAAAATAAGCTCGACTCAATTGAAATTCCGATTCCGTTTAGAATTGAAGCAAATTTATCGATTTTCCATTTATATCTAAGTCTGTTTGCCTTAATTATTTTGGCAAAGTTGAAGTTTTCTAAAGGGCTTTGCCAAATTTCGTCGAAAATCGACTGATCGACTCAACACATTTCGACAAACTTGTTCGACAAACGGCGAATTGTTCAAACTAATTTGTGGATTGAATACTTTATTAACATTTTATTTGTTAGACTTGTAATAAAATATAATCTTGATTAGCACTAGCTATAATGATACAATAATTGAAGCATTAAAAGTTTTGTTTCTTCTTCAAATCTCGATATAATTCGACCAACAGTTTGTTGCTCAATTTGCTGGTAAATTCGTCGTTGTCCATGATCCACGAAGCGTGGCTATAGAAAGGCGATATATATTTTAAATTAATTAATAACTCATTTAGACTTACCGATTGATGTGATCAAATAAAGTTGTCTTCAACTTATCCGCACTGTAAAGGTCCGCAAGCACCAGAAGGTCTGAGGCTGTGTCGGCATTCACATGCGAGTATAGCGAATTTTCACACAAATCTTTGAGCTTTTCTAGTTCGTACTATAAAATAGAAATTTAGTGATGAAAAATTGTTGTAAAAATAATTACTCTGTGTGCTGCAATGAACAAATCGGCAATGTTTTCATCCTTTGGTTCGTACTCTCCAGAGTAAACATAGCGCAACAAATCTTGCATTACTTCTATACTGAAGTCCGCAATCTCGACTCTGTTTTCGACAGCTTCTTTCATGGTTTTCTGTCTGAACATTGCAGAGAAGTATGGCGAACGAGATGCGAGAATAGCCTTGTGGGCTAGAAGTTCTTTGCCTTCAACGATGAATGAAAAATCACTTAGTTCTCCACTGTCCAACAATTTGTTGTAGTCTTCTCCGATACTCATTGGAAGAGTTTGGTTGAAAGGTATTGCTTCAAAATTTGTTTTGGAATCGCCAACTATGGCAAGCTAAAAATACTGTGTTAGCTAAGAACGCGAACAGAAACTTGAACAAACCTCACAAACAATAGTAAGCTTTCCATCGGGAAGAAATTTGCTTGATTCATTCAGAAGAAGGTCTCTTTCGACAAATTTTTCAAATCCACGTTTTGATCCCCGATAGATCACTCCTTTTAACACTGTGTAATAATTTTAGGGTAATTCGAATTTAGGGTTTCACAGCATTTTGGTCATACCTTGAGAGAAACATTTCTCTCCTTTTGTATTGACAATCGAAATTCTACATTCAACAGTTGTTTTTGTCTGTTCGCAAGCTGCAAGAATTAGGAAAATTGAAATATGTTTTTGGCTTTCTTTTCCATATCCACGTGGGTACATTCGAAGATTGAAACGAATTTGATCGTCGCTCAGAGAGAAAAATTGTTTCGATTCAAGAAAGGCGTTCTTACTCAACTGCTCGTCACATGTCACTTTGAAATTGCCCACAGTCCAGGTGTGACCGAATTTAGCCACATCCAAGTGAGTGTACGTCTTGGAACTTTGCATGTTTGAGCTCGAGTTGAGGCTGTCCAGAATTGATGTCACCTGGGGAATTGAGTTTTCTTTTGGCAATTCTTCGCAGAGAAATTCATTTTCGAATATTTGTAGCTAAAAATAATTTACTATTCAATTAGCAATTTTAATCATAGCATTTTTGCGCAATACCTCACAAATAATTGTTAACACATCTTCAGGCAACAACACTCCAGCATTTGTAAGCAGTTCATTTTTGGTGATGAATTGGTAGGAACTTAGTGTGGTGCCCTTATTTAAATCTCCCATAGATACTGAAATTAAATAATGGTACCAATTTAACCATAACTGAGATACATCAAAAACATTCAAACTTACTTTGACTGAATATTGTTTCATTTGATCTATCAAGTATTGCAAACCTGCATTGGACAGTTACCTCACTTTTATCACAAGTTTCAAGTCCAAGTAGCAAAGACAAATAATCCTTATTTTTTTCACCAAATCCATTAGGATACAATTTTAAGAAAAATTTAGTTTGATCATTTCCAGGAAAATAAAATTTAGGCGATTCCACAAAATTCCCGTTCTTTTTTTGCATTCAAAATGGAATTAAAATTTTGAATTTTCCATTTATATGAAATGTTGTTAATCTTAGCAAATTTTGATAATTCCAAGTTTTCAAGTGAATTTTGCCGTAACGTAGTATTTTGTGATTCGCATAATTTTACTTCATTTTTAGCAACATTTATCTACGTAAATAAAAAATCAATTTTGGTTAATTAAAATGATAATCATACCTCAGCAAATAAAGACAATTTTCCATCACATAATAAACCATTTGGCGCGTAAAAAAGTTGATAACGAGATATAAATGTTCCCCAACCCCAACTCCAAGAGTTCTCAAATGTATGTCTAGTTCCTAATAAGATGACAAAATAAGCGCGATAAGTATTTTAATATCAAAGTGTTATACATACTTTGAACATAACAATTTTCATTGTTCTCATTCAGAATTGATATTTTAAAATAAACATCATTTGATTTGTCAACACTCGACATTAGATACAAAATAAATTGAAACAAAATTTTTCCGCCTCTTCTCTAACTCCATTTGGATACAATTGTATTTTGAATTGAATTCGATCATCGTATGGAGGAGAGAAAATGTCTGAATCAATATATTTAATTCCTTTGTTGTTTGTTTTCAAATCTTTTTGGCGACAAATTTTTAAAATCATCAATCGTCCATTTGTAGGTGAAATGTTTAAAATTGATTAAAGAAGTTGACGATTTTTCTACACAAGAATTATTACTAGCCATTTTTGAACGAACAACCCGTTATGACATTGTATGTCTGATGCAACTTTGTCAATGATAACCAGGTACACAAAGGTGCGTCTTATTTGTTAGCATTATCAGTCAAACTGTACTTTATCTCAAATAGATTGTCATCCAAAGTGCACAAAACAACTACTAATTTACCATTCAATCAGACTCAATTGATTCGAGATAAACTCAATTTGTTTTACATTGTTATTTCTGTGTCTTAGTCATGTGCTCCAAACACAGCCAACCAATGCAGAGACCATCACCTAAGCTTTACCACAATTTATGACCAATCTTGTGATAACTCTTTAGCATCTATACTAAGCAATCGACATAGGTCGACAAACAAGTCGCGACACAGCAAAATCAGTAGAACACAATCACCGAATAAAGGATTTAGATTTATTGTTAGGATTACTTCTACCTGGCTGTAAACATGCACCTGTGACTGGTGTAGATGTTGTTGTTGGTGTTTGTGATACTCATGAGGATATTTGGGTTGGTAAGCATTTAGACGTGTTACAAAACACATAACATGCACAAAAATAAAATATAAACTATAAATTACTTTTGTCAACACTAGATGGAGCACAATTGGCCAATTATGGATAAAGGATTTGTAACTTGTTGCATGGAAAAGATTGGTAAAATCTTGTGATATTCGATGGATATCAGTCAGTGATTCATTAAGAAGTCATCTTTAATGTGAACACAGTCATGAGTGTTATCAATGAATAATAGGTATAAACTTGACTTAACACAAATCTGAGTAGACTGTCTCTCTCGATGAGTCACAGTTTTATGTTGATTTGTAGTAAAAGGGACAAAGCCAAGTGCACTGTACGTTCAGTTGGATTGTGTAAGGCCAAGCTGCATGTCGTGTTGTGTGTGTTGTGTGCACTTTGTCATGTTCCTGTCCTCTCATCTCCTCTCCACAATGCAACACATCAACAGTCTTCCCTGCCTCGTACTTTGTCTCATCTTCTCTCGACTACCTCTCTACGATCTACTTCAAGTGGGTCGTGTTTGTGCACTATGGAAAGAGTACCAAATGGACATTACGCGCAAGGTGCACTCGATCACCCTGCTCATTGGCACAAAAGCTCCTAACCAAGATGATGATTACCTAACACCTCTTGATCTGATTGCTCGATCTCCCTTTACTTTGAACGATTTCAATAAATTACTCAACTATCAAGGTCGCCTTCAGTTTGCACAAGAGCCCAGTCTTACAATTCCTCACCTCACCATATCAATTGTGAACCTATTGGTGGAATCTCTTCTCAATGTTGTCACCCTATAGGGCCCTCACCATTTCCATCAGTGACACTGATCTTTACGTGCTCGATCACGTGATTTATTTGCTCAACCAATGGAAGCACCAGTTGGTCACTCTCAAGCTGTGGTACCACTGTTCCGATCACTATGTTCGCGATGAAACCTGTAAGCGAATGTCCAAACTGTTTGAATCTCTCAACTCGCTCGCATCCCTCGAGCATCTCACCCTCGACTTGCTCAACTCGAATTCTTGCCCCAGTGATGCTGATTTCAATTTCTCCTTTCTCACTCGTATTCGTGAATTCAACTATCAATTTTGCCCAACCCATTCTCATGTGCCAGTATGGCTGAAACAGCATGGCGCCAACGCACAATTGGAACGAATTGGACTGGCGGGCCGAGACTTTGGCAATTTACTTTCTCAATTGGCCTCAACTCCTTTCGCGGGTAAAATGACAATTTTGCCCAAAAAAAGATTTTTCGGTGGAGAATACAATTTTGCAAACAACTTCAAACAGTTCACCTCTTTGACCCGAGTTGGTATAAATTTTCAAACTTCCAATCTCACCTTTGCCGATCAAATCAAATCGCTTTCCGGCCTTAAACACCTGGTCCATTTGGACATAAACTTTAACTGTTTTGCTCCTCTGACTGATTTTAATCGCATTCCAATACACGCGCTGACTCAACTCCCTTCCATAAAGTTACTTTCCTTGGACTCGGGAAATCACAGCAATCACAAGGATAAATTTGAATCGCCACACTGGGGCTGGATTTTTCCGAATGTTCAAATACTGAGCGTGAAACACAACTGTCTGGGCATGGTTCAACTGTTGAGTGGAGAAAGTGTAGTTACCAAATGTCCAAATTTGGGTCGCTTCAATTCGTCGAGTCCGGTACCGCGCGAGGGAATGGTGGAAGGCATTCGTGTCCTGTTGGTCACCTTCAAGCAATGTCCCAATCTGCGTCGCATCTATCTCAATGATCAGCTGTCCAAGTTTAGATCTGGTGATTTAGTAGTCAAGTTTAATTTTGATCTTTAATTTTGATCTTTAATTTTTCTGTATTTTTCTAGTATTATTAATAATTTACAATCTTTTTTCTATAAAATATTAATCATTTTGTTATTAATAATTCTTGTCTAAAATATATTCAATAAAATATTATTACTTTTCCGAAGGTTGATACGTGACTTTATTTTATGATCAAAATCCTTGATGTTGCAACAAATTTGTTTTGAACTGGGCACAATTCGTGCAATTGGTACTTTGTGTGGTAATTGAAAATCGATTTAGCTGACACAAGGCTGAGTTTGACATTTGATGAGAGTCGCCCTTCGAGGAGTTGTCTTAATAAAGTGAAATCGATCGATTAGTAAACCCACGCACATTAGAACAAACATTGGAGAGAAGAAGCGCAACTTTAAGGGTTGTCATGAGAACCCCACGAGAATATTCCTAAACTCACAACAAACAACGAAAAAGCTTCGCAGTGAGAGAGAGAAACTTTAAAATATAGTCAGTTTGAACTTTACCATTTTAAACGAGACACACACAAAGTTTGTGTTCTCACACTTTTCGCAAGAAAATGTGGACATGGGACCTTGGGATATGCGAACTATCCTGGCTCGAGATCGTCGGTCTGCTCTTCCTTGCCCACTATCTCGTGTACATTCCATTGAAAATCCAAATCCTCTGGCTGCTCAACAACTGCTCGGGCGCCTCGGCCAAAGTGTTGAAGCCTCAAACACCGAACGATTATGCTGTGATCACGGGGGCTAGTGATGGAATTGGACTCGAATTTACGCGACAGTTGGCTGAGAAGGGATTCAATTTGTTGCTGCTGAGTCGGACTGAGGAGAAGTTGATCAAGGTGGCACAGGACGTGCAGGAGAAGTATCGACAGTGTAAACAGGTGAGTTCTGTGGGTGTGGGGTTTTGGTGAGATCTTGTGGGATTTAGTAAGATTCTGTTTGGTTTGGGAGAGATCCATTTTGAGCAACTAATAGCCATACCTTACTTCCCAGATCGACTACCTCGCCGTAGACTTTTCCCGAATCGACATCTACGACCGAATCCGTTCCAAAGTCCACTCCCTGTCCGGACCAGTCCACGTCCTAGTGAACAACGTAGGCATAGTCCACAATGTGCCAGAGTACTTCACCAAATATCCGGAGAATTTCCATCTCAACCTCATCAACACCAACATCAGTTCCATGACTATGATGTCCGAGATTGTGCTCCGTGTAATGTGTGATGGGGAGATGATGGAACAAGGCTTCAGGAAGGAACAGCAGAAGAATTGTCCGCTGGGGTGCAATGGAATTGTGATCAATGTGTCATCCTATTTGGGCGCTACGGAGACTCCGCTGTTTTCGACTTTTTCTGCTTGTAAGTGTACAAACCTTTGACCTTAAAGTCTAAATTATAACCCACCCAGCCAAGGCATACATGATCTACCTGAGCAAAATTCTGGCAGCCGAGTACGCCCAGTACGGAATCTTTGTCCAAACAGTAATCGCCAACGAGGTCTCCACCGGAGCCATCTCTGATCTCGAGAACAAGGCCCTAGCAGTCAAACCGGAAGCCTTCGTAAAGTACGTACTCAAGTCGGTGGGCGCTGAACTCGTGACTCGAGGTCATCCAAAACACAAGTTCATCAATAACCTCATGCCGGCATTTGGTGCACTGTTGGGCGAGAATCTCTTTATGAAATTCAAATTCTACATGAGTGAGAGCATGCGCAGGAGTGCGGAAAAGAAGACAAAGACCCAGAAGATGGTCAAAGTGAGTCCGGTTAATTTGGAGGTTTAAGGTTCAAGGGTATACCTATAGGTTGAAAGATACAACCCTTAAGATTCACACCCTTCCGTAAAGTCATGTAGTAAATCCGGTAAAACTTAACGTCATTTACATAACGTCCTATTCGAGTGTTATATCTCATTTACGTAACGTCCTTTACGAGCGTTCCATCTAATTTCCGTTACGTCCTATTCGAGTGTTGTATCTCATTTACCATCGTAACGTTATTTACGAAAGCCCCTCCTCCGAATTTGTAAGACAAAATTGTTTGTTTAATTATTATCAATAAAATCGTATACAAAACATAATGATAAATAATGTTATGTGAAAAATATTTATAGATAAAAGATACATTTGATAATATAATAATAAAAAGAGAGGGGCATACACAAATGACGTATGTATCACAATATATGTAAAGCGTATTATAAATATATATCTTTCTTTGTACGAAAAAATGTATCACACACAACAAATGGATAAGATCTTCACAGATAAATGTTACTAATTTACTTACTACTATATAGCTACCATAGATTCGATAGATTTGATATTTGACCTTTCAACTAAGACACAGATTGTTGATTTCGTAACTGGTTTCACGCAACTGTCGAGTAATCTTCCCGAGATTGTGCTCAGTCACCACCAGATAGGAGGACTGATTGTCAAAGATGGAACGACAGTAGATGGTGAGGATTGCTTCGATGCAGTCATCGCTGAACAAATCTGAAAATTTCAAAATTAATACCTGGAAACTTTTCTTCAGAAAGCAAAACTTACCAGGAATATTCTCCTTAAACACGTGCACCAGCTTGACTGCCTTCGAATACTGACCCGATTGAATCAATCGCTTCAACTCTTCTTCATTTTCCTTGGTCAGTGATGTGCCCTCAATAGGAAGTGAATTGAAAGTCTCCGAACCGGACTCCGACGAACCAGTGATCAGGTCCTCCATCACATTCGACAGACATTTGGCTAATTCCAATTTGATGTTACTAATTTCGGTTGAGTAGTTCTGCACCTGTACAAAAATCAATCAAAATTAAGCATCAATCAATCAATATTATAGCACCCGATCGTCACTGTCCAACATAACTGGTGCCCAGATAGCTCAGTCGGTAGAGCATTAGGCTTTTAACCTAAGGGTCCAGGGTTCGAGTCCCTGTTTGGGCGCATCAACTTTTTTTTTATTTTTTTACAATTCTAAACCCAAACAATTGTCCTGACTATCATTGAAATTGTCTGAACTAACTTTCCAAAAAACTGTCCAGATTAACTCTAGAAACAATTTCTCAGTTTAACTCAATGTAAATCAAAACCATTTTCTATATAAACCCAAAAAATTGCCCGAACAATTTATCTACCCAAACTATTACTAGATAACTACCAAAAAAACAATTGGCCGAGACTAACTACTTCACAAAATAACATTAACTCAAATTAGGAGACAAAACAATAGCACGAATTAACTAACCAAGAAATTGTTTGGACTCAAAAATCCCCCAAAAAAATATCCTCAACTACCCCAAATACCCAAAAACAATTGATCGAACTAAGCATCCAAAAATTACCTATAACCACAAATTGTCCAAACTATCTATCCTATCGTTCTATCCGTTCTGTCCAAAAAACTGCCCGGATTAACTATCCAAACTATAGCCAATACTAACACAACAAATGCTACCCAAACAATTGTCTAAGCTAAGTATCAAAACAATTGTCTGGGATAAGTAACCAAAAAAATATGAATCTTATTGACTAACCTCAAATTGTCTAGACTTGGTCTACCAATTAAAAAAATTGTCCCGCCTCACTGCCCAAAAAAGCTGCCCTAATTAACTACCCAAACAATTGACCGTACTAACAAGCCCTCCCAATTACAGAAAAAGAACTTACCTCACTCTCTTCGGCAATGGACTTGAGTATATCGACAAACTTCAAGTAGCACTCAAACAGGAGAAACAACTGAAAGTGCATCTTGTACATCATTTTGCACAGTTTGCTCACACTCACACCATCCAGCACACCATCCTGTTGTTGACTCGCCTGTTGACTCCTCAACACTGCTCGTTGACACTTCTGTAGGACATCAATCACCGCATCCCTCTTCTCATTGTACGTCTCCCAGTGAGCGTGCAACTCGAGAATCGAGAATCGATGTCGCTCGAGCAACTTTGGAATAGTGATAAACAGCTTCGGATCGATGAAAACATAGGGGAAATCGATTGGAGAGGACACAATCTCGAGTAGATCGAAAAATTTGGGCGAGATTGTAGCGATATGCGAATCGGGACTGTTCAGTGGCAGTAAATCACAACACTCACGGGTGAGTTCAATAACTTTTGAGAAAGTATTCCTAAAGATGAGTGCGAGGATTTGATTGGACATTGCAGACGTTGTACCCGTGTTATCATTGATCAGTTGAATAAAGTGCGAACTCCACTGCTCGATCGATTCCTCTTCCTCTTCTTCCTCCTCCTGATTTGGATCCTCAGCTTCCGGAAGTGCTGGTTCCGTGATGATATTAATAGGCGTCACGGAAGTGATGGTATACTGCTCCGTGTCCGAACCTAAACTATGCGACGAACCGTGCGAAATCAAACTCGACGGTCGTGACGAATTGCGCAGATGATTCTGATTATCTTGATTATGATGACTACTGCTCGTACTACTTCCGCCCTGGCTGTGATGACTCAACTGATGCTGATGACCATGATGATGATGATGATGCGATGATGATGTCAAATGATGAGATCCACTATTAGTAGCACCACCATCGTACAGTGGCGAAACACTCTCCACCTCATCGTCCGAACTGAAATCATTATCAACTTTCTGTACATTCTTCAGTTGAGCATTCGGCTGTCCAGTTCCAATACTCGTGACCACAATCGACGATCGTTGATGATCCGATGAACTCGGTTTCAGCGTTCCAGTAGAATAGGAAATAGATCCACCAAGTCCGCCACCAGTTCCGCCACCTTCTTGAGGTCTCTCCGCTTCATTCGTCAGACTATTATCCAAATTCGACAACGACTTCCTTCGCACACCCCAATTGAAGTTATCCAAGCTCTCGCCCTCTTGACTCTCCAATTCATATTCCAAGAAATCAAATTCCTTAAAGAAGGCAAACTCTCCATGTGCGGTATCGTCGTGCTTCGAGTCGTTCGACACGTCATTGTTCGTAGCGGACAGTTCCTCAACACTCGACGCCATCGATGACTTGGCATGACACTCGATAATGTCCGAATTCTGTGAGAATATCACCGAGGGACTCTTGGGCAGACCACCAATACGCTGACCGCATCGATTGAGCAATCCAATCAGTCGTTCACGAATGCGAATCTGTCCCGAAACTGTACGCTTCAAAGTGTTGGAATTAGGATTCTCAGGATTTACAGAATTTACAACAGCAGCTGGTGGCGTTGAAGTCGAGGGCGGAATCTGAATCGTCTCCTTCACTTCAAACAACTTTTCCAGTGGAATTCTCGATTCTCGATTACTTCGTTTGTTATTGTTGCCGCTACTGTTGGAACTATTCTCGGTTGCAAATTCTTGCTGTTGTTGTTCTTGAATCGATTCTTGTACACCAGAATCCATCGAATTCTGTTGCAGTTGTTCCACAGAATTGAACATCTGTTGTCGCTTCTGTATAAACTTGTATCCGACAATCGGTGTCTGTGACAAATCAATCGCAAAATCCATCGTCCTGCCAGGCAGTTCCCTCTGTTTGGCAGCACTGAATTCACTCTCAGCAAAGGAACTCGACGCAATTGAGATACAGTCAGAGTAGGCACCACACGACACGATGCTCGAAATGATACTCGAGGGATAGTTGGCCGAGCTCGAGTAGGAGGGAGCCGCAAGGGAGGAAGATCGTGATACAGCCAACTTGAGTATCTTCAGTGCATCCTTCCACTGGGGACCCTCAATGTAACGGTTGGCCACTCGGAGAATGTCCACATTGATCAGTCGGGCAGTGGACAGGTCAATGTAGTTTAGCATAAAGTGCAGGATTGAGAGAATGTGCGGTAGGTAGGACTGGTGACCCTTTTCGGCAACCTAGAAAAAGAGAGAATCAGAATATTAAATTCATGAAGATACAAGAAAACAATAGAAAATCCAGAGAATCGAGGAAAATCCCAAAAATTAAGGATAATCCATAGACAATAGAAGATCCATAGAATTATCAATAGAATCAAGGATAATCCAGAGAATCAAGGATAATCCAAGAAAATCAACATTTTTTACAAGGAAAACCAAAATTGCCATATAAAAACCTACCTCAACCAAAAACGAAATGATGCCCACAAACGAATTCGGATACGCATCATACAGATACTTGACAACACACTTGATCCACTGGGAATTCTCCTTTGAGAAGCATCGTTTCGAGTACAGGGTCATCACGGTGGCGAGATTCTCCAATTTTGATGAATTCTCATTGCACCATTGTGCGAAACTTACTGCAGCCTATGAGAAAACCAAAAGAGAATTGTTAATAATAATCAAATTGAACCAGAATCGTTAAAAAATCGAATCCACAAAGTACGTACCTGAATACACAACGGACTAGGATCATCATAGTTGTTCAACATGTAGGGCAGCATTGCCATGACATGAAACGGAAACGCAGTCTCGGACTTTGTAGGATCAATAACCGAAATCTTCAACAAAGGAGTCAATTTATGCAACAAATGAATCGTAGCTTCATAATTCCCAGGACATGCGAATCCCTTCAACAGCAACGCATGAACACCAGGGAAATTGTGCCACTTAAAGTGGACAAAAATCTTCTCAATCTTTTCTTGACATTCTGGATCTTCGAGCGACACCTTCTCGAGTACCTTGTCCAGAAGGCGTAACGCAAGAGCAAACTCGTGTTCATAGTCCGTTTCGAGTAGAATCACGGCAATCCAAAAGAATTGAGCCAAAATGGAGGTTTTATCATCAAAGGTTGGGTAATCTGCTGTTTGATTCGGTTGTTCAGAATCAGATCCATAGTCACCAGCATTCTTCATCAGTGACTGTACAGACTGGGATCGACCCATTCCGGTTCTGGAAGTTCCACCTCCGCTTCCTTTAGCACCATTCGAATAGAACTGATCCACATCGGTCGTAGTCCTGAATCTTGTCGCAGAACTCGACGATCCCGACTGACGTCCATCATCCAAAAAGTTAAACTTCCTCGTAGGAAAAGACATCGAATACGAAGTACTGCGCAGTGGCATTTTGAGTTGAACTTTCGAGTTCGCAAGGGAATCTGTATGCGACTGTGATGTTGGGATTCCGCCAGGGGCGCCACCAGTCGTGACCAAAGTCGATGAAGATGACGTCGAAGGCAGTGTATCATTAGTCTCGGAAGTAGTACCACCGGAAGTGTTGATGAATTCATGATCCTGTTCCTGTTGATGACCTTGATCCTTCTTCGGCGTCGAAGCATTCGTACCAGGCAGCTCCAACTCCGTATCATTCAAATCATGATCATCCTCCTCTTCCAGCAGTCCATCATGATTGTTTCCATGCTCATGATCATCCAACTCGTCCTCCTCCTCCATGTCCACCTCAAAGTGAAAGTACTCATTAATCAGTTCAAGAATATTCCGTGGCTTAAAGTCAAACGAATCAATCGCCGACTCCAAGGTCAACATCAGTTCCGTCACGTAGCCCTGCATATCTTCACCCTGTTCCGAGATAGTCTCAACCAGTCTCGACAGAATATCCGACAACATTCTCGTATTAATCGGAATCTTGAGCGCCCGGAATATCTGAAGCGATCTTCCCGCATAGTGACGCGACGAGCACGAAAGAGCCAATTGGAGCGCAATCTCAGCCCAACGATTCTCAATTTTGGCGTAAGGAATCGATTCTTTGAACACAAACAGCACATGTTCCACAAAGCAGCCAATCTGTTCGCCCGACTTGATTTGCCACAGCTTCGCAGTGATATCCTCATAATTCCACAGTGGCGCACCCTGTTTTGAGGATATAAAGTCAATGAGGGTCTTGATGTAGCAATCGAGGGAAAATTTCTGCCTTTCACTCGTGTTGTTCATCATCTCGGCATGTTGAAACATTTGATTCTTTGAATTCTTCCCACCCGACTCCGAACCTTCTGAATTCTTATCAATGTTCAGTTGAATATCGTGTAGATTCACGGCTTCTGGTGATGTTGAAGAATTAGCGCCGCCTACAGGTGAAGATCCTACAACATTTTCGGTACTTTTCGTAAAGATTCGATTCAAATCCAAATCACCGTTTGTGTTACTGTTTCCTTTGTTGACACCAGAACCGGAAGCTGGTGATGTACCACGATGATCATGCGCAGTCGCATCCGTCTCATCACCATCACCCGTAATCATATAGTTGAGATGAGTGTACGGAAACTGGAAAGGCATCGACAATCCATGGGTTTGTCGCTGAATTCGATTGTTGAGCAAAATCCGAGCGACATTCAAATTATCACGATGTTTTGTGCCCACAATTAGTAGATTCAATAGAAGCTGTTTACAGTGCTCGTACACAATCGATTTCGAATGATCCATTCCAAGGAAAAGAATATGCAACATTAGGGGAATATGCGGACTCCAGTCCACCACTTGAATATCCTGGGTAATAATATCCGTGAGCAGCATGAGGGCGAGATTGCACCGATGAAATCCACCCATACTTCCAGAAACAGCCGGGAATCCACCACCACCACTCAGGGGCAGTGGGAGACCATTCATAAAGTTTGTACCATTTCCGTTTGTGGACGTATTGAGTAGAAAGTCGTTCAAGGGCGCATAGTAACCCCCATATTCAGGCATTGGTAAAGGTCGTGGCTGTGGGGTTGAAGGTTTGGTGCACCTCTCCGAAATGGGCAGTGAAGAATCATCATTCGACAGATTCAACTCCCCAAAAATGTTACACTCTTCCGAGGAGGTATTACTCGAAGCAATTCCACCCGTGGTAGTACTTCCGTTTGATTCATTCCCTCCGCCAGGAATCGCGACCATCGGTTGATCCAAATACTTTCCATGCAAGTCCTTACTGTGCCTCTTCGTGTGCAGTGTCCCCGCATCCCTCGTAGTAGAATCAATTCGTCGTACATTTGGCACATCCGCATCATCCAACAAATGCGATGCAGAACACTTCCGGTTCACAATTCTAAAGTACGGAAAAGCTTCCGTTCGTTCAGCATTGAAGCTCAAAAACTCGACCGCCTGCAGTTCCGTCATCAAAATATCAATCAAATGTTCAGGTTGAGACTTGGCGAGACAAATTGCGATTCTCTTGGCATACGGAAGCAGTTCATTGGGCGACAGACCCGTCAGTATAAACAGGTACCGAATGATAATCTTCAAATTATTCGGTCGATTCACACAAATGGACGACCAGACCTTCTCCAGCTCGGGCGCATAGTCATCACCAAATTTGATTGTAATAAAGAATAGATTGTTCAACACCATTTCGGTGGACTCGACCGAGCCCCAGCCTTCACGGGTTGCACCATTAAATTGACTGCCATACGAGTGCTGCATTGGATCCTCAAATGCATTCCTCGAATAAATCCCAGGAGGAGGTGTTCCAGGATCGTCCGGATCTTGAAGATTCACAACACTCGATGGATGATGATGATGATGGACATTCTCATTGACAAATAGTGATCCAATCACGGCTGCAGTTGGATCCACAAGTTGCATATTGTACAGCCAGGGCACTAGAAAGTTGAGCAGATTCTGGCAAACTGTTGGTCGGGCCGTCTGAAAACGGTACGTTATTTCCGAGAAAACAATCATAGTCAGTTGTGGATGAAGATAAGCCATCCTTTTGGCAATATTCGCTTGGGTACACGGATACAGATTCAGTAGAAGAGGTTCCAGACCGGAAGGACCACCACCAGCACTTGAAGTCCCATGATGATTATGATTCGAACCTGAATTGGCACCAATTCCCAATTGATAGTTCGATCTCTGCAGTTGACCTCTCGAATGACCAACTTTCACGTCTTCCGCATTCTTCAACCCCCCTCTAGGACTACTCTCCAGCGCCGTGCCAGATCTATCATGTGACCGATACGAACTCGAGCCCGTAAAGAATCGTGCGTCCAGTATTTGCAACAACTGTAGGGCGAGTTGTTGAATTTCGATACGGGGACAGGCGACATTGACAATGGTGACAATGATGATGGCAATGTAGCGATCACAGGGATACTCGCGGATGGAGAAGATGGTGGCGAGTGCGGTGAAACAGGCGTCCGCAATTTTGGCATTCTTTGTGTAGCAACACTCGACAAGCCATTCGAGAAATGGACCTAGAATTGGATCATAAAGATATGGATAAGTTGAAAGGTCAAATAAGGTCAAGGATAAACATCATTGGCTCCAAAGGAGCATAGTCTGAGCGGGCGCGCCCCCAACCCCGCTACCCGAGCAGTTATTTACTTTTATTACTAATAATCATTATTTATCAACACCCACACCTTCATATCCCACAAAGGTGCACCAAAATTGCAGATTATGATCGGGCCTCGTGCCTCGGCCGATCACAATTGCAATTTTTGTGCTTTTTTCTGAATTTATTCAAGGTTATTAGTATCCCAATTCAAGGATCATGGAATCCCAGTGCTAGCTAACTCGTCAAAATCTTGCTTCCACGTACAGTTTCACACACGCATTGAGTCTCTGCAGATGCATTGATTCCTCAATTGCAACTTAGTCCTTGTTGTCAATAGTAGCTAAGTTTGCCCTCAGTTAGATCAATACACAAAAGAATCATTCTTTGATCCAAAGGGGTCAATTGAAACCATTGGTTCAATATATCTGTTACCATAGAACACATGTCGGCAGACGATAAAGACAAATCACCGGTTTGTACACGACGATGAGCATTTTCTTTATATCGGTGAGATTTTGCCATTCTGGTTGGACCTCGCCGGAATAGATGAGATTCTCATTCGTAAACATATTATCTAGAGTGTATCAGTGACACCATTTCCTCCTTCTCATTCCTCTTCCTCATCGAGCCATTTCATAATCTATAGGAACACCTGATAACAATTTTTAGGTTGGGGTATGAATTGCAAAGGATTTCACTGTTTAGTTTCAGATCGGGAAAAGAACGTTACATTTTACACAGGCGTTCATTTGGATTGCCTTCATAACCTCATCGAACTCATCAAAAGCCTCAATCATCTGTGGAGTGTAGCTAGTGCGTGAACTAAACACAGCATAAGACGGTTCAGGTTGAGCTTAGATAGTTTGGTTTTGTGATGCTGTCCCATAAGTCACCAAACGTGTTCATGTTGGTGTTATCAATAAAACCTTTTCCTGATCTTAGGCCTTTCCGCGGTAGTAGTCTTCCTCTTAACCTTCTACCCAATGTATTTAAAACAATTCACATTCAAAAGTGATGAAATTTATAACTTTCGATTCACGAATGACAACAAAACAGAATACGTATGTGTGATTACACTGTGATAAAAATTACTCAAACGGTGTGTATTAAAATAGTTACATTAATGAGCTGTTGTTGTCAATAGTTACAATTCTCAACACCAGGTGGCGCTACACGCCTTATCTTATCTTTGCGTTTTTGAGCAAACTACTATTTTTCGGCACAATCGCACTGTTACCTGAGCTTAACCTGAAAATTTGGTGCAATTTGATTCAGTAGTTTTCCCGCAATATTGTTTACAACAAACACAAAAAGTCATGGTAGAAGTCTTTCGCTTTGGCGAAGCTTCGCTTCGCCCCCGCTCAGACAATCAAAAATGATTAGATAGGATGCAAGAAGATCTAGATAGGCTTCCAAAAGACCAAGAATGCTTCAAGAGGATCTAGAGTGGATCTAAAGAGGATCCTAAGGGACTATAGAGGATCTAAGATCTTCTAGAGGGAATCCCAAGAGAACTAGAAATGATCCAAAAGCATCTAAAGAAGATCCCAAGAGACTATCAAGGATCTAAGAGCATCTAAAGAGAATCCTAAGAGACTAGGAAGGACCTAAAACGATCCAAAAGAACCAAAACCCAATTCAAATCCAATACATACCTGCATCCAGATTATTCTCCAACAGCAGAATCAACGTATCCAGTCCAATTTCATTGATCCTCCTCTCCTTGGAATTGAGCAGCGAAGTCAACCAGTAGTAGAGACTATTTCCATCCAACAGATTCTTCTGATCAAACAGTGATCCCGAACACAGAACCGTACTCATAGACTTAATAGACAGAAACTCCAACTCTGTAATCCCGGTAAAATCCAACGGTGCACTCGCATATTGATAGTTTGAATTCAAAAACATCTGTCCATACTTTCCACTCCAACCAGCGAATAGATTAAACAAATTTTGACGCAGTTCACGACTCAGTTTGTTGGTACGTTGTTCGATAGGAAAGCTCTTGACCAGTGAACAGATGAAGTGACAGTACGACTGTTTGATATCGAGAATATAACTCGAGGACTCAATCATCTTGTCCGTCTCAGACTCGAGATACATGCGCACACCGTCAATGTACTCAATCAGTACTGAGCTCAATGAATAGTTGTCACGATTGTCCAGTACTACGGCGGGACATTGAGCGAAAATCTTCCTTTCGGAAATAAACTTAAAGAGACGACCAATTTGTACACGGAGGAGCTCACGACGTTTACGGCTTCGTAGTTTCTCGTTTTGTTTGCGGTCGATGGCTTCACGGAAGAATGGAATCAGCTCTTCGAGGAGGTCCGCTAAGGCGTTGGGATTCACTTGGGAGAGTCCTAGAAGGGGTTGGAAAGATAGTTAAAAATGAGATGATATGTTGAGATTGGGTTATGGGTTGGGATGGTCCAAGAATATCATGGTATCATGGATACATATTGGACTAGGAATATAAATAATAAAGACTATTGGATGTTAGATAATAGCTACTCGATAATGGCCATTGGATTCTTAGCTATTGGATAGTGACTATTCAGATGTAGACTAATGGATATCGGTCTTAAGCGATTTGATATTAGCTATTCAACGTAATCTAATGGTTAATTTGACTAATGTCTTATGAATATTGGCTACAGGCTAATTAGGTGCTATTCGATATAAGCTATTGGTTGCTGGATATAATCCATGTTGGATATTAGTTAATAGATACTCGATATTTGCTATATGTTATAGGACTAACGGCTAATGAATAATCGATCATATGCTATTAGATATTAGCAAATTGGATATTAGCTATTGGTTGCTGGACATGAGATATATTCGCTGTTGGATATTAGATAAAAGCAATTTGTTTTAGACTATAGTATGATAGCTAATGGCTATTGATAAATGGACGTTTTTTTAAATATTTTGACTAATGTCTAATGGATATTGGTCTTTACTTTGGTCTAAAGGCTAACGGTTAATATCAAGGATGATCCATAGAACCAAGAATGATTCAACAAGGAGTTGATTCAAGGGTAATCCAAGTTTATGAGAGAAGAAAGGATAATCCAAGAGAACTATGGAGAATCCAAAAGAAACAAAAGGAATTCAAGAAGATCCGAAATGATCAGAAGATTCATGACGATTCAAGGAAATCAAGAATGTGTCAATAAGATCCTAAATTTATCCAAAATAATCCAGAATAACCCAAAAAACACAACAAAAAAAACACTTACCCAAAATGACCGCCTTCCTCAAATCGACCTGTTCACACCTCACCAGTTCAATGGTCATCTTGAACAGATTCTGCACCGAATAGCTCCGTCCCCTCGCCTGAATCACCGGCGATCGATTGCCCTCAATCGATTGAGTACCACTCTGCTGTTGACTATTAATCTTCTCCGAAAGACTCGAGTCCGGACTTGTACAATTCTCCTGCAGCATCGACGAAGTAGCCTGCTGATGATGACTCTGCGGATACTTTTGACTCGGTGGAGGCGTTGGATTCGTAGGTTGAGTCACAATAGAACTAGGCGCAACACAGCACGCCATCATCAGATAATTCTTCCACAATTCAATAAAAAACGAACGATCAAACGACGAAATAGATCGCTTCAAATTGGACGAACTTGTCGAACCTCTCAAAATCAAGGATCGATTATCATTCACAGGATTTGGATCAATTTGAGAGAAAAGCGTCTTCAGCCGTACAAAAACATAATTCCAACAGAAACTGGTAACATTAGGACACTTGACCATCACTTCATTCATCATAGCCATCAAACAGACAGACCACGCGTTCAGTTTGAGCTCATCGTCGGCGGGTGATGATCCATCGGTTGAATCCGAAGAATAGATAGATGATCCAATTGCGGAACTCATCGAACTTGTCATTGATTGATGCGATGAGACAGTTCCAACTGGCGTAGGGTTAGATTGAGATGGATTCACACTCGAAATAGTCGTAGATCTCGATTCGGATCTCGCTTCACTCGACCTTCCAGAATCAGTTCCTCCAGCCTTTTCATTCAAATTTGTATCGGAAATTCGCTCAAACAGTACCCACGAAGCACCGCCCCTTTCTGCAACCCACTGCAGATCGACCTGATTACACATTGCAGTAATAGTCGCTCGTTCGTTTGAACTAATGTACGGAAAGCAGCTCTCAATGATGAGTGGACAAATTGCGTCAATCACAGAACCTACGGGCTCATCATAAACACGAAGCACATTTGCATTCGAAACATTCAACTTCATCATGCCCGAAATCAAATTTGAAATCATCTTCGTCTCTTTTAGGATAAAAGCAGCCAACTTCCGGATAGGTTGTCGACAGTAGCACAACATGACCAATGACAGAGCCTCAATCTTGTACAACACATTCACAATTTGATCCATTTTGCTTTGAGTCAACGGTACCCCGTGGTGGTGGTGATGCAGGTCGGACGGACTTTGCACCTTCGATTTGACCCCAATCTGCGTCTGAATGGCATTCTTCCACGAATTCATCAGCTGAAACAACATTTTGAGCGCATTCTCAATCAGTGGCTGAAACTGATCGCCAATGTCGTACAGTACAAAGTGCACAAAGCCATCGATTACATCCTCCCTCCAGTCGGTGAAATCCACAACCAAATTCGTGAGTGACTGAAAGGCCAACATAGACATCTCCTCGTCCATGTGCACCGTCAGTCTCGCCAACAAATCAATCAAATCATTCTTGGCAATTCCATCCGGAATCAGTCGAGGTATAGCGGCAATACACGTTCGGAATAGATCAATTTTGGGCTTTCGCTCCCCAGTGATCATATCATCAGGTTCCTTGTTGAAATTCTGTACATTCGTGGCCATCAGTGGTCGACCAAACTGTACATCCAATGCACGGAGAATGTCCGACAGTGTCTTACGGACATAGGGATAGTAGTGATTCATGCCAATGTTTTTGGCCATTTCGTCGGTGAGCATTTTGTTCAAGAATGTCTTCTTCACTCGTAGAGTGTTGCCCGAGGGTAGTACTCCCAGGGAACGAGGCATGGGGGGTTCGCCGTCCTATTGAAAAGAAAAAAATCTTGTTAGTAATTTGCTAATCAAATAAGACAGAAGGTTCACGGGCATTAGCCGTTAGATGTCAGCTATTAACAACTCGGTATTGGCATTTAGGATATAGGATGCTTATGGATATCGGTAATAAAATATTGGATATTGGTTCTTGACAAATCGAAAATCGCATCCAATTGGATGTTAGTAATAAGATGTTATCTATCAGCTACTGCTGGATATTGTATATTAGCTAATGGGCAATTAGATATATATTTAAAAATGGTTATAAACTAATTGAATATTTGATAAAGGATATTGATTGTATTGTTTATTAGGATTTAGACTATTAGATGTTAGCTATTGGATATTAGATATCTACAAATATACACTATTAGATATTAGCTAATGGCTGATTAGATATTTTATATTGACAACTCGATATTGGGATGTAAGCGATAAGATTTTGATTATTGACTATCGCTATTTGATATTTGAAGTCATCTAAAGGCTATTTTGACTAATGTTATATGGATATATATTAATCGCTAATAGATATTAGATATTAGCTATCGCATGATATTGGATATATCACTGTTGGATGTTAGATAATAGAAATTAGCTATAGACTATGGTTGGATGTTAGGTAATGGATACTCGACAATGATGTTAGCTATTTGCTATTTGAATAAAGGCTATTCGATAACGGTTATAAGATAATTTATATTGGCTATTCGAAGTTATCTAATGGCTATATTGAGTAATGTCATGATATGTCTTATGGATATTAGCTAATTGGCAGTAGATCAATCGCTATAAGTTATCAGAAATTGGATATTAGCTATTTGTTGTTAAATATTGGATAATTGTAACTAGCTAAAGACTAATGGACGTTAGCTAATGGCTACTCGATTTTAGACTATTGAAGGTTAGCTATTTTGATATTAGCAATTGGTTGCAGACTATTAGCTTATTAGCTAATGGCTAAATAAATGTTGGCTACTCGATATTGATTATAGGATAATACTTATCGTAACTAATGTCTAATGGATATTGGCTATTTACTATTCACATATAACTAACGGCTAATGGCGAACGCACTGAAAATGGTATAAAAGTACACTCACCTTTTGTTGTAAACTGTCCGCAACCACCAGAAAGGACCTTAACCCAATGCTCATCCTCTCGGGCGTGAGAATAATTTTGATGGACCGTCCCACCGAGAGTAAATCAAACACAATTTCCTTCATAGCAAAATCGAGCCGCTCCTGTGCGATAAATTGAATAATCTTCACAAAAATGTTCAACGGTGTATCACGTGGCACCACAGCCTTTGAGCCCTTGGGAAAAAGTGAATTGACGATAGAGTGGAGACGAGACTGGGTGGCAGTGTTCGACTCGCATTTGATGCGGATCATGTACACCCACAGGAGACGGTACAGGGACTCGAGTGCCACACGGGACATTTTCGGGTCACGATTCTTGAGGTGGGACAGACACATGGCGAGAAAATAGTGCCAGGAAGAGAGGAAAAACTGCTTTTGGGAGACGCACAGGAGACAGGTGACCAGGGGGAAGAGGGCCAGACAGTGCTTCCGTTTGGTGCACAGGTCGAGGGTTGGGTTGTACAGCAGTTCGACGAAATTCTTGAGACAGGGTACGTTGACCTGACAAATAGAAGTGAAGTTAGTGTGTTAGGTCATTAGATATTAGATGTTAGCTTCTGAATATCAAGAGTTGAATATTAAATATGTTGAATGTTACATAACATCGTAACCGAAATCCAAATCGAAACCTAATCGACACCTATTAATCTACAACTTCTTATCCATTCAAGCCACTGAATATAAGTTCCTAGGCTATTAGAAATTAGCTTTAGGCTGTTAACTATTGAGTAACAGATATTATCTAGTTAACGAGAAGTAGCCATTGGATATTAGATATTGGCATTACCTAGCTATTGGATATTGTCTAACATCCAAGCAGAAATCTATACGAAACCTACAAATACTAACAATTTGATCTATTTGATATAAATCTAAATCCTAATATCTTATCAAACCTGGCCATTAGATATTAAATGTTAGCCATTGCCATTAAGAGCCTATTGAGTATAATCTAACATCCTAAGAGCAATCCTAAACATTGCTAACTATATGTTATCTAAATCTAAACTCTAAACACACATCTAACATCTTATCTAACCTGGACTCTGAATTTTAGCTATTAGCTGTTAGCTATTGAGAATCTGTTACTGAGTATTAGCCGTTGGATATTACAGGTATTGTGAGTGAAGTGAATTTAAGCTATTAGAGTATCATCAAACATCCTTACAGAAACCAAACCAAAAGAGAAACCAACCTAGCATCTCATATAACCAATCTCTGAATACAAGCTATTAGATATTAGCTTTTGGATATTAGTAATAAAGGCATCCTAACTTCCTAACAGAAAGCATGAAAAATCTATCTAATATCATATCTGACATAATCTATTAGATATTAGATTAAGCAAATCGCCCTAACTAACATCCTAAATCTAATAACCAAACCCATACCTACAAATAGAATCCAAAATAGTTACCTCATTCTTGACAGTAGCCGCAACCGGAACCAGAATCTCAACAAACAGTCCCGCCAGTGCGTGCTTCAAGTCCTTATCCTTCACTTCCAAAAAGTACACGGCACACTCGTGCATAAACTGAAAACTCGCTTCAAACTCTTCAATGGGCACCATTTTCACCCGAAAAAACTTCATACCCATCAGCAGCGAAATGATATTATGGGTCACAATCGGGGAGGGCTCTTTCGCACGCAATTCCTTAAAGTCAGCCATAAAACGCTTCCGTACGGACTGAAATCGAGACTGAGCGAGCACGCCAATCACCTCAGCGTACAAATCGGCAATCATATTAATGTTGGCCAAATTAGGATTCGAGACATCTTCACGAAATTTGAATCGTTTGAAGGCTAAATTCTCGATATGAGCCGTCAGTTCATCGTAACCAGGATGGAGGGGTAGTTGCTTGAGAACTTCGATTAAAACTAAACAGAATATGAATTCGATAGCGAGATCTCGCTTTTCTAGAATGTAGTAAATCTCAAGTTCGGATATTTGATCGACGAAATTCGCAGCCTGGGCGGACGAGGCCGAGTTTGTCACCTTCGTAGGAGGAGCAGATTTCGATGAAGAAGACTGAGAATCGCTAGCCGTTTTAGCCAACCGTAAATTATCCTCAGAAAAAGCAGAAGTAGGCGACAGTTGTCGATCGTGCCACTCAAATAGAACACGAAGCTGTGAGGGTAGACAGTGTTCCGCAGCAGCACCAAAAGCGGTCAAAAGTTGATCAAAAATAGGATCCTCTCCCCGTTGGAGGGACTTGGCAAAGGGCCGCTCGAGCGGTTCGTTATTCAGGACTTGATCGATCTTTTTGTCAGCGAGGATGGTGAATTCGTGGAATAGTTTACGGAGGATCACTTCGCCCGGTTTGATAGTTTCCATAGTAAAAAAGGAACTAGAATCACCACCCCCTCCTCCTCCACCGCCACCGCCTGGATTCGGTAACCAGGGAATCATCGAGGAGGCCACCGAATTTGTCATTGACGATGACATCGTAACGATGATATATAGTAAAACTCAAATAAAAAGAAATCAAATCATCAAAAGAGATAAGACTCAAATAACTTCTGTATGAGTCATCCACCAATCAAAAGTCACCCAAAGTGACACAATCACAAAATCACGTCAGAAAATCTTCTTTAAAAAATCTAAAAAACAATCAAAAAATACCGTAAAAATTAGATAATATCCATAAATAAGAGCCACATACCTTCACGTAGGAATAGACAAAAAAAATTAGATAAGAAAAATACCGAAAAACCCGATTTTTTGCAGTTCAGAAACAAATCATAAAAATGTAAACAAATCTGCGCTTCTGTGCCAGCAGCGAAACACACAAAACGACTGTTTGCGTTCGGTGAATACGATGCATGTCCGTACACAGAGGAAGTTACGTGATTTTTGTGGTGGTGTGCGCTGCTTTCCATTTATGAGTAATTCATAAAATTCGTTATTATTTAACAAATAGTATGAAGTTTATGGTGGTGGGTAGTAGCGCCCACTGTTTTACGTACCACAAATCTTGGGCTTGTCATAATAATATAAACAGGGGTTGTTGACATTTCTCCTCTGCTCGAGTTTCTTTCTGTGTTCTGCTTTCGTGTTTATTCAATTTTCGAGGTCAATTTCATTTTGTCGATTTTCGTGGTCATTTTTACGGATACTGAAAATTGGACGTACTACCTTCTATTACGTATATAATTAACCGTGAATTGTTATTAAATTTTAATTTACCATGGCCTGATCGTTACGTTGAACACGTTGCCCGTTTTCGTTTTTCAAGATTCGTGTTTTGGATTTCCGTTAACCCGTTCACTCCCATCCTCCTCTTCCTCCCCCTCCCGCAATCTACCCCAACTATGAAACCGCACCGTGGTCACTACCGCCCCCTCTTCGGCGTCGGCGTTGGCCGTTCACCCCCCTTTCTGGTCGCGGCCCTCACCATCGGGCTGTGCATGTTGGCCTTCTCCTACTGGCGCCTAGCTCTCCAATATCACGATCTCGAAGAGCAACTCAAAAAGTTGATCCTCAAAAAGGATTCCCTGGAAGCGAACGAATCCTTCATAAATAAACAACTCGAGATACGGGAGGAGAACTTCTCGGAAGCTAAAGTTTCGCTACAGAAGAAGGAACAGGAGGTGGAGGATCTCAAGAAGAAGGGAGAACAGACGGTCAAAGAGTTGGGCGAGGCTAAATCGAGTTTGGATCTTATTAAACAGGCAAACGTAATATGGATAATATGTAATCTAATATCTAATCAAACCTTATCTAATCATAGGATAAACTCAAATCGGACACGGGCGAAAAGGAACGTAATCTCGAGTTGCTCAGATCGCAAAATCGCGTTCTCGAATCCGACAAAACGAAACTCGAATCCGAAGTTAAAGAATTCAAAGTCAAACTGGCGGAATTGATCAAGAATAACACTACCCTTCAACAGAATTCTAATTCTGTATACGTGAAACCCGATTCCGCTGCAAAGGATCCCGTATTCCAATTGGTTAAGAAGCTTACCCAGAATCAGAATCCCCAAGAATCGAACAAACCGAACGATGTTCTTGCGCCTCCTCTTCTGGTCCCCGTTCAGGAATCCTCCAAATCCTCGTCGTCAAACATTCAGAACCAACCCCAACTCGCACCCCCACCCGAACCACTAAAGAAGCCCGACAACCTTAAAGATCTTAACCTATTTGACGATAAGATGAAGCCCGCAGAATCGAAAATTGAAGAGATACTCGATCCGGCGAATATGGTCGCAGGCGGTGACGATGACGAGAAGGATCCCGACCCTAAAGTGGACCGTGAGGAACCGCATCCTGTGGCCGCAATTCCCAATACGGATCTAGAACTCAAAAATAGTAACCTACCCAAAGATAACATCAACAAAGATGGCGGCGTTGATAACTCAATCAACTATGAAGTCAACGAAAATAAGAAGAACAATCCTGTGGACGGACTGATTGATTCGATTAACGAATCCAACTAACGACTATTTCTACCCTATATGTCGTTATCTATTTATTATTCTGCAACCTATTATTTCAACTATTTCCACCCTATGCACTCCCATATAGTGATATCTATATACTATCTATCTATATTATCTGTTGTTTACTTTTGTTATTGGGCTTTATCTGTCTTTATTATTATTATTCTGTGGTATGGTGCGTGTGCCATCTTCTTCTGCTTATCTACTTTCAGATCTAATTCTCTGATTACTCTTTGTATTTATTATTATTATCAGTCTTCTAAATGTAGATTAGATCAATAAAATCTAGTATTATTACCTTGGTTACGTTCTTTGTGTGGAACTCCCTTTTCATAAAATCGAACGCGAAAATATCTCGCTTCTGATTGGCCAATTCACGTGAAAAATCGAACGCTAATACTCGATTCTTATCATTCTGTAATTGAGTTAAGTCTTTTGTGAGTATCTCCAATCTTCAAAATCGAACGCGAAAATACTCTCGTCTGATTGGCCAATTCCTGCACAATTTCGAACGCGTACTCGTATATTCTTATCATTCAGATAGTGTTACGTCCTTTATGAGAACCTCCTTAACCAAAAATCGAACGTGAATACTCTATTCTGATTGGCCAATTCAGTCACAAAATCGAATGCAAATACGTAAATAATAGAATTAATCACTTTTAATTTTTCATTCATTCATAAATACAATTCATAATTCATAATAAGAATATTCTTTACAAAATTAATTATTGAATTAAATAATAATAAATTGTACAAAAAACAATCAGAATTAGATAAGATCACTAAACAAGACATAATAAATAATAAATCCAATCTACATTATTAATTTGATAAAATATATCTCATATAACATCATCATCTAATTCAAAATTCTGTAACGACATCTTTGTACGGGTAATCGGGCGCACGCATGCGCACATTCTAAGATCAATCAAACATATTAGATAAGGAATATATAAGATATATATAATATAAGGAAGAACAATCACAACAACGACGAGATGATGAGAAAAAATAAGAGAAAATAATAATAAACAATTTACAAAAAGAATTAATAAATTAAAACATTCAACAGAAAAAAGTAAGAGAGATAATAATAATAATAATCTTATAAGTGCGTGCGCATGCGTAGTAGTATTCTACAGAATTGGAAGATGAGGATTGATGGGAGGAAGAGGAGGGGCGTTCATAGATGAGGTGCGAATTTGAAGATAATAAATTCGGAATATATATTCTTTGTTTGTTTCTTAATCAATAAGAAAACAAACTTCAAAATGGACATTTTCGAGCAATTTTCCAGGGAATCTTTACGGGAAAGTTTCTTAATATCTTGAGTGAAGATTAGTATTATGACGATTATTATTATTTGAAGATAAGAGAATTTTTGATTATTCGTACATTCGTGTATTGCGCAGATATATTTGTACTATGCTTCTGTATTTTGTGTAGATATGAGAGATGTATAGTAGAGAGTAAGGTGGGCGGTACCAGCCCCCCAAAACGATAAAATCTCTACTAAAATGTTCGGGACACGACCTTTATGAATTACTCTTCGCTGTCTGATGGCGGGGGCGGTGGCTGGTCCTCCAATTTCGAAAGATCGATATTCTCAATCATACCATTCATCATGGCATACTCGAGCATTGCGGAACAGCAAAAAATGTACTGCTCCGCCGTTTGAATACTATACGCTCGCTGGGCACGGATTTTGTCTACCGTTCCCTTCACATCCACACGACCGGAAGCTTCGAGGCGTTGAATTGATATATCGATGGTTATGAACGTTCCTGTGATAAGTGATGAACGAAACAATAGATTAGTAAAGAAGAGGGTTGAACGGGTTAAGTAATACATACCAGTTCTACCCACACCCGCACTACAATGTACAATAATGGGCGGTCCCATCGGGTGGCCCCTCCACTCAATAGTCTTGAGGTATTGCTTCTGATAGTCTCGGGCCTTGTTACGGAACTCCAACATTGCGACACCCGATCCCGGTACACCTATGAATTTAAACCAAAATTAAACCAAAATCAACACAAAAAATTAACCCCTTCACTCCCATTGGGTCAAAATAGACCAAAATGGACCAAAATAGACCCAAAGCACGTACCGAAATCAGGCCAACTCGTAAACAACATATGCACCACCGTCCTCTTCTCATTCGTGTCCGTATTGACCAGTGTCAGGTTGCTAATCACCCAGTTGGCGTCCTCCTCCACAGCATTGTTGATAATGCAGTAATTGCCAATTTGACAGTATGTCTTCTCATCACTGGGCCAGTACTGGTCACACTTGGCACGACGACACTCGATTAGGCGGGTGGTCATCACAATCACCAGACACTTGTTCGACCACACCATCCGCCAAAAGTCGTAAAAGGTCTTCGTTAAGGGACCTAGAGTGAAATGGGGTTGAACGGGTTAATATTTTTAATGTTTAGATCAACTATCAAAATAATTGTCCCGGACTAACTATTCAATATCCCCGAATAGATTCCCCTCATATTGTAAATACAAAATTGCCAAAACTATCCAAAACAAATGTACGGATTAACTATCAAATCTTCAAGAATAACTTCCCCCCGACAAACTGCCCGAACAATCTTCCCAAAAAAGATATATTCTTTCAAACTAACCCATAAATTGTATAAATTATAAATACCCAGACAATTTTCCCGACAAAATATCCAAGATAACTTCCCGTAAATAACTACCCTAACAATTACCTAACCCACAAATTGTCTGGAATAACAAAGGTTATTGAGATTAGGTAACTGACCAAACAATTTTCCAGTCTAAACAACCTCCGAAGTTGTCTGAACTAACTGCCCAAACTGTCTACCCTACTGAATTAGCCTCAAATTGTCTGGACAATCTACCAAAAAAATTGATCTTTCTAAAATTCCAGCATAAATAGTCCAAACAAACTAACCCATTATTTACCCCAGAATAACTGTCCCAAACAATTGTCCGGATTAACTAGCCAATCTTAACGAATAACTTCCCGACTAATTGTCCGGACTAACTATCACAAACTATCCTTCCTACAGAATAACCCACAAATTGTCTGGATTATTTACCCGACAAATTGTTCTATCTAAATTCCCTCTCATAAATTGTGCGGACTAACTATCCAACAAATTACTCTGATTAACTACCCGAAAACAATTGTCCGTACTAACTATCCATTCACGTATAACTTCCCACCAAAATAATCCAAAATCCAGTACATACCTTGAGTAGAAATAAAAGCTCGTTTCTGCCTGTATCCATCGACATAGTTTGCATGAATATAGTCACTCGTAGGATCACCATCCAACAGTGGCAACTTAACCCTCGTATGGTCATAACACCACACATCCGTGTACCGATTCTTCGTCCCCGAATTGGCTCTCGATTTAAAATGTTCAAACGTGCCCACAGGCTGAGTCTCCTTGATCTTGTAGTACTCAATCATCAGACCATTCTTCCCTTTGAAATTCAAACTCTCAATAAAATCCTGCAGCGACAGACCCGTCTTCTCGAGTTCATCCTCAACAATTTCATATCTTTCCAAATCTTCGTAATACGAGAGGAGACCGTTTGAATGGATGGAAGTCGAATCAGTGGTTGTGGAGGTCGAGTCGGGTAGTACAAAGTCGACAGAATCCATCGAACAACCAACAGTTCCATTTGTGATGGGGGTCGTACCGCCCCCCAACTCTCCATTCTTTTTGATTGTGCCCACAGGGGAGGAGTTTGCGGATGATCCCACTGAGGAGTTGGGTGTAGAGTAGAGACCCGAGGTTAGTGATGAAAAGTGTTTCCGGTCGCCGGGTACCGTAGGACATAGATCGCCCATATCATCCTGATGTACCGCCAGACAATGCTGCAACCAGGTAGCGTGATCAATTTTAGCCGTCCCACCCAATTCTTCCGGTAGTACCTCCTTCGGTATATGCAGGGGCAATTGTCCCGTATTGACCATATGAACCCTATCCCGCAACTTTTCCCGTACAAACAGTTGCAGTATCCGGAAAGGGGCCTTAAACCAGAGGGGCGCCGTTACTATCAGAACCTTCTTGAGACGGGCAGGGTATGCTCCCTTGAGTAGGGACAGAATCTTCTGTGACAGTTCATAGTCAAAGTTGGAATACTTTGAGCCGGTCATGTTGTAGATGAAGATGATACCGTTCCGTTGAGTTTCGTAGTCGTCTAGGGCCACATCCAACTGGTAGACAACGCCTTGTAGGGTCGTTTGGTGGGTCGTTTCAGAGGGTACGTGCTTCCCCGCAAAGAATAACGCAATCTTTGAACCGTTCTTATCCGGAATCGGCTAAAAGAAAAAAGAAAACAAATATTAATAACAGAAAAAGAACAAAAAGGGCCAAAAACCTAAAAAAAATCTAAAAAGAACAAACAAAAAAGAACACACAAAAAAGAACCTTAAAAAGGACCTAAAAGAACCTTAAAAAGAGCAACAGAAAAGAACCTAAAAAGAACAAAAAGAACCCAAAAAAGAACAGAAAAAGAGCAACAGAAAAAAGAACCTAAAAAAGAACCTAAAAAGAACAAAAAGAACCCCAAAAAGAACCTAAAAAGAACAAAAAGAACCTAAAAAAGAACCTAAAAAGAGCAACAGAAAAGAACCTGAAAAAGAACCTAAAAAAAGTAACAGAAAGTAAAATGAAAAAAGAACATAAAAAGAACAACATAAAAACGAACAATATAAAAGGAACAAAAATCCCAGAAACTTACCAGAATCGTAAACTTGCCCGACTCCAACTCCCTTCTCAGCGGCTCCTCCAGTGGATCAAACTTGACCACCCCTTCTCGTATTCGAACAGTTTCGTGTGACTGGTAGAGGGCAAGGGAGCGGGGCACTTCGAATTTTCGGGCCATTAAAAATTTTAATGCAGTTTTGGGCAACATTTGCTTCTCGGCATTCTGTTTGCGAGACTCGTTCACTACCTCGAGAAAATCGTCCACTGCCTACAGAATACAGAATAAATAGAATATAAAACAGAATTTAAAATATAATAATAAAATATAGAATATTAGAATACAGAATATTTAAGAATACATAATAATCATAATAAAGTAACAGAATATCTAACAGAATAATATATACATAATAACCATCATAATTAAATCCCCTAAAATAACCCAAAATCCCAAGAATATTCTTCTAAATTACTAATAAAGTTTATAAAGTTTAAAGAAAACTTTCAGAATATTCCTCGGAAATCCTCAAACTAAAAGTAAACAGAATAACCATTAAAAGTTTATACCTTTTTCTCAGCCGGTGAAAGTAGGTTTATGTCCATGATATTCTAATAATAATATAATACACGAGAAATTCGAATATGAAGATAAAATGACGAGAATTATAGAATCTGATGACATTAAGTTTCCGGGAAATATTTTCTTGTATGTATATACTTTGGTAGGAAGGTAAATGCGATGATAATTAGTAGTAGAATTTTTGGGTAATTTCTCACACGATTTCGAAATTATCATAAATTTTGCGACTAATTAGGTTGCTTTCAGGAACATTCTCGTATAGGTGTGTGCAAGTTATTCTAGTTTAGAACCGGGAGGGGACGTGTAGGTGCACTGGCGCACTCCCAAAAGAGAGGAGAAGCAGAAGAATATGAAGAAGGTGCGTTGGGTTGTTGTTGAATAATTTACACGAAAATGTAGGGAAAAACGTCGATTTCGAAAACGGAAAAATCGATTTCGATTACGAAGAAGTTGAAGAATAAGAAAAAGAACGAGAAGAAAACTTAAGTAGAGAAGAAGTTTAAGGAGAGTAAAGTAGAGAGACCGGGATGATGATGATGAAACCGCAGGATTTTTCCCCTTATCAGTAATAAATCTTCAAATATATTTTCTTATCAGATCAATAGAACACAACACACTCACACGAAAACAATAGAACAAATCATAAAAATAACCGAGTAAAGTAAAGTAGAGAAGAGAAGAGAGTAACAAACAACACAAAAACACGTTGGCGTTCCCCTTTGTGACTGTGTGTGTGTGGTTGTGGTGAGAGGAGAGACTGAAGAGAGAAGAGTCTGATGTTTTGGCTTCTTCTTCTACTGCTGTGTGACTCTGTATGAGTAGTAGGGAAGTGAGTGACCGTCCGTAGATGACGTAACCGTTCTAATACAGTAGAAGTAGTATTGCAATATATGACAACAACACAAGTTATAATAACTCACTTACAACTTGAGTTGTTGTTTGATGTTTGATGATTGATGAAATTATATGATCTTTTACTTTAAATTTCCCAAGAAGTTTACACCGAAAAGCAACATCAAAATCAAAATAAACGTCTCAATGAGTCATTCACAAAGAAATGAACGAGGAAGAAAAAGAACGACGACCACGTTCAACAACTCAAGACAGAAACACACAAAAAACGACTCATCGTGACTAAATATCACACTCACTTAGCTCTTATCAGCACGACTTGAGTGTGTTTGAAGAAGAAGAAGAAGAAGAAGTAGAAGATAAAACAACGATGACTAAAAGTAGTGATGCAAAACAAGATGAAAAAGAAGCAACATCAAAGTAGTAGTGAGTACACTCTTATCAGCTGATAAGATGTTCAATTTGTTCAAGTGTATGTGTTGTTGTTTACTAAGCGAGTAATAGTGATAATCACCCTCTTAAAGCTTAAGACTTACGCCATTAGGTAGGCCATTAGTTGCTGATAAGATAGGTCTTAAGTCGTTAGTTGAAGAAGATGAAAGAAGAAGAGATTTCACTTTGATTCGGAAGAAGAAAACAACAACGAAATAAACCAAAAAACGTTTTTTTACATACTCGGAAGTGAAACCAAACTTTACATTATACATTCGAAATTTATACGTCGAAAAAATTGGGTCATACAGTAGTACAGTTACTGTACACCGTGGACAGGGTTAATTGCAATAGTTTCACCCTTCACTACTATACTATCTAGTTATTAATCTCCCGTTGGTTGTTGTTTCGAAATTGTAACGAAATTGATAATGTTTTTGATATTGTTGTTGTTGTAGATTACGTTATTTGTGAGCAGTACTCATCTTTTTCTTCTACTTCCGTAATGTAGAGATAATAATATATCGAAAGTAGATCAAGGGTAGTTGAGTAATTGAGTTTCCGGTTCAAAAGTTGGATGCTTGACAGACTCTTTTCACGGTATCAGAAACGTTTGAAATTCGAAAGTTGCGTAGGTTGTTCTCCCGAATTTATAAAGTGGCCCTTCTTCTATTCATGAACAACAGAACCTGATGGAATATTCTGTAATTGCATTATGGTTTAGTATAGTAGAAGATGATTGAATATTAATTTTGTGGCTTGAAGGGATGATATTGTTAATATTAAATTTGGAGATCAAAATTCGATTATGAAGAATTTTCGAAACAGTCAATGTCAATTAGTTGAGAGTTGAATTTAAGGTCAATTGACATTTAATAACAATATTTAATAATAATGGAAAGGGTATTACTACTCTAATGTATTCAATGAAGCGACAAATATGAAGAGGGGACGGGATAATGATGGGGACAATGCGACACAATAGAGACAATAATGTCTAGACTATTGAAACGACTAACGAAATGTTCACAATCGAAAATAAATCGAGGAAGACGAAGTTGAAGAAGAAGCAGAAAGTTAATCGAGCACAAAAAATAAAAAGGAAATATTATTGAAGATATGCTTGAATAATTCGACTAATAGATAGATATATTCGAATAAATTCCAATGTACCTGAAATTACGTTCGAAATTTCGAAATTGTTGAATGAGATGAAGATGTTTAAAGCAGCTTAAAATAACGTTAAAATGTAGTAGAAGTTGAAGTTGAAGCTTTTCTGAGGGTGTTCGTGATCAATCACTTTTTGGGTGTATCCCTCTTAAAAGTGAAGATTGAAGAGGTCATCTTCATCTTCTTTTACTTCAAATAAATTTTAAAATAGTCAAACTCGAAATCTAAAAAAGAGAGGAGAGAGAAAATGAAGAAGAAATTAGTAATCGAATAGTAGTCAAAAGTCATTAGTGGTTTCAAGGAAATGAAATTACAACTATTAGGTTGATACAAAAGTTTCTGTAAACTTTCTTAACTGTAACGTCATTTACGAATGTCCCTTGCTTTCTTATTTAAGATGAATACAGAAACTTTTTTGTATTTCCCTAATAAATGAAATTAGACGTGAATTACTGCCTACTGTGAGGGATAATTTCACATTCGTTTAGTATACAAATGAAAGACAAATTAGATTAAGGTACATTCAAAAAAATAATGGCGGGAAAAAGAGAGCTCTTTTTTGAGTGCACATTTTGCGCACATTATATATTTTTATTGTTTTGTGAAATGCACTCAAAAATAAAAAGAAAAAAATTGCGCATGCTGGGAAACAAAGTGCGCTAGTGAAAATAAGTGTTTTGTTGTCGAAATTTTTTTTATTTAGCTTCGATAAAACAAAATTTTAAAAAAATCAGGAACAGTAACGATCTAAATTGTTGTCTTTATTTAATTCCTTTGTAGTCGTGATTTTAAATTATTTATAGAAAATAAATAAAATAAAATAGATCAGTGGAAAAATTTTTGAATTAAAAGGAATTTTCTGATATTTTGTTGTTGTCGAAATTTTCGAAAATATTTCTCGGAATTATCATCAATGAATCATTTATTTTATATGTTTTTATTTTCTTCTCATGTCCAAGTTTTGATTGATTGATTGCAATGTCAACTACTACTACTACTCTTTATTAGACAATAACCAAAAGTTCCTGTGCTCTGTGTACCATAAATGAGTCATTCACAATGTACGTGACTTTTGTACAGACCTAATATATACTAACTAAAGTTTAAGTTTATGTTTGAGTACACACATGTTAAGTTTGACAACTCAACTTTTCTCAAGAAAAGCAAACATACGATATAAAATCAAAATCAAAGAAGCGAAAAGCAAACTACATTGAGTCATTCAACAAATAACAAACTTTGATAAAACTTTTCTGTAGAAATTCCAAGAAATACTTAAATATTAATATTTTACGTGGAAAATATTAATAAGTTGAACGGGTTTTCAAAACCAGAATATTCCAGTTTTTTCAGGTTAATTTCTTTGGTTTTTACCCCATCATAATTAACTATTCCCAAATACAAAAGAGCACTAACTAATATTTTACATATTTTAATATATTTAAATAATAATTCATTAGCATATTAGCATATAAGCCATTAGTAGTAACAAGTGAAACAAAGAGAGAATAAATTATTCATAAAGTACGTAACTCACAATTCATACAATGAAAAATACAGAATCACTCTCCATTAAAGCTTGAAAGTTCAAACTCTCATATAAAAAATATAATAACCCAATTTACCCTCGAATAAAAAAAAATAGTGCACCAGAATTTCCAAGAATCACTCTGATTTTCCACTAAAATACAAAATACAAACACAAAAACAAACACAAAATTAAAGCAGAACTTTGAACTAAAAAATCCAGATCCCATGACTCTCTCTCTATTTTTTCACATGAAACACTTTCAACTTAAAACCAGATTAAACCGAACCCAAAACCAACAAAAAGTGGCATTGCACAAAGAGAGTCACAGTAGTTTGATTTTTAATTAGAAATTTTGTAATGATGGGCGAAATGATGATAGACATAGATAACAGACTCAAACTTTCGAAATCCTGTCAAAATGTTTCATCATCATTCTATTTAGGTCAAACTTTTTTTTTCAGGATATTGATTTTTACAAATCTCTTTATGGAAAAACTCGATAACAACCAGAATTTCTATGGAATGTAGAATATTGGGAAAAGTTTTGTTTGTGATTTCGAATTTCGAATGTTTTTGGGGTAAACAAGGATCTGATTACAATTTCGAATAGATTTCGAAAAGAGGATATAGACAATATATTGCGCCATTGCACCGGATTTAGGATCCTCTGATCGATGAGGCGATTTCTATTCTTCATGAACGATTATCATTTTCGATTACACTGTTGCTGTCCTACTGTCATGATATATTATCAGCACGAACGAGAGGATGGAGAGAGTCATGAGGATGGACACAACACAACACACATGAAACACTAAACGTATGACAACAAAATGCGTAGGACGTTCTGATGATTTCACTTCACTTCGGAGAAAAAAGAGACGAAACCAAAACATGCGGATGATTAATATTGATTGGATGACTTACAGTGAGAGGCTCGTTTGGTTAGCAACAAAAAAAATAACAAGTTGTCTTAGGATTCAGTAAAGAAGTTGTATATTAATTAATTAATATAAGACTTACTATTTATACTAATTAGTATGCGCATGCGCATAGCAAAAAAGTGAGCAAAACATAAACAAATACAAAAACAAAACACAAACACAAACACTCATATGACATATGTTTTCTTTCTGTTTCTTCAACTTTTTCAAACAAAAATCGATTGCATTTGTTTTGTAGTTTTATTTTTGTGTTTGACGGTTAATGGGTTGAACCCTTCTTCTAATACTTTTACACACAATATGCAATCATCATCATTAATTAATAATACGAATTATGTAATGACAGACGATGATGAAGACTCAGAGTCAGACATTGTCAGGCATTGTCAGACAATGATAGAAGAAGAACAACAATTGAACAATGACAATATGTTCACGTTATTAGTAAGAAATGATTGCAACTTTAGCGCAGTGCAACTAGTAATTCGTAATTAGTAATAGCGCAATCGTCTGTTCTTCTTGGTATAGACTCTAAACTATACTAGAGAGAGCAACATGGTAACATAATTGTGGTGACATTACTGACTCTGACGATTAGTATACTAGTGGTAACAACATGGGAACATTGCCATTGGGTTGTCGACGAGTTGAGTTGTCTGTTCTGTTCATGGTATGCACTTGTTTTGCCTTTTGTTTTGTACTTGTAACAATGTTGTCCAATAGAGCATGTCGCTTATAGACAGTCAGTCAGACAGACACTTTCCGGTTGATGGTTTGAATGGATTTCGAATGACGTTTACATCGAACGCATGCATAGAGTTCAAAGTTGTGTACTTCCGATGGTTCGGTTGGTTGGGCAACAACGTTGCCACATGAAGCATGCTTTCATGTTGTCGGTAGCAACAACACCATCAACTTCTTCAACACCCTAACATGGTCATGCATAACCATCCTAAGCATCATCATCATATTCATGTTTTATAATGTAGTAATAAAGTGCCTATTTAACACGGAAAAGTGAAAGAAAAATCAAACACACGTACCTTATGCATGACATCGATGAAGGTGTGCGTTCGAATAGATTTCGTTCAATGAATGAACTTCGTATCTTCTTCTATTTATGTAAAAGTTTTCAATGTAAATGTAAATAGGTAAACACAAGCATATCGATTTACAAGTTCAATTCAAATGTTATATTATCGTATAGTAGTAGTTGTGATCGATTGTTGTTTGGTGTGATGTTATACAAGTTGGGTGCTGTGCCGCCCCCCACGGATGTTTTCTTCTGTCTTCTTCTGTATTGTTCTGTCTTATGTTTTCTACCCAAAAAACTGACTGACTTATGATGCTGATGATGATGAATAGTTGATGCTGTTGTTGTTGTACACGAAAAATACAGAACTGAATATGAACTGTTTCGTGTTTGTTGTTGGAACATGTGAACGCGAACGTATACGAACACAGAATAAACACATAAACACAGAACGAACGGGCGCGAACGAGAATAGAAGACACAAACACAAGCTATGTTTAGGTTTAAAGAATATACAACGAAAACATAGTCGAGAAGTAGTAGAAGCAGAAGTCGACACATGTGCGTTCATGAATGCATTCGATTCGATTCGAACGAGAGAGAAAACGATGAGAGAAGAGGAAGAGAGACAAATTGAATAGGAGGAGGAGGAGGGAAATGTATACGCACAAGTTTACACAGTCAAAAAGCATTTGAGTATCCTAACTATAGTTAACCGATAACTTAACTCTCGTAATGCAATTCCACTTCGTAATGCTCAAACTCAAAACTTCCATACTCCCCTCATTGGTTGACTTTAAAAAGAAGAAGAAGTTTAACTACGTGAGAGAGAGAAAGTTGGAGAAACACCACTTAAAAGTATTTATTTGTATGTGTGTGCGAATGGAAAGATTTTCACAGTATATATTCTTCTTTCAGAGAAGATGCGCATGCGCAGACTCGTACTCTCTCACTCTGGATCTACTCTGATAAGAGGATTTTGAGAGGATTCTGTTAATAGAATCTTCTTCTACTACAGAATCGAGTGAAAGGATATTTCCACTGTACTAGATTTAGTTAGTTAGTTTGTCGTTAGGTATTTATACTGTATTTAATGGTAGGAATATTCTGTTAGATAGAATCCATATATTCTGTATATATTCAATAGAATCCGTAGAATCTGTAGAATCCGTCCCCCCATCGGCTTAACTTAATGATATACTTAACTTTTCCTTTTGGGATTCTACCCCTCAGAATCTTTCTTTAATGGGGTCTGGAATCCTTCATATATTCTAAACATATGCGGTCTGCTGACATACATTTATGTATTAATTAAGGGTGATGGATTAAGATTGAGTGAGTGAGGGTGGTGCTGCCCCCAGGAGGGTGGTGGATGCGGGGGTGGTAGAAGAGGGGACGGTATAAAAACGACAGATGAAGAGGGGGGTGGAGAAGTACTTTTAAACAGAAAAGAACAATAATTTAAAATTTAATTATTTAATTATTTAAAAAAATATTTTATTTATTCTTTTTGTATCCGGTTCTGTCTAGACAGAATCATGATTAATGAAATTATTGAAAGATTGCAAAAATCCAGAATCTACAGAATCAGCAGAATATTCTTTAAAAATAATGATAAATTTGATTTTAAGTTTAATCTATTTTAATAAATCGATCAAACCTGTACTCAACCTGAACTTAATTTGAACAAAAAACAAAATAAAAGTACAAACCTGAATAAAATCATAAAATCGATTCATCCAAAACTACAGAATATACAGAATCCAAAACCAAAAGATTCCATATTTCGACAGAATCCAAGCACAGAATCCGCACACAGAATTATTAAGTAAATTTCCATATTCATTAATTTTTCGACCTCCAAAAAGTACAAACTTCGGACACTTTAGTTTGATTTGTGTTTGTTCCAACACTTGTGTAATTCAAATTCAAATTTAGCAATCATTCATCTATTTACCTATTCTGTATTCTGTATTCATAAATATAGAATGTTTCTTTAAAATAATATACAGAATATTATTCTACATATTAATCTCCAGAATACTCTTGTGTTTCACTTTGTATTAAGTTCGAAACCAAACAAGTTGTTGATTTGATTTTGGTTTTGGTTTTAGGGTTTATTAGTTTAAGAAAATATGTCAACATGTTTATCGAATATATTCTCTTATTATTGGAATTGAATTTCCTCAGAATTCAGAATGTTATTCTGTTTACTGAATCGAAAACACAGAATATTCCGTGATTTTTAAAATTAATTTTAAATTGAGTTTTTCTGTTTTTGGTTGTTGTTGTTCGCTTTTAACCAGAATCAATATTTTTGGAAAATTCTACTTCCGTGCTCTAAATAATTGAACCTTAAATAAACAAACAGAATCCAGAATCCAGAATTCAATACAAGAATCCAAGAATCCTTTTGTTGTTGTTGTTTTCTGGAACAAATCGACAAACAAGTTCCAACAGAGCGGAATATAATATTAAAAACACTTGTGATACTCGAGTAAGAGAATAAATTGTTCCAAGAATATTCTCGTATGACCAAAATAACAACAACAAATAACAGAATATTCCAATATTTGTCGAACAAAACAAGAATATTCTCGAAACTCGATTCTATGGACGTATATGCCATATACGAAATGTCATTATCGAATAGAACAGAATCACAGAATAATAACAACAATTACAAAAACAAAAACAGAATCTGTTCCAAATGGAACACTGTAAATGATAATTACATTTCGGTAGAATTCTGTAAATTCTGCAAATTCTACAAAATAATGAGAATCCCCAAAAGAATATTTTAATTTTAATATACTGTAATCAAAAGTGACTTTATGGTGATTGGATTGTATTCAAGAATAAATATTCTGTTGAATTTATGTTAATTACATTGTAAACAAAAATTTGTTTAAAGAATATTCTTTAATAGAAAATGTGCAGGAGGATGACGTCCGTTCGCCTTGAAATTGAACAGACCCCCCACTCATCCTCTTCTTCGTTCGTCAATTCTTTAGTTCAATTCAAGCGCGTGGGATTCTTTCTCTCATATTCCGATTCTGTATTCTGTATAGAGTAGAGTGAGTATAGAGTTCAAGTGTGAACCAGAATATTCTGGTGTGCTGAGAGAGAAAGAAGAAGTCAATGGCCATTTGAGTTGTATAGAATAGAGTGCAGACAGACAGAATACAGAATCCATGAACTAGACAGAATACAGAATCCGTTGGGACAGTCTCAGAAAGAGTGAGACAGTTCAGGTCACAAGGCGTGAAACAACAACAACAAAATGTGATTTTGTTCCATGAACGCTCTGGCGCCCCCCGATTCTGTAACTTCCACCCCCTCTTCCTGAAAAATGGCGCCAGACTGTCTGGCACATTTTATTCTTGTTTGCACCTAGACGATCCACTCTTCTATACACAAAGTAATACACAATATATAAAAGCCTCAGTCTCAACAAGAATATTCTTCATTTACAGTTTTTCTTCCACACTAGAATCCACAAAAGAATCAACAGAATTCCAACAGAATCCAAATGGACCAAGTAATGCGAATCCAGAATCCGCGACCAAACGAGGACCGGACCCGATTCCAGATCTACTCGTACATTGATCCTTTCTGGTACTTTCAACTCACCTACGATCTTCTAGCTCGGTATGATGAATTCGTTGAGATATTCTTTGAAAATCATCTTAAATTCTTGATTTAGAGATTCTGTAAGGATTCTAGAATCCAGAATATTCTTGTTGTATTTTATTATTTTTTAATTATCATAAAATATAAAAATAAAATAATGTTCTGTTATTGAAGTATTCTGGTTTGCTCTACTTTTTAATTCCAATGGAATACTTCCTGGGTAATTAAATTTAATGGAATATTTTTTGTTCATTTTCAAGAATATTCTTTATTATTAACATTAATAAAATAATGCAAAATTTTGTCAATTTTAAATTGTCACGCACAATTTGAAAATAAAAGTAAAGAATATTCTTAGTCAAATGATAATAAGAGCGTTTAATTCTCTATAATTTAAATTCTTAAAATATATTTTTAAAGAATTAGGAAATGTCAACTCTATAACTCTACAGAATATTCTTGAGAGAAAAAGATTTGAGTTTTAAAATTTAATGATGATTCGAAATAAAAATTAATAATATAAATATTTTATTTTTTAATTAATTCCTTGGAGATTTAGATTATTTAAATTATAAACAGAATTCTCTGTTTGATTTAATGACACAAGAATAAAGCTATTCTTTAATTCTTATATAAAGAATTCCGATTTCTGATGCACAAGAGAATTCAAATGCAGTCAAAATTCCGAAGAATTCAACATTCGTCAAATCTAAAATAAATTCAATTATAATTATTATATTATATTTTGAAATATTCAGAATTTCTTATGATTATTTCCAAGAATAAATTCTACTACTTATTAATCCCTTACGTGGGTTGCAATATTGCAACATAATAATTTATTTAAAGAATTTTTTTTATTTTTATAAAATAAATTATTATAATAAAATTTTTGAATTTCTAAATTTATTCTGATATTTTTTAAAACATTTTATAATAATTTTGAAGTATTTTTAAAGGACAACAAAAATAAAATTGCAACATTTTATTTTTCTTTCCACTAAATTCAGGTCAAGTAAAAGAAAAATGTTGGTGGTTAAGATTTTAGATTTAGTTGCATCATTTTAGTTGCAACATCATCATCAATTTAGATAGATGCAATCTACCTTTTTAGAAAATATAAAAATTGCATCTATTTTAAAGTTGCAGCAATCAGCAATTTGCATCATCTCGTAATTGCAATTTACATTATTAATTATTAATGCAACACTAACTACGAATAACAGTAACGACATCTATGAACAGCATTTGATAGTATAATCGAATACACACAAATTACACATATTCAAATATACACAGACAAAATTGCAGATTGCAACCAGAAAAAAAACAGTACCTGCAACATTTTTACGTTGCAACACAAAATATCAAATTTTCATTGCAACCAAAAAGTTGCATCATAAACAAAATATACACAAAGTTTCAGAATATATCATATTAAAAATGGGAAAATACGTTCGTAAAGTGCGCGTCTGTTTTCATCATCATCATCATCAAACTGTCATGTGGTTTGCTCCTCTGTTGTTGTTGTTGTCGTACTCGTTAACGTTGTACGCACGCATATCTGTCGACTGGTTATTATGTTGCAGCTGATGTTGTTAATGTGGGGAGCACAGCCCACTAAAGTGACCATTCATACAGTACGTGTCAAGGAAGAGGATAGTGGGTGTATGCAGCCAATTAATGGGTCATTGCCACTAGCACTGCCCCCACCAGTAGTGTTGTGTTACTGCTAGTACAGTACAACATTGTAACTACAACACACACACACACACACACACACAGTCACAGGAGGCAAACACGTCATATGTCCGACTGCAATCGACTCGTTGTATCCTGTTGTTGTGAGTAGTGGCTCACCTCTCTCTCTCGCCTTCGTAGTCGTCGTCGTCTCGTTCTTTCCATCATCTGCGTGTTTTGCTAACAGCGCTGTTTGTGCTGTTTGCCTTTGTGTCTGTGTTGGTGAGACTGTCCCCGTGTGACTCGCACTTTGGGAGTACAACACAACGAACAAGTAGAAGAAGATACAACAAAACATCATCACCACGAACCTAAACCATCATCACGAAGGAACGAACGAACGCAACCTCGATTTAACCCGAAAAGGCCCACTTCTTCTGGTTGCCATCTTTTCCCTTCTCTCTCACGCCTTAACGAAAAGATCTAGATCTTAAGGTACGACGTAATCCATCACATCACCACCACTACTTCTTTAGTATCCCTTCTACATCACGCGCATTTAGGCGCAGGATATCGAAGGATTCTTCTCTACGCCTCTGTGTATACGTGTCCGCGCCTTCAAGAATATTCTGTATTATTCTTTGTGTATATTCTATACTCAAGAATCTAGAATCCTGGGATCTATCTAGGATTCAACTATTCCGAACCTTATTATCTTCTAAGTCCGTAGTTTACGGTCCTCAAAAAGAACACGCGTGTTTTGAGCGCTCTCGTAATTACACGCTCTCTCGGACTTATCATCATCATCATCATCACTACTTTACTGCTTTTTGTGTTGATAAGAAGAGCGTTATATTATCAAGGACCTTGGTGTAGTTTTCCTCCTATAAATATTAGGTTTCGTGGTTACCTTCTCGTTACATTATCATCGACAACGTTATAACGTTCTTCTTCAAGTTCTTCGCGTTCGTGTTCTTCGTCATCGAATCTAATAGAATCTATCACCGTCGAAAGCCTTCTTTTTTTCCCTTCTGAAACTATTTTTGGTTTTTGAAATATTTTTTCTACATTTTGGTTATTTTACCTATTTTTTGTGGCCTCCGTTCCTGAAACAATCCTCATCGTTATACCTTGAGTTATTTTCTATTATTATATGACAAATAGTACCGCAATGACTAGTCAGACCACCGCCAGTGCACTTAGAGCTTTGGCACTTGAATTTAAAAGGTAATTTTATATTTTTATGATTTTTAGGGATTTTTGGTTATTTTTTAAATGTTTTTTTTTATGTTTTTTGCTTATTTTTGTATATTAATGTTTTTTGTGTCCCCCACAGCATTCAAGAAGAGCCAGTCGAGGGATTCCGCGTGAAATTAGTCAAAGATGAGAATCTGTTTGAGTGGGAGGTGGCGTTGTTTGGGCCACCAGAGACACTGTACCAGGGTGGTTACTTTAAGGTATGATTTGGTTTCTGATATTGCACAATTCTTTATTTGATTTTTTTTATTTTTGTAGGCCCGAGTTACATTTCCATCCGACTATCCGTACGGTCCGCCATCCGTGAAATTTCTCACCAAAGTGTGGCATCCAAATGTATATGAGGTATGTACTTTGGCTTTGTGTTTTGTTTGGATTCGAATTTGGATTTCCAAAAGTCATATAGAATCCTTCTATTTTACAATTAGACATTCCTCTCTACATTAGAATTATAATCCTGTCCACACTAGACACAATCCTCAATTCTGTACAAAACTATAATGGACAATCCTTTTTAGAGAATCCTCTCTACGTTAGAGAATCCTCATTACTGTAGACAATACTCTCGACATTCCTAAGTACTGTAGGCAATTCTAAATCCTTTAGATAATCTTCATTATTCTAGACAATCCCTATTACTGTAGACAATACTCTGTAGAGTTTAGATAATCCTCAATACTGTAGGCAATCCTTCAAATTCTTTTAGTTTAGGAACATTCTCTACAATAGAAAATCCTCTACCAATATAGATAGACACAATCCCCAATACTCTAGACAATCCTTAATATACCGTAGAGAATTCTTATTACTTTAAATATTACTGTAGACAATACTACGCATTGCTGTTGACAATTCTATAGACAATCCTAAGTCCTGTTGAAGATCCTTATTACTATAGGAAATGCTCTAGGCAATTATCATTCCTGTAGACAATCCTCAATACTGTAGGGGATCTTGTAACAAATCCTTAAGTTTTGAGAACAATCCTCAGTATACAAAAGACATTGTGTTGACCTCAAAACAATTCTCCCCGTCAATACCCACTCCCGGAACCCACATTCCCATGACCCTAATTAGTATATACCTCCTTATATTTATTGTCTAGTAGAAATTGTCCTAAATCATTCCCTTCTTCATATAACCTAATTACTTCGGACATATTTCTGTCATTTCATCTACCATTAGACAGTCATATAAATATAGTAATAGCAATAAATAATAGCCAAGAAGTTTCCATACTCCAATCGATATTTACCTGTATTTACCTGAAATGTAATTAGTTTTATTTTTATTGATTTATTGATCGTACCTCACCTGAACTTGAATTTCTACTAATGTCTTTACTCTATTTTTATTTCTATATAGAACGGTGACTTGTGTATCTCGATTCTACATCCACCGGTGGACGATCCACAAAGCGGTGAACTGCCCTGTGAAAGATGGAATCCAACACAAAGTGTCAGGTAACGTTATTTATGAATGGTGTTATTTGGGGTCTTATCGATTCTTTTATTCCAATTATAGAACGGTTCTTTTGTCTGTAATCTCACTACTGAACGAGCCAAACACATTCTCACCGGCCAATGTGGACGCATCGGTCATGTATCGCCGCTGGAAGGAGTCCAAGGGCAAGGATAAGGAGTACGAGAATATTATCAGGTAACGCTGTTTGTGGATGGTTGTTTGGATCGTTTACTTAATTATTCTATTACAGGAAGCAAGTTGCAGCTAGCAAACTCGAAGCGGAAAAGGATCAGGTTGTAGTGCCTACCACCCTCGAGGAGTACTGCATCAAGCATAAACACAAGCCCGCGGACGACTCGGACGAGCCAGACATTGCAGACTTTTATGATGATGACTATTGTGACGATTTCGATGACTATGATGATGGATACGGGGATGAGGAGGCGGAGGAGGAGGACAATGACGACGATTCGGGCAATGGAGAGTCTTGAACGGGTTGATGATGATGGTGGAAGAGTTGAAGAAGAGGATTATTATCCATTTGAGAGAAGATTCTGGAACCACGTGTGTCTATTGAGGAGGATGCGCATTCTTTTCTTTCTGTATTTGTATACTAAATTATTCTACTTTACTTTGCTCTGCGCTACTCAACCTCTTCTTATGGACACTTCTGGGTCCTTTGATCAAGTCTTCTCGTTATCTACAAATCTTCTGCTCGTTCTCAACTCTTCTCTTCCTCTTCTCCTCTTCTCTTATTCAATTTGCTCTTCAACAATCTTCGATTATTAAGGTGAGTTTTGTGCTTTTTGATTACTTTTTGCATAGATTTTGTGTTATATTTGGATATTTTAGAATTTGGCCTTGATAGTTCAATTAGGGAAATGTGTGTGTTTGCAGGTTGCGAAAGGTGTTTGACATTGAAAAGTGCGTTTAGTTTTAGTTTTGAGTGTATTCCATAAAAGGATACGATTTCAAGGGCGTTGACATTGATTTGATTTATGTTTTAGTATTATAGGTAGATAGAGGTAGTTATGTTTAGTTGTTGTTATGGTTTCATGTTTATGTTTTGTTGTATTTAGTTGAGTTATTACTTTTATGGGAGCTTTTGTGTATTGGTTGGGAATTTGTGTAGGTGTTGGGTTTAGGATGTTGGGTAGATTCTTGTGTAGTTAGATGATAATATTTTTGGATTTGATGTTAGATGTCGTTAGATATTAGGTAGATGTAATAAGTGTAGTTTGGAATTTACTTAGGATGTTATGTAAGTATAGAATCACTGTAAGATGTAGTTGGTGGATTAGGTTTTGGATGTTAGGTAAACGTTTGTTTGTATTTTTGGGGTTATGTTTAGGTTATTAGTTTTTTTTCCAAGATGCCATTTGACATTAGATAAGTGTGTTTGGTAGATGTAAATGTCGTTATGGATTATGGATTTAGTTAGGTCAACGCTTTTAGATTAGTACTGTTAGGTTGTTAGTTTGGTGTCTTTGGATATTAGTAAACGTAGTTATGGTTTAGCTTAAGATGTGTATGTGATATGACATTTAACAGGGATTAGCTTTGCCGTTGGATGTTAGGTCCATATGTTATCATAGGCAGTCGGTTAGCATTGGATGTTAGATGGTAGGCCATTGTGTCGTTGGAGATTAGTTTTTTTGAGTCTGATAGTTGGCTTGATGTTAGCGTTGTTGGATATTAGATGTGAGCTTAGTTTGGGATTTGCTTAGGAAGTTTGGTAGGTGTAGGTATGAATGTAGTTGTAGTTTGGGATTAGATTTAGGAAAATGTGGTTGTTGGTAAGGTCAACGCTATTGGCTTAAGATGCAAGGTGTTATTAGCGATTAGGGTTTGGGATTAGCTTAGGATGTTAGGTGTAAACGTTGTTATGGTATGATATGACATTTGACAGGGATTAGCCTTATGATATTAGCTCGATATTTAGTGCGTTTAGTCGTTGGATATTAATAGCTTCTGCTATTAGGTAATTGTCCAAATTCTATTTCCACCTATTTATCTCATGTCTAATGATCGTTTATATTTCCTCCCAACAGAACTCTCAACACGCATCATCATCAGTCCACACCATCAGCACCACCACCATCCGATCCAATGCCCCAACCTAACCCAATGTCTATCATTACCTATAGTATCTATTTTTATCTATGTCACCAGCACACCTAACATCAATACACACAACACAACACGAATCTTCTGGTTCTCCACATTCGAATCCATCTGTTTCTCTTCTCTTTTCTGTTTGCTTTCAGTTTGTGTTTACGTCATATGTGAACGTTTCGTTTCATTTCTCTAATGACACGATTCTTATGTTTTGGTTTTATTACTATTCTTTTTCTTTTAATTACATACACAAATCAATTGATTATCAATTCAATTAATTAAGTTATATCCATTTAATTATAATTAATTAATTCAATCTATACAAGCGAATTTAAATTGTAATTATTGGATTTATTATTATTTAATATTTAATACACAAACATTTACACGCGAACAATCAGTAATAATAATATACATAGGGAAAGAATCCGTCTGCGCGCATGCGCAATAATAAGTACAACTTTTCAAATATTTTCGCGCCAAAATTTAAACTTAGACTTATTATATCAGATCTCACTTTCATGTTTGACTAACACACTTTTAGTAATAATGATAATTTTACACCAAAAAAGAATGTTTTTGAGGCTTAATTTTAAATTTTAATTAATTAATTAATAATTTGATTATTGTAAATTGTTCAAGCAAAAAATGTTGTTATTCTAGGTTCTTGTTCAAATTGTTATTTAACATACACAAACAACATACAAAGATTACTGTTCAAAGAATATTCTATATTCTACAACATATATGCGAATTCTTGTGATAATATATATATGACTAATGTATATTGGTAACGATATATATGAATATAATAAATTTATTGCGATTATTTTGGATTTTTTATTTAAGGTTTTTGAGGGGATTTTTAGGGAACCCGACTCGTATGGAGCGGGTTTGGGGGCTCTGAGGGTTGCATGTTGTTTAAAATTGAATTCAAATTTTGACCTTAAACCCTACCCTAGACGAGAGAAGATCCCGTGCGGGTCCACTTCACCTATGCAGTTACATAAGCAAGGAAAAGTTAAAGTGGTCGCTGCTACCCCAAGCCTGCGTAACTACATATTTGAAGTGGACCCTCACGGAATCTTCTCTCGCCTACCCTACCCCTTTCACCCAACCATTCACCCACCCCCTTCCCCCTTCACCCCATACCTCTTAACCCTAAAAAGAGAGATTAGATCAGAACCCATTTACATCTATACCCGCAGTCTAGCACGGGACTGTGGGGTGTCCCCAATGCCCATCAGAATCGCAGACCCGCTCTATACGGTTAGGTACATTTGAGTATTTGGGTGGGACTAGAATTAGAATTTAAAGCGCATGCGCATTGATGCACATAAATAAGCAGTAATGAAATCATCATTTGAGGATTATTTGCATTTTACAATATATATTGTTGATTCGAGTAGGGCAGATTATTTTTATTCAAACATTACAACTAACTCCAAAAAACCATTTGAAATCATAATCAAACTATCTCCAACCATGAACCTTCTCTCCCTCCCAACGGACATTCTTCTCCACCTACTGAACAGTCACTTTTCCCTGCACCAACTATTCCACCTTCGACTCATTTGCACCCACCTATGTGATCTGATCGAATGCCGTCACTGCATAGGTCGTCGTGTATCACTCAAACTGTTCTGGTCATTCCGTGACATTGAACGCTACACTTCGGATCTGTTTTTCGCTGGGCTTGAAATGATTCCATAGTTGCAGTTCCGTGACATTGGTTCGAATGATGATGATTTGGTTCTGAATGCAGACAAATTCTGTCCGGCCACTGTTGAGCTGTTTGTTCGATTGTTTGTCCAAGTGCGTCATTTGGTGGTCTATTTCACTTATGAGCAATCATATCCCGACTATCTTGTACTGACAACACTTTTGGGCCAATGGCGAGGCAAACTATTGGGACTGTCACTGTTTGGTATGTTTCGGCATCGGTCCATTGAATTGGGCTCCACTAAACAGCAAAACAGTGCGGCAAGAGTTACTTTCGCTGAAGCCATCAACCAGTTGGATTCACTCAAACATTTGGACATGGATTTGGGTAAGTGATATATCATAAAGTGATATTTGTGTGCGCATGCGTAGTCTTTTTTGGATTTTTTGATGGAAATAAGAAAATTTCAGAATGTTTTTGACTATAGGAAAAAAATGTCGAAACCCCTCAAAAAATTGAGTAGAAAAGTTTTCGGAAAACTTTATAAAAATTCTTTTAAGTTATGTGAAAAAATGTTTTTGGAATGTTTCTCATATGTTCCTAGAAAGCTTAAGTTTCTAATCACCAAAAAATTATTTCGCAAAATTCTTGAGTCTCTGGAAAGTTTGTATTCTGAAAAGTTTCTCAACTTCCTGGAAAGTTTCGTACGTTTTCTGGAAAGTTTCGCACCAAAACTTTGCCTTAACCATTCAACTCTAACCTTTTGGTTTTTCTTCTTTTATGTAGAAAATTTATTCACAATCAACAATTTTGAGGACATAGAGGAAAAATTGGAAATTTGTCGGCAAAATGACGGAAAGGACTATGCTCATTTTGGAAAATTTTTTACAACAAGATTTGACCTATACCAGAATGAAGTACTCCCCTAGGGCTACAAAAAAGTCATTGGAACCTAGGGTCCACCAGGTGGCGTTTCGGTAGAAAATGACAAACAACATTGACAAAAGCACGAATAGCACGTGAAAATATGTTTTCATGTGAGTTATGTCGTCAAAATAGTTTTATTCTGACCATATGCTACATCTAGCTACATGATATTTTTTCGTGTTCTTGAGGGAGTACTGAATCCATACATAAATGGAATTCCATTGGAAAATAATAATAACGGCTTTGGCTCAAATGAAAACATATTTTCACGTGAATAGCTATTCGTACTTTTGTCAATGTTGTTTGTCATTTTCTACCGAAACGCCACCTGGTGGACCCTAGGTTCCAATGACTTTTTTGTAGCCCTAGGGGAGTACTTCATTCTGGTATAGGTCAAATCTTGTTGTAAAAATTTTTCCAAAATGAGCATAGTCCTTTGAAATCAATCACATATGAGATATTCTATGATCTGGTATTCACTTTACCGGCTCGTCTAACTCGCATACTACCCCGCCTTGAACGACTCTACTTGCGAGGTGCCAGTGAACACTTGTGCGATAATGTTCTGCGCCATCTTGGGCCCAGCTGTACTTGGCTTGCACTGGTGGCACAGCAACTTGAGGCTCTTGAGCAAACTGAACTCCGAACTGTGCTCACTGAGCATGCGCAGATGAGACTTACTACTCTCCGATTGCAGGACCAAGTGGACCTTTTGGGTGAACTCTTTTGTATTGATTCGGTGGAATCGTTGAGTTTACAGCAGAATATCCATTCGCCAATTGACACGACACGGATGTTGTGCAAATTGTCCCAATTGCGCCGACTCACAACCTTGCAACTGGTCAATTACGATATGAATCTATTTTCCGACAGTACGAGTACTGCTCGTTTGAGTGTGCCCATTCTGGCACGCATCACCAGCCTTTCCATTTGGCATCTCGGCCGTTGCACCGATTCTATTGCACAGTTTCGCCTCGGTTTACAGCACATATTTCCTAATGTGGTCCAGTTGACCCTCAAAGTTGCACATTCGTCCTTCACCCTCACTCAACTGCATCCATCCAAATTGATCGTCTCATTGCGACACTGTGCCCATTATCGCCTCTTCCTCACCAACACTCGTCACTTCGCAGGCACATTCGAGGGTCTGCTCAGTAGACAGCTGAGAGAGCGATTTCAAAGGGAAAAGGTCAAAGATTATCTGTACGACATCATGCAACAGTGGAAACGCAAGTGCCCGAACGGTAGTTCGAGTGGACAGTGGGTAGAGCATTGACTCGAACCAAAAGTAGAATATTTTACAATTGAAATTTTCTCGATCAATAATTTATTTACTTGAGCGTTCCAAATCTTTCACAATAATTAATTAAAAGAATAATTATATATGTCGATGTAAATTAAAAATATAAATCGATGTCGAGTCCACTTAAATTTGAATTGAGAGAATTCTCAAATTTGAATTTGCACGCACGTGCATTCGAAAGTAGTGTTCGTGAAATTGTTGAAGATTTTGTGTTTCAAAATCGACATCATCCGAATGGCCGTGCATGCACCAGTACTTCGTTCCAGCAATGTGTGTGCCCAGATGATGTTCCATTTCTCCTGTCTGGTTAAAGAAGAATTATCGGTTTAGATTATAGTTTTTGCGCACATTCAAAGCACAATTCATACCGTGTGTAAAGTACTGTGGAATGGGACACTTTCGCTTGTGACCACCAAACAGTACAGCATAGTCCATTCATACCGTGTGTCAAACACTGGAGCCTACAACACTTTGCAGGACAAACGACTTGAATACCATGAAATTCAAGTCTGTGACTGTCGCGCTCCTCGATAGTATCGAAATGGACACGGGCCCGGGGACAGCACGCAACGGAACATGTAAAAGAGTGAAACTTGACATTGTTGTCTTGGCAGAAGCGCTTGAGTGCATCGCTCATAGTGTGGATTCGATAGATTCTATAGATGAGAAAAGAAAACAATTTGTAATCACCAAAACAATAAACAGTAAAAGGTAGAGGGGGCGGGGCATTGCATTCCAGAGCAATGGATACAGTAGTGGGGTACAATTTAAAAAAAAGTAGATTTACCAAGAAAGGTGACTAGATCCAAAATGACGATCCGCGTCCAAACCGAGGAAATATTCGCGCAGTGAGATCGAGGGCCCTTTGACAGAAATGGTCCAATAGATTCGACTTTCAGAGTGCTCCAGTTGAGTATCTGTAGAAGAGATTCGAGAAAAAAACAAAACTCGGGTCAAACAAGCAGGCTACAAGGCAAACCGATCGTGTGCAAGGTAAAAGTAAAAGTGACAGCAGACGAGCAGCGAGGCAACACAAAAGCATGGTCGACTCATCGTGATAACACCAGAGCGTGAGGAGCCTTTCTTAAAAGACGTCGAGCCCCATCCTGGTGGCGCCCTGTTTTTCATGTGCAAAACAAAACATTGAAATGTAATGTTTAATGTTCAACTTTGCAGCCTGCCAGTGAAAACAGTGGGAAAATGTGGTAATCTTTGGGTGCACTTTTCTCCTACATTTCTGAACCGATTTTGTTGTAGTATAGCTTTTATTAAAGGTAAATGCATAGACTTTAAATTTATCTAGAAAAATTCAAACTATTTTATGATATTTTTACTAAATATGCAGCAAATTTGAGAAAATTTGATTAATTTTTAATTTGAACTCAACTCAAGACGGATAGACATATAAAACCTTTAATTTTTAGATAAATTTAAAGTCTATACATTTATCTTTTAAAAATGCTATAATATATCAAAATTGATCCAGAAACATAGGAGAAAAGTGCACCCAAAGATTACCACTTTTTCCCGCATTTTTGACTGGCAGCTATTTTTTTTGAAAATGCGCCGCTTCTTGTCTTAAATATTAAAACTAATTTTAAAAGTACTAGAAATCCAATATTTGGCTTTTTTAATAGATGCATATTTTATCTTGCAATTAAATTAATGATATTTGCAATTGAAAAAATTTGTAATTTTTGGAATATCTTTTGGCTTTCATTTTGACATTCACATTTTGTTTTTTGTTCGTTAGTTCATTGCAAGTGCAGTTGAGAATGTTTTATCAGTAGTACCTCACACTTCAACCAGGAAGTAATTAATTGAATCTAATGGTTTACCTAAATGCTCATTTTTAAACGCTTGTTTTGGTTTATTGTTTTTGGCTTTAGTTAATTAGTATTATGTTCACTTCAAATTATTATGATTATTGGTGGCTTAAAAGTGGAACACTTTCTTGGAATTGAGAAGATACCCAACTTGTTGTACTAAAAATAGACCAATCTCTGCTCGAAAGATATACAACTTATATAATATACATTTGTTTGCTTAAGATGATTTATTTAGTTGATAAGTGCTTGCGATAACATATATAGATTTAGTACAACATGAGTTTAAAATTGTCAATGAAGAGAACAGAGTTTTGCAGTGCAATTGACACACAATTTGGGACACAATAATAATCAGACCAAAGAGTTGTAATAAATTGTCAATAAATCAAATTGTCTGCAAGTGTTAGAAAAGTTGCCTATTTAAGCAAATTTTGAATCAAGATTGATTTGTGTCAACTGTCTTCTGTGTTGGATTAAACTCAAATGTATCATCAAATTGATCTATCTCACTGTAGTTGTGCTTGTCAATCATCATCAAACGATCCGAATTTCGAACAAAATATGCAACAAGAATTTCGAAAAGCAAGTGGTGGCAAAAGTCGACGCAATCGTCTTGGCTATCCTGCCTATTCTGGTAGGATTGAGTCTTTATCCGATCCAGTGCGCATGCGCAATCAACCGTCGTCTCTATTCAATTCGTTTACGAACGAATTCGACGAATTGGGTTCAGCAACAGAGAATGCTATCGAAAATCACAATTACGAGGCTTTCATACTGATTCTGGTTTTTATTGCCTTCATTGTGGCTTCGATAATTCTGTATAAAAATTTTGGTATTTATGAATGTCCCTTCATTTTTGTAAAAATTATTAACCCGTTGACTCCCATTTTTTAGACAAAATTGTCTCCGTCTGTTGCACCCCAAAACCGGATGCCGAACAACTGCTGAACAGGAAAAACGATTTTAGTGGCGCGCACATTAGTTCGGATCATCGAGTGATGGGAAATGCATTCTACAATTGTTCCAATTTGGCCATGGATGGGGTTGAACGGGTTAATGAAAGTCTCAAAAGTAGTAAAGGAATCAATCAAAACAAAAAGCCCAACAAGAACAACGAAACCAAAAATCCAGAATATTCCCGGCAAAATTCTACAAACCCTACTGCACCCACCATGGAATACATAATCTAATAATTAACCATTTCACTCCCATAGTAATAAAACAGTTTCTAAACTTACTACTATGCGCATGCGCCTAAATCTGTCGAACTTTGATGTCGTATTAATCAACATCATTACACACAGAGAATATTCTGTATGGATGCTTAATCCCGCCGTGTGTTTATGTTTTTGACAGTTTCATCAATATATAGAATGTTCTGTTTTGTTCCAATCGAGTGTTATTTTTTGAGTGACTGGATTCTTGATTTAGTTGCATTTGAGTCGTTGTCAGAATCGGATCCAAAATCGAAAATCGAAATTCGAAAATCGAAAATCCGATTCGTGAATCATGGAACAAATCTCTGAACTGACCGAGTATTCACAGAATTCACTGAAACTCTTTCCGAGTATCGATTCCATGTTTCTCTACTTCCGTAATCTCATCTCACTGAATGTGCATCACGATTCTTACTATTTGATTAACCAGAATAAAGACGGATCCAAGCAATCGGATGCTATCATTGGAATCGAAGACTATCCTGGATCTCTGACTCAGGAAGTCCGTCAACTTGTGCTCAATTGTGATCAACTGAACGACAAGTTGAAGCAAATTCTGGAACAGGGTCCCAATTTGCAAGCGTTGACCCTACTTGGATACATTCACGAGACTACGAAGCGTCACTTGACCGTACTCCGGTACTCGTACTTTGAGTCCATTCGTTCGATGACCAGCCTGACCCGCTTGGAACTATTCGACCTGGATCTGTCCGAATTCAATGTAGAATCCATCAAACAGGTGCTGTTCCATTTGGAACACTTTACCATTGCGAGATGTCGATTTCAATTCCATGATTACGTCGATGCTTGGCTTTCGGAACTGAATCCGCGTGCCATTCGGAATCTACAGCTGAATCACATTTGTTACACTTCGGACAAGTTGCAGACAGTGATGCGGAGTGTACCACGACTTGCGCATGCGCTCACTCACTTGACCGTGAACCTGATTCGAGAGTATCCTTCGAATGGTCAATTTGAGGTGATGGATGAAGCGGATTTGGGTGTGGTTTGTCGTACTTTTCCCAATTTGGTGCACTTGAATGTGTGCTTGAAGACGAGGGTAAGTGATGGGTCCAATTGGATTGTTTTTGAAGCATTTTAAAACCATTTTTAGAACAATTCTGAACAATTTTGACTAATTTGGTCTTTTCTAGACAAATGTGACCATTCTGGTTTATTATTGTCTTATTCTGGTACAATATGGGCCATTCTAGATTATTTTGGACCACTTTGGACCATTCTGGACTAATATAGATCAGTTTGGCTCAGTTCTGGACCATTTTGGACCACTTTGGACCATTCTGGACTAATATAGATCAGTTTGGCTCAGTTCTGGACCAATTTTACTAATATGGAGTATTCTGGACAAATGTGAATTATTTTGGTCCATTCTTGACTATTTTTGGTTCAAAAATGACCATTCTAGACTATTTTGGACCAACATAGATTAGTTTGGACCAATTTTGGACCATTTTTATATCATTTTGGACCAATATGGGCCAATTCTGAACTGATATAGATTAACTTGGACTAATTCTGGATCATTCTTGACAATTCTGAACCATTCTGGAACAAATATAGACCAATTTTTGACCAGTTCTGATCATCTCTTTTTGCAATGGCCCCAAACAGGTGAACTACTATCAAATCGTAAAGGCTGTAAGCTTCAATCTACGCTCCCTAACCGAACTGGGCATCTACTACGAAAAGGACTCCCAAGGTCACCAGAATCCTCGCAAATTTCCGCGTACCCGTCGAACCTGTCCTTACATTCGCCATCTCTTCCTGAACAATTTCAACGTATCCAAGAAGATCCTACTACATCAGCTTCCTCGACTTTTTCCGAATTTGGAACGGTTGAGTATCCTGAAAAATGAAACAGGAAACGATTTCAAATGGAAGTATATGAAGAATTTCGGTGAGAAGCTCAAGGAAGTGAGCGTGGAACAGATTCGTAATGTCTACCGATTCATTGAGAAGCCATACTGGATTCATGATGCAGAGTATCGCTCAGTGAAGTATGTTCATTTTAGTAATTATTCCACTTTTGGTGCTGGTAAAAAGTGGAATAAAATTTAATGAGTTCCAGGAATATATTTTCCTTGTTATTATAAAAAATTGAAATTAAAATTAAAATTTTACAAAATTCTATTAAAAATTCTACATAAAATCCGGAATCGTGTTTTTCTTTTTGTGCTTACGCATTTGAGTTTGTTTTCGAATGTTTTTCGTACGAAGTGTCAGAACAAAAAGGGTCAGACAGTATCGATCGATCCAATTGGAACTGATTTTGTTTCCTTTGAAACGAGCTTATTAGCGAGCTGTGTTTGTTAAATGTCAACATGACAAGTCCATCAAGTCAGACATGGTCATTATTTCGTATTTCTCGTGAACAGCAAACGCACAAATCAACCTACACGGGAACATTTAGTAATCCTTAATCCTGTTTTTCGTTAATTCGTAGAAGTGTCAACTGCAGTCGCCTTTTGGGATAACAAACTTGACTTGAGTATTAGACTTTAGTAGATAAATAGTACATTGAACAGTTCCAATTGGAACGTATATTAGGACAAATGGCGGACTTTAGTATTAGTAGTCGAAATTGTAAAGTCGTGTTGCAGTATTTCAAAATATATTATTATGATTTCACAATTCTTTAGCTACTGTACTGGAGTGGAATATAATCTTTTTGTTATCGAGTCAAAATTTGTTTATTTTTGGAAATACTTGTAAATGATTTATTTGGACGCTGGACGTTAGTGTGCACAAAGCTTAAGGCAGGACAGAATATTTCCGACATATGTGAATAGGCCCACATATTACAATGATTTTTGGATTTGACATTTTTTCGCTCGAGCCTAACTTGTACTTAAATAAATATTTTTTATATATAAATATAAATAAATATATAAAATAAATTAATATTATAAAAATTGTTTTCGCATGAAAAAGTTCAAATTAAAATTATGAATTTTAAAAATGATAATCGGATTTTTTCATTAGATTTATCTAAAGAAACCAAAAAAAATGCAAAGGAAAATAAAGATTAAAGATTAAAATAAATAAATAAAAATTTTAAAATATTTAATATTTAATTTAAAAATTCTTTTATAAGCAACAACGCTTCTTATTTTGAGTTTCAATTTTAAAATCGGCAAAAATGTTTTTTACTCGATTCCGTCAATTATTTACAGATTGACAATGTTTTGAAAAATATTTTGTGAGGTAATGCTACTCAACGATGATGATTGACTTGCTCACTTATTTCCTATTTGAATATAATCAAATATCAATTGAATACTCAAGTTTACAAGTTACATCAACTACTATTTACTTAATTTAACTTAAGTTAACTTGAGAGTACTTAAGAACTATTACTTAAGTATACTTATCATCTTACTACTCATTGTGTGGCCGGAAGTAAAAAAGTGTTTCGTGTACATTCGGACAATTGTCGGACAAGTGCAAAATGGTAAAATTGAAACGATTTGGATTTTTTTACTTCAATTTAAATCAAAACTCGATTCATTAAAAAATGTCACCAAAATTAGCATAAAACGTACAAAGTAGGTATTTTGCCAATATGATTATAACATTATCATCTATCTATACATTTACATTGTGTCACGAGTGATAATTTTGAGTGAGTCATTTTTTTTGTCTCCATGCATTTCCAAATGTTATCATACAGTAGATATGAACTCACTGTCAGTATTCCCTTTTATGCGTCTCTCATGTCTCTCATGCATACAACATATTGCAAGTACTAAAAAGTACAGTTTCTCAAAACAACTTAAGCAAAACATTAAGCAAAATCAAAACCCAAAATGAGCGAACAAAAAAAGCTCCATCCGACCCTACCAAAGGTATGTTGGCATGGAGAATTGAAAAATTTCCGTTACTTAACAACCGTGAAGGCATCACCCCCCACTAACAATCGGATCCACTCACGTAAATATGAACAAATTCAGCCTGCGCCTCTATCCGAAAGACTACTGCAAGACCTATCCGAGTCATGTGTTCATCACAATTCAGGTCGATTCGACCACTTTAAAGTTGTTCAAATTCAAGTACAGTCTCTGCTTGATTGATTCTAGAAGTAAAGTCTTTCTCAAACAAGAAACTCCTCTTTAAAAAAAATTTTAACATTTATTTTATCATTTAAATTTATCTTCAGAAGCAACATCTCTTTACAATGGCTACTCTGAGATGTATAGTATGAATTTTAAAATCGACAAAAAAACTTTTACTCGATCCTACCAATGATTTACTGATTGACGATGTGCTGAAAATATTTTGTGAGGTGGAACTGTTGGACGATGATAATGATTTGCTCACTGGACCGAATCCGTTTGTAGAAAAGTAGTCAAATGCCGATTGGATTTGGCAATTTACTTGAGAGTGGCAAACCAAAGTGATTTACTAATTGTGATTGGAAGTAAAGAATTTCGTGTACATAAGCTCATTCTGACAGCAGTGTCGCCAGTTTTTGCTGCAATGTTTGAGCACGACATGCTGGAAAGTAAGCAAAGCCGTGTTGAGATTACCGACATTGATGGAAATGCATTCGAACAGTTGCTACGGTACATTTACACGGGACAGGTTGAGCCGATACGCAATTTTGAAATTGGGTTACTTGAGGCGTCTGATAAGTATGAGATCAAGTCCTTGAAACCAGTCTGTGAGAAGACAATTGCCAAGAAGTTGACAGTGGACAATGTGGCCAGTGTGCTCATGATGGCAGATTTGCACAGAGCAAAAGGTCTTAAAGCTAATTGTTTGGATTTTATTACCGACAATGCAGATGAGGTTCGGTCAACCGATGCTTGGAAGGCTATGGTGAGCGCAAAGCCTGAATGGGGTTTTATGTTGTATGAGCGACTGTCGGACAAATGTTCTGAATTGAAACGGAAGTGCAACTATTTTGCTTCTCGATTGTAAAAAATTGTAAAAATATTGCTAAAATAGTTTTTTCTAAATAAATATCCGGTTACCTAACTATAACTTTCCAGTCCGTACTACAAATTGCAGTTTGTTTGTCTATTGCAATAACAACTTTTATATTTACAGTACAAACAAAAGTAGTGTTCCAATTGGAACACGTTGGGACAAATGGCAGACAACGTTTTAAACATATTTACCCAATTTAATTTTGTGTTCTGATAACATAATAAATTGCAAAAATCGTGTGTCGAAATTCAAATTTTAATTTTATTTTTACAGAATATTCTGCAGGAAGTATCAAGCGTACATATATAACGTATTCAGTTAACCCTTTGACGCCTATAGGGACTATTTTATAGTTAGAGAAACAACTCATATATTTATGCAAAATTTTTATATCTTAATTTTTAAGACATCTCCTGCTGGCGGCATAAGGTTAACCCTTTTAACGACAGAGGAACAAAATATCGTTTTTACTGCAAATAAGCGCAGTTTAATCAAATTTAAAAATTAATTTCGGATTTTGATGAGGTTTTTTCTCTGACAGCTAAATAGATCTGATCACGATAAACATTTTACGCTATCTAAACATGTTGAAATGTTAAAAAATCACAAAGTTATGGTACTTTAAACATGAAGGGTTATAAATGTTTCTCTGGCAAGCGGTATAGGGTTAATGGCACAAAATGTCCCCCGCATTCAAATGAATCAATATAGCGCGCTCTCGCTTGTATTCTGTTTGCACATGCACTTTTCATGCATTTCTTGTTTTTATTCCTTAATTTTCTCTTCACAATTTTAATTTTAAAATTCTCTCTTTCGTTCTCTCTCGGATCTTTTGGATCCCTTTTGGAGCTCTCTTGGTTCGGTTGTGTCTCCAAGTGGGCTCCATATCGATCGGAATATTTCGAAATGCACAGAACCAACTGCTGCTGCTACCTTCAACTCCTAAATGTCACTTCTATGTATTCGTATACCTTACGAATTATTTTATATGCGTGAGTTTGTATGTTTCAAGGCGAACTCTCTCGATCGCTCGTTCGGCTTATTGAAATACTAACTAACTAACGGTACAACCTTGTGCTCTATAGCAACAAGGGGTCTATTGGCGCTCTTAATGTGTCAATGTGAATAGTGAGCTACTATTTGCTCTCGAGTGCCGAGTCGTAGTCTCTCTCTCTCTCTCTCTCTCTCCGCTCTCGGCTCTCCTTGTTTGTATTATTCTTCTTAGTTAGCTTGACAAATTGATTTCCTCTTGAGTAAAAGTCAATCTCAGTCTGAGACGTACGCACAAAACCATGGCGGAAGATCCTCCGACTTCGATGAAGTTTTTCGTTGGGCACGAAGGCGTTTTTGCCTACTTTCAGCAAATTCTCCGGTACAACATTCACGACGACCCGTACTATTGGCTACGGAAGGATGTGGAAGACGAGGTCTTTGGTGCGGACAATTTGCGTTCACGTGAATTGGAGAACAATTTTGTGAAGCTGATTTCGTATGGCACTGGAGCGGATCGACAGTTGATTCAACTGCTGGAAAAGGCACAGTATTTAAAGTCTTTGACTGTTTTTTACTTGCCCAAGGATGAGCCTTGCTATTCGGCTATTTCGAGGATGGAAGCGTTGACCCGGCTGGAACTGTTTGACACGGTTTTCAGTGTGTCAAACCTGGAGCTGCTAACTCCAGTTTTGAACCAGCTGGAACACTTTACTTTGGTCAATTCGAGTACGAATTCAGTTTCGAAAAATTGTGACTGTATTGACTCACTGTTGATGGGTCTCAATCCGGACAAGTTGCGTCACTTGACTCTGAATGAGTTGCGCTATCCAATGGAACGACTGCAGGAGGTGATGCTGGTGAAGAAGCCAAAGTTGGGTCAGAATTTGACTCATTTGACGATCAATTTGAAACCAGTCGATCCGGCGCGCACTCAACCGCATGACTGTCGAATGTCTGGTGGGGATCTGTTGGTGGCTTGCATCATGTTTCCCTCGTTGGTGTATTTGAATGTGTGTCTCTATACTCGGGTAAGTTTATATTTTATGTCTATGTCTAGTTTTAGTTTAGATCTAAGTTAAAGAATCAGCCTGGGATTATATGGATTTATGACTAAGTTTGCCTATATCTAAGTCTAGGTTTAAGTTTAGTTCTATGTATGACTTTATGTCAATGTCTAAGTACAAGGATTAGTATAGTTTCATGTCTAGTTAGAGGAGCGAACGAAAAAACTCACGCCGAGCGAGCGTAGCGAGCGAGGTGTGAGTTTTTGAGTGAGCGACGATTCTACCCCAGACAAATCGGGAGAAAACGGGATTCTTTTCAGCATATCTCCTCCGAAACCACCGTATGGATCGGTCTGAAAATTTAACCCTATGTTCTGGTAGTGGGGTAGATGTGCTGTATAGTTTTAAGGCCATATAGGTCAAAAAGTCAAAAAGTACAATAATTTTTTTGAAAAATTCAAAATTTTGTATAGAAATGTGTTGGGACCGAGTGTCAACACTGGGCGTGTGTGTGTCTGGCAAATACACGCTATGCCGCGCGCACGCTGTGCGCAAAAAAGATGCCCAATAACCAGAACATCTCAAAATGAGTTAAGTGAGACGTTGTTAGTCTTTGTTCCCGGGTACATTACCAAGACATGTTACCTGTTCAATTATTAAAAACCCATAACTCGGGATTTAAGGTACTATTGCGGAGGTATATTTTTTAAATCGATACGCTGTAATGCGATCACAATCAGTAACTAAATGTACCCGCCATTAAACTCGCTCGCCCGCACTCGCTTCTCGGATCAATAAAATCGAATCCAGTTGGTTTTCGTTAATTCATAATGTGGCCGCTTCTTATCAACAGTACCGCGACCACTTTAACTTGAACATTATGATATTCTTGTTGTTTTTTTACCGATTTGAACTGTATCGCATTTAACCCGTTCGCCGTGCCATTTTTGCACTCTGTGGTGAGTACTTCTACTATGTCTAGGAAGCTGAAACTTTACCAGGATATTCCCTAGAGCCGGGGCACCTTTGCTCGGGACCCAAAATTCCACTAGGATTCACATCGCCGGATTGTGGAAGATCGACGTGTTCTAAATCGATTCTGTTGGTCTTCCTGAGCATTTTGATATATAACTCACCATGGTACTCATTTGGAACTTCTGGATCCTAGATCCAGGTACCAGAAAATGCCATTTTGGAACCAATTTTATTTCAAAAATGGATTCTACCGAAAAAAAGAGATGTAAAGATACTCATTTTCAAAAAAAATGTCTATTTGGAGCCCGGGAGATCTTACATCAAATTTGTTTGTAGGAAATCATCTCTTTTATAAAGACATTCTATACTCAAATATATTGGAATGAATAATAGTTCATTTGGAGATTCTCCAGTCCCGAATAATTTAGAGATAGCAGATCTACCAACATCATTTAGGATTCTTTCTTATCCGTCAACTGTCAAAAATCATTAAAATGGGATTATAGAATTTTAATCATTATTCCGGTATTATCAGAGTAGCCTTTGATAAAAATATCGTTAAACAAGGTTTATGGAAGATAATTAAAAGTATACAAGTGAATAGGACCTAGAATCGTCATTCACTTGAGATAATACTTAGGTAACGAGAAATTGAGATGATCGGGCCAGAAGATGATTCGAGAATAACTTGATTGTAGGCAGTAGATGTCCAGGACATCAAAGCCTATCCACCAAATGATGAGAGGTTAACCTACACAAACAGAGGAGAGAAATCACTACGGAGACTACTTTCACTTTACCTGGTGTCTTAATGGTGTTTAGTGTTTGACTACGAAGGGTCGAGTGGTGAGGGAGCCACTATCTCAACAAAAACAGATATCCGTTATAAAGTTAACAATGACATGTAATTGACAATGACAAACACTAGATACTGTCCATTGGGGTGTTTTTGATTCCATTTTTTGACTTATAAATTAATGATATTATCGATAACTTTTAACTACAAAATATTTATATTGTAGATTCATGGTATGTTTATGTATCAAATTGCATCAATCTGTAAAATCCTGTAATCGTTATGAACTGATGGTTTTGTCAAAATTTAATAAGTAATTCCTTGATTATTTTGAATGTTTGATTTAGTTTTCGATTTCCGTTTCACTGCCAAATTTTGTCGGATTGTACTTCCTGTTTTTTGGAGGAGAACATTATGTCATATTAAGCTGTTATAAAGCTAAAAAGAATAACCCATTTTTTACAAATACAAATTCATTTGAAAAAACATTTCTATATGACAAAGACAATATCGTTCGCTCCGATTTAACGCCAATGGCGTTACTTATTGTTAGTAAATTAAAAAGGTTTTATAACGCCAACTTCTGGTTCTAATACTAGTTATAAGTTTATATTTAACAAGTAAGTATATGGATCCGTCTATGTCTAAGACCGTTTGGGTACATGTCTCAGTTTTTCTCAGGCTAAGTCTAGGTTTAAGTTTCTTCCTCTGTCTAGTTCTAAATCTGGGTCTAAATATAAAGATAAGTCTAAGTCTTAAACGATATTTGTATGTGTCTATGTTTACTTTTGTCTAGGACCTAAACTCAAGGCCTAGATCTAAGCCAAATTCTGGGCTTATGTATAAGGATTAGCCTAAGTGTAAGACCGTAATGGTCTATGTCTAGGGTTTTCTCAGTCTAAGTCTAAGTCTGAGGCCGTTTGTGTCTAAGTTTGTGTGTATCTGGGCCTAAGATTGCTTCTGTCTAACAAGTCTTGTAAGCCTAGATCTAAATCTAGGTCTAAATATAAAGATTAGTCTAGATTTATGTCTAGTTCTAAGTCTGGGTCTATGTCTAAGACTAAAATTGGGTAAGACTAAGTATAATGATTAGTCTAAGTCTTAGACTGTCTAGGTCTACCTGTCTGTCTAGATCTAGGAATGTTTCTATATAAGTTCAAAACTTCCAACTAACTTCAAACCTAATCTCCCACTAGGTCTCCTACTGGGAAATCGTCGAGAACGTGTCCCGTCTGGACCACCTTGTGGAACTGCGAATCTTCTCAGACTACGATGAGCGCGACAAGGGCGATTACAACTTTCAGGGCCAGGGCCATGCCCCAATCACCACAAAGTTGCCCAATCTGCGCCGCCTCACCCTGAGCGGTCGCAATGACTGCACCTCCAACTTTGTGTCCATTCTCCCACGAATGTTTCCCAACCTCGAAGAGTTGAACGTCGTGAACGAGAAGGACTTTGTCTCACAGATGCGTAATCGTTTCTTGAAGAATTTTAAACATTTGCGTAAATTTTCAATGTACTTGAATAGTGACTTGAAGCGCTTTGTGGTGCCACGGTTTGAGGCACTGCACAATGCTCGCTACTCGGCTTGGAGTGAGAGTGATGAGTGTGAGTTTGAGTTCTCGCCCTATGGTGAGATGAAAATGCCTGGCAAGAAGGAGAAGAGGCGAGAATCGATCTTTCTGGATTGTGTTGATGATGGTGACGATAGTGATGGCGATGATGATAGTGATGCCTGAGAAGTACGTACTATGTGGACGGGACCAATCAGATAAGATATAAGAATCTGATTGAATCCTAAACTTTATTCAAATCGACGCGTGAGCTTTTGCCTATTTCTTAGTATATTCTCTAATGATTTGATGCATCCTCTCGACGGGGATTCATTCAAAATTGAAAAAGTTTCAATTTTTGTTAGAATTGAAAGTTGTTTTCATTTTTGAATGAATCCCGCGTGCGAGAGGATGCAATAGGATCAATGGAGAATATACTAAGAATGGGCAAAAGCTCACAGTTCGATTTAAATCTTTTTTGGTTTCGAAGCGATTCAATTCGTAATTGTAGAATGAGGTAATATAGAATAGTCTGGAGCCTAGTTTTAAATAGCTCCAAGTACTGATAGATTTAGTTTAAGTTTTGAATCTAATTTTAAGTCTATTCCAATCTTATGTCTAATTCCAAGTCTAGGTTTAATTCCAAGTCTAGGTTTAATTTCTAGCCTAGGTCTTATTCCAAGCCTAGGTCTAATTCAAAGCTTATGTCTAATTCTAAACCTAAACCTGAATTCTAGGGCAAAGTCTAAATCAAAATCAATCACTCACTTGAATCCAACACTTTCAAACTCCAAATTTCCAAATTCCCTTAATTTACCCAACCCGCCAAACCCGCCAAACAATTTTCCCCATCAAGAAATATAAAGCTTTTTATTTATTTTTACATTTATGATAATTTCAATTCCGGTTTTCAAAACTTCCATGCCTCTCCTGTACCAGTGTGAAAGCGTCAATTACGTAACCAGCCTAAAAATAATATTATTTTTAAAATTCTGTTGTTATCCATGTATCCTCAATAAAATCCCTTCTATCCTTACCATGTCTCCACCAGAATTTTTCTGTTCGAAAACTAAATGAGTCTCATTCAGAATTCGAATAAAAGCATAGCCGTACTGAATCTGACGAAAGGCGCTCCATGGCTGGGTCCGATCAAATTGGTCCAGTCCTTCTGTGTTTCCGGCTGCACCCGTAACCACATGTACGGTTGCGCGTGGATTTGTGTACGGCAATGAGGAGGAATTGTACGACAGTTGTGAACGGTACACGGGATAGGTTCTCTCATAGCAGTGCTCGTGAGCCCAGATGGATAGGTCGACGCCATACTTATGGAACATGGATTCGAGGTTATCTTGAAACTGAAAAAGTTTTGGAGATTAGATCTTATCTTATCTTAATTTGATCTTAAAATAAATCTTGATCTTAATCCGATCACTTACTACTTTAGCCCAAGTAGAACAGTCGTCATCCCTCAAATCATTCGTACAATACATAGGCCTATGTCCAAAAGTGATAACCCACGGATGTTTTGCACGATTCGCCGGAAGGTTCGCCTGCCTCAACACGGACTCAATCCACTCATTCTGCCAATCAATATTCGATTGATTGAAATGTTCTGTAAAATAGTATATTTCCGTAGAAAAGGAAATGATCAGGGCTGGGCCTAGGTAGAAGGCATAGAAGTGGTCGGCACGGGGACGGGTAAAGGCCCCAGGCATGTCGTACATTGAGAAACGTTCCCGGTAATTTGAGAAATTTCCGAGAGGGGATTCGGCTTCGTGGTTACCGGGACTGGTTTGATAAGGGAGTCGAGCTGCGATTGGCTGAATCAGATTCATGAAGTCGTCTCCGCGTTTGGAATCGTCCTTTGAATAAAAATGGGTTACGTTCTTTATGAAAGGTCTCCTCAATATAAAACTTACATCATTCATATCATACGCAAAATCTCCATTATGAAACACTAAATCCGCTTTTCCTGAATCAACTTCCTTTTGAATGAAAGGAATGGATCGATCGTTTCCAACTCCAAGGTCGCCAAAAACCAACATTCTAGGACTCCAGTTTGTTCCGTCTGGAAAAGTTTTGAAACTAAATTCTTCGCTCCATTGTTTCTTCGTGGCACAACCAACTCTGTAATCTATCATTTAAATTTAAAATAATTTAAATATTTAATAATTAAAAAATTTAATTTAAATTTAATTTACGATAAACTGTAGAAGGTTTCAAATTTTTGAGAAAAGCACGATGAATAATCAACTTCCGGTCAGGCGCATTGTAAGGCACAAATTGTCTCGAGTAGCCCTTCACCAGTTGATTGAGTTGCTGATTCACTCCAAACTGAACATAGGAAGTGTCCGATGGCGAAAAGGTTGTCCACGTTACGACCATTTCGTTTTGTGTTCCTGTAGATTTTCAAAATAAACGTAAATTTAATTACCAAAAAATATCACTTACGTCCAAGTGATAAATGAATCTGCTCCGGAGTGCTGCCTTTGAAAAGCTCTTCATAATTAACGACTTCATTGTTGGCGTAATAATTAGATTCGTAGGTTTGAGTTGAAATTGAGCGAGAAATTAGGCAAATTATAAAGGTGATTAAATGTAGATTCATTTTGAGACACAAAAATAAGGAAAATTTTATTAAAATGTTAGAATAGTAATGTCCACGATTGCGAACATCCGAACACATGTGATATATTGCGATATGAACAACTCGAATAGACAGTAGAGAGTTTACTTTTGTCATAACTATTTCTCTCGTTTCCAAGCATTTGCAAAATCATTTCGTATCATCATCATCATCTCTCTCATATATTTTCATTTTGATATAAAATGTCTATATTTGAGTTCATAAAGTTTGTTACTCATTTTCTGAGCATGAAAAAATGTTGTTAGTTTTAATGCAAATTCTAGTAACAAATTGAAAAACTTTTTGAACAGACTTCCATTGAATCGAGACCGACAAACAGTCGCAGTGGGCAACCACAGTGGAATACTACCTACATGAATATGAACTACTAATTGGAATATACAATTTTGTACGTAGTTGTTATGATTGCAATTAAAAATGCGAGTTGTGTGTGTGTGTGTCTAGGATACAATGATGAGATTTTAATGAGGTTTTGTGAATGCGCGTGATGATGGCGCGTTTTAATGACAGAAGAACCAAAAATGCAAAACAATTTTTATTTCTCACTTTGAGAATTTCTCAGAGATTTAAACTCTCATTAACATTATTATTCATTATTTATTCTCTTTATTATAATATCATAATTATGAGGAAGAATCGTGATTTCCGAATTGCGCACAAATCACAATTCAAATATTGAATTGAATGAGATTTCAATTTATATATGCAATTTATTCGTGTCATAAATAACACATATCCGGTCTGCTGTAATTGAGAATATATTTCCTTGTAATTAATGATTTTTGAAAAATTTTGGTTTTTCAAATATCAACGAAACATAAAATGAAATTCGAAATACTTGAAATCCCAATGTAACATAAAACCAAACTTTGATAAACATTATAAGATAAGACGTTCTTGATTATCAAATTGAAATACCTAACTTTTTTTATGTTGCCGAGTGATTTATTTTACTGATCTGAGTAATTTATATATATTCGAAAACATATCATGATTTATGTTTCAGATTGGAAATTTCCAAATACTAAAGATTTTTATCAGTTTTGGTTAGTATTTTGAAAATTATGTACTTTAGGTACGAGTGAATGTACCATTGCAATAGATTTATTTATTGAATTATGGTTACATAATATTATAGAATTAAAATTAATTAATCCAGGGTTCCAAGGATCTATTTTAGGAATCCTAGTAAGGATCCTAATAAGGGACATAATAAGGGTCGTAGTAAGAATCCTAGCAAGGATCTTTGATCAGCGTAAATGTATCCGAAACCTGTCCTTCCGTCGGTCCACTCGAATCCTTTTGCTTCCACACCAAATGAGTTCCATTAACAATTTCCATAATCCCGTACCCAAAAGTCGTGTTCTGTCTGAATGCGCTCCATTCTGGTTGTACAGGATCAAACGCATTGTCTAGATCGAACATGCCGGGTATACCCGAAATGATATACACGGGTGCTTGTGGGTTTTTGTACGGTTCCAACTCGGATGGTCCATTGTAGACCCGGTTCTGGTAGACGGGATAGGTTCGCTCGTATGTGTGTTCGTGACCTGCTAGTACTAAATCCACCTTGTATTTGTAGAACATTTGTTCGAGATTTTCTCGAAGAATTGCTGCTTCCGTAGTACAATCCGGATATATTCCAAAATCACATGTACAGTAGAGGGGTCGGTGTCCAAGCACGATAACCCACGGATGTAGAGCTCGATTTTCGGGCTTATTCGCTTCCTTCAGCACCGAATCCAACCAGCGATTTTGCCAGTCAATGTGAGCTTGGGTGAAAAACTGCCACCCCTTGTAGTGGGTTTGGTTTGCATTGAAGAAATACATATCGGTTGAGATGGAAACAATCAGGGCGGGTCCCAGGTAGAAGGCATAGTAGTGGTCAGCTCGATTTTCACTAGGTTCGAGCATGTCGTACATCGAAAAACGAGCTCGATAGTTGGAATAGTTTGCGGGTAAACTACAAAATGAATTTAAAAATTAAGAAATTTTCATAAAGAACGTTACTTTTCGTAAAGAACGTAACTTTTCATAAAGAACGTTACTTTTCGTAAAGAACGTAACTTTTCATAAAGAACGTATTAACTTACGATTCAGATTCGTGATTTCCGGGTCCAGTTTGATAGGGCACTCTACTTGCAATCCCTTGAATCTTGTTCATGAATGCATCAGACTTATTCGAATGGCACTAAAGGTAAAATCACGTGAGAAAAAGGGGCTTTACACAAACAACGTATATACATTCTGAGCAAAGTAAGTGATATCTCCATTATGGAAAACCAGATCTACGTCCCCGTTTTCTACATCATTTTGAATGGCCGGAATGGACACACCATTCCAGTAGCCTAAATCACCGTAAACCAACATTCGGGGACTCCAATCTGTGTTTGAGTCGGATATGGTTTTGAAAGTCGTTTTCGTACTGTAGAACTCTTCGGATCCGCATTCGTAATCTATTTTAAAAATGTTTAAATTTTTAAATTCTGGATTATATATTATGGAATCTATAACTTACAATATGTAGTCAAGGGATTCAGATCTGTGAGTACCGCCCGATGAATGTACAGAATTCGTGCATTCGTTCCATTTGGAGCATTTCCGTTATCATCAGTAGCAAAGAAGGGGGTACTGCTGCCCTCAACCTTCAAATCCATTTCCCACTCTTCACCATACCAAACAGTACTAGCATCTTCTGGGTTGAAAGTTGTCCAAGTTACGACAATTTCAGTTGGTTTGTCTAAATGAAAATAAAATTTTTAAAATATTTTAAAATATCTAAATGTTCAAAATCATACTTCCAAGTGAAAGATGAATCTGCTGTGGATTGCTATCGGTCACAATCGTTTCATTTGGACAAGGATTGTTATCTTGTTGTACGGAAAAAGATGAGAAACCCAAGAAAATTAAGCCAAAAAGAAGGCTCAAATGGCTGAATTTAATAATCATTTTCATTAAAATTCAAAATCAAATTTTTCAAAATTGAATTTTAAAATTTGTATTTATTTAAATACACAATTTAACTAGTCTCTCCAAAAGTTATTCAGACATTTTTTCGTTGCCGAGTGAAATATACATTTTATTGATTTGAGAAATTTTTGTTTGCATATTAAATTAAAATTTTAAATGGATGTAAATTAGTTTCTCAGTTACAATCAGTTCTAATCAACATTCATTTATACTCTCATTTATGAGGAAACCCCGATTTATTTAGTGAATCATCATTATTACAAAATAGAATTACAATCCATTGATCCAAGAATATTCTCTAATTTGAATCCTTGATCAGCGTAAATATATCCGAAACATATCCCTTCAATCGTCCACTCGTGTCCTTTTGTTTCCAAATCAAATGAGTTTGGTTCACAATTTCCATAATTCCATAACCAAAAGCCTCATTTTGTCTGTATGCATCCCATTCTGGTTGAACCGGATCCAGTTCATTCAGTCCACTGTGCATTCCTGCGGCACCGGAAACAATGTAAACGGGTGCTTTTGGATTTGTGTACGGTTCCGACTCGGATCCATTGTATACCTCACTTTGATAGACTGGCCAGGTACGTTCGTATGTGTGTTCGTGGCCGACAATTACGAGGTCTACTGCGTACTTTTGGAACATTTCTTCGAGATTATTTCGGATCTTTTCCGCATCATTAACACAATCTGGCCATTTTCTGTCCGACGTACAATAGAGCGGTCGATGTCCAAACACAATAATCCACGGATGTTTTGCTCGATTCTCGGGTTGATTTGCCTCGCTCAACACTGACTCGATCCAATCGTTTTGCCATTTTGCATGAGACGGAGTGAAGAAATCATCATCAAAAATGTAAATATCAGTTGAAATGGAGATGATCAAAGCGGGTCCCAGATAGAAGGCGTAATAGTGGTCTGCTCGATTTTCGCTAGGTTCGAGCATGTTGTACATCGAGAAACGGGCTCGGTAATTGGAATAGTTTGCTTGTAAACTAAAACGTTAAGACGAAAATGATCGTTAAACCTTAGAAGGATTTTTAAAAAATGATCTTACTATTCCGATTCATGATTTCCAGGACTGGTTTGGTAGGGCACTCGAGAGGCGATCGGTTCAATTTGATTCATGAAGGCACAAGTTTTTTTCGAATTGCACTACATTTGAAAGAGCAAAGTAAATGAAATGATCACGCGTTTACGTTAGACTTTATTTATGCTAGACGTTAGACGTTAGACGTTAGCTGTTAAACGTTAGGCATTAGACATGTTAGAAGTCAGGCACATTAGAAGTTAGACATGTTAGAAGTTAGGCACGTTGGAAGTTAGATACATTAGGAGTTAGACAAGTTAGGCGTAAGACACATAAAACGTTAGATGTTAAACATGTTAGACATTGGATACATAAGAAGTCAGACACATTAGAAGTTAGGCATATTAGAAGCTAGGTACATTAGAAAGTAGACAAATTAGAAGTTAGACTCATTAGAAGTCAAACATGTTAAAAGTTAGGCACGCCAGAAGTTAGGCATATTAGAAGTTAGACAAGTTAGGCGTAAGACACATAAAACGTTAGATGTTAAGCATTAGGTACACGTTAAATGTGAAATGTTAGAAAAACTTACATTTTCAACATAATAGGCAATGTCACCATTATGAAACACTAAATCGACATTTCCATCTTCAACTTCCTTCTGTATGAAAGGAGTCGACGTTCCATAGTAGTAACCCAAATCACCAAAAACCAACATTCGAACTGACGAATCGGGTTCATCGGACAAGGTTTTGAAGGTCTGTTTACTGCTGTAGTATCCATTGGATCCACATTCGTAATCTACGAAATACCCAAAAATGTGTTTTATGCGTACAATCACGTGATACTTACAGTACGTGGTCAGCGGTTTCAAATCCGTCAAAATCACTCGATGAATGTAGAGGATCCGTTCCTCATCAGTACTTCCATCACCAGCAGCAGCCTCATACCTCTCACTAGTGCCCTCAACCGTCTCATAACCATCATCCCAATTTTCCGAATACCAAACATAGGTTGTATCGTCTGCGTTGAAAGTTGTCCACGTAACCACAATCTCAGTAGGCTCTCTTCCGAGTGAAAGATGAATCTGCTGGGGATTGCTGTCTTCGATAATGTCGACGTCTGGACAGGGAACATTTCCGTGCTCTTCAGCCAAAACAAGTGACAAACATGTAAAACAAACTAAAAGTAGGAGTTCCAATTGGAACAATTTGGGAAATTTGGAATGCATTTTTGTCTTTAAAACCAAAACTCAAAACATCAATTTGAAAATTTAAAATCGAAATCATTTTAAAGCTTTAAATGCAAAAAAGAAGGTCATTTTGAGTTTAGTTGCTGAGCAAAAATCACTTGAAACTTTTATTGATCTAAGAAATTTTTGGTATGTTAAAATTCAAGGTAGTAAAACATGACGTCATTTATGAACCGAGTCTAATGAATTTTTCTTTTTCTTTTTACATTCGAAACGATCTTATCTTTCACTATCGTAAATGTATCCACGACGTACCCAGACAACTCGCCACCTGCATTTTTCTGTTCCCATTTGAGATGAGTAGCGTTCTGTACCGTTACGATTCCATAACCGTACTGTGCTTCACGAAATGCGATCCACGGTTCACTACGATCGAATGCATTGATTCCACTGTACATTCCACCGGCACCCGAGATCACGTGAACTGTAACTTGTGGATTCTTGTACGGTTCATGGGAGGAGTTGTACCAGACTTGAGACTGGTACACGGGCCATGTTCGCTCATACGTGTGTTCATGTCCCCAGATTGCTAGATCAACTCTGTATTTGTTGAACATTTTCTCGAGATTATTACGCAGCACTTCAACGTTTGTCGTACAGTCGTCCCACAGATGATCGGACGTACAGTACATTGGTCGGTGGCCGAGTACTATGATCCAGGGATGTTTCGCTCGATTCACGGGTCGATTTGCCTCTTTCAGCACAGACTCGATCCACTGGTTCTGCCAGTCAATGTGTTTTTGATTGAAAAAGTTTTTGAAATAGTAGATTTCAGTTGAGAAAGAAATGACCAAAGCCGGGCCTAGGTAAAAGGCATAGTAGTGGTCGGATCGGGCACCGGTTGGGGAAGTTTGGTCGTACATGGAAAATCGGGCTCGGTAGTTGGAAAAGTTGGAACTAGTTTGCCTTATGTATTCGATTAGTGAGATTGCAAAAATTAAAATAAGACCGTTCACAAATTACGTTACAAATTACTCTATTAGTAACAACATTTGTGAATTACCCCATAAATTAAAATACATACCATTCAGCTTCATGATTACCAGGACTAGTTTGATAAGGCACTTTAGCTGCAACAGGTTGAATCAAATTCATGAAAACATCCGCAAGTCGAGAGTGACACTAAATAAAATAATCGTGAAAAAACATCAAACACATTAGCCATTAGCCATTAGCCATTAGCCATTAGCCATTAGATATAATACAAAACCCCAATAGTCTTTAAACTTTGTACACAATCCAATAGTCAAAAATCATTAGCCGTAAGCAATTATCCAAAACCCAATAGTCTTTAGACTTTCGACATTATCTAGTAGCCAATAGTAAAAGCCCAATATCCTTCAGACTGGATTTTAGCAATTAGCCATTAGCCATTATCGAGTAAACATTAGACATTAGACATTAGACATTAGACATTAGACATTAGACATTAGACATTAGACATTAGACATTAGACATTAGACATTAGACTTCAGACATTAGACATTTGACAACCAAAATTACTTACATTCTGAAACTCATAACCAATATCTCCATTATGAAAAACCAAATCGACATTTCCCTTATCAACTTCATCTTGAATGTACGGAAGTGATCTTGCATTCTTGTATCCCATATCACCGAACACCAACATTCGTGGACTCCAATTGGATCCTACAGTTGCATCGGACAGTGTTTTAAAAGTGAAAATTTTGCTCCACGAAGTTTTGGATCCGCATCTATATTCTTAATGTTTTTAAGATTAAGGTAAGATCTTTAAGAGAATTAATTAAAACTTACTATAATGAGTCAGCGGTTTCAAATCCGAAAGCACAACACGATGAATGTACAGAAATCTCTTATACGCCGGTTTCGCCACATCATCCGTAGCCAAATATTCACTTCGCTCTCCCTGCACAATCAAATCTAGACCATTTTTGCCGTATTGCACAAAAGTAGTGTCGTTTGGGCTGAAAGTCGTCCAGGTCACCACAAACTCTGACGACTTTCGACCAATGGACAGATGTATTTGCTGTGGTTGACTATTTTCGGTGATTTGTGATTTGTAATAGCAGACATCGCCGGTGGAGGCAAAATTGGCGAATAAAGTGAAAATGGAGAAACAATGAATAATGAAGAACTTCGAATGCACAAAAGTAAGTTTCATTTTTTAAATCTTAAAGTTTCGAAAGTGAACTTGATTTTGCAATTCGAATATCACTTATGTCTTATCTTACTATGTAAGATTACGAGATTGAGATTATATGAGATGTTACATGTATTTATGTAATCTTACATACGAGGGTATTAGCATGCGTGGGTGCAGCCATGAGGCACTCCCCGAAAGTCGTGTTACTTTCATTGATGATAATGGTCAATGACCAATTCGTCTATTACGTTAGAATAGATATCCCGTAGAGAGGGTTCATTAGCCATATAGCTATTTTGTTTAACCGGTAAATGTAAAAAAACTTGTTTGATTACACCTTTTTACGTTCGCTTTACGTGAGTACGTAAATCTACATGTTTAACCGGGATTCAGGTATAAGTGAGATGGAATTTTCCTTCTTATTTACATTCCTTCATATTTGAATGAAACATTATTATGATGCAATATAAAGAGTAAAAGTTATTCAACCCTTTCGAATTTTATTAGGAATTTCTAAGAATTTATTGAAATTTTTTTAATTTTAATTTCCGAAAAATCGACAAAATTTGTTTTTTCTACTCCGAATCTTTGACCAAAGTAAACGCATCCACGACATAACCAGCCTAAATCACGAAAAATTGTTAATTAGTATTTTTAAAAATATTAACCCTTTGAAGTCTAATGGGACATTTTTAACCCTAGATTTTTGAATATATAGAAAGTTAGGCGTTAACACGCTAGATTTTAGACACACCAGACACTTTAGACGTTAGATGTTAGCTGTTAAACATTAAACGTTAATATGTTAGACGTTAGACGTTAGACGTTAGACGGTAAAAGTATCTAACTGTGTCTTCAAACATCTGGGGTCATAAATGTCCCCTTGGGTATCAAAGGGTTAACTCTCTTACCAAATCGCCCCCGGAATTTTTCTGTTCCCATTTAAGATGAGTCGCATTCACAATCGTCACAATGCCATAACCGTACTGTGACTGACGAAACGCGACCCATGGCTCCATATTATCGAATCCATTCGTGCCTCCGTTCATTCCTCCTGCCCCTGTAATCACATGTACAGTAGCACCAGGATTGACATAGGGGGCGCCACTTGTGTTGTACTTGACATGTGAATCATAAAGCGGGAAGGATCGTTCATAGGTGTGCTCGTGGCCCCAAATTGCTAGATCCACTTTGTAGCGATCGAAAATTTCCTCCAAATTTTCTCGTAGTACCAAAACATCAGTAGTGCAGTCGTTCCACAGATGATCCGAAGTACAGTACATTGGCCGATGACCGAGTGCAATGATCCAGGGATGTTTGGCTCGATTCCCGGGTCGGTTTGCCTCCTTCAACACAGACTCAATCCAACGATTCTGCCAGTCCATGTGAGTTTGATTGAAGTAGTCGAAATAGTAAATCTCGGTTGAGAAGGATATGATCAGGGCGGGTCCTAGGTAGAAGGCGTAGTAGTGGTCGGCACGGGAACCGGATGAGGATGTCTGGTCGTACATGGAGAAGCGGGCCCGGTAGTTGGAAAAGTTGGAATCGTTCTCCCTAGATAGATAGGTAAAATCATATATGAATTTAAAGATAAGAAATTTTGAGATCTAACCATTCAGACTCGTGATTGCCTGGAGCGACCTGGAACGGGACCTTAGCCGCGATTGGTTGAACCAAATTCATGAAAACATCCGCAAGTCGAGAATGGCACTAGATTGGTGTGAATGATCATTAGGCGTTAGATTTTAGGCATTATACATTAGACACTAGACATTTGGCATTTGGCACTTGGCACTAGACATTTGGCACTTGGCACTAGGCACTAGGCACTAGACTCTAGACACTAGACATTTGGCGCTTGGCACTAGGCACTTGGCCATTGGCACTTGGCACTAGACTCTAGACACTAGACATTTGGCACTTGGCACTAGGCACTTGGCCATTGGCACTTGGCACTAGACTCTAGACACTAGACATTTGGCGCTTGGTACTAGGCACTTGGCACTAAAGACTAGACATTTGGCACTTGATACTAGGCACTAGACTCTAGACACTAGACATTTGGCACTTGGCACTTGGCACTACTGACAGTAAAATCATACTTACAAACTGCAACTCATAACCAATATCACCATCATGAAACACGACATCCACATTTCCCTTGTCCACCTCATCCTGAATGTACGGCAGTGATCTCGCATTCTCATATCCCATATCACCGTACACCAACATTCGAGGACTCCAGTCTGTGTCAGCGGACAGAGTCTTGAAGCTGAAAGTATCGCTCCAGGAAGATTTTGATCCGCATTTGTAATCTATTGTAATGAATTCAAGGTTGTTAAATCGTTGGATTCTATCTAAAACCCGAATATCTTACGATATTTGGTCAACGGCTTCAAATCGGTCAGAAAGACCCGATGAATGTACAGGTACCGATTGTACGACGAATTTGCAGTATCATCGGTAGCGAGATACACAGATCTTATGCCCTGGGTAACCGAATTCATGTATTCATTCTCTCCATACTGCACAAAAGTTGTGTCGTTCGAATGAAAAGTTACCCATGTGACCACAATATCAGTAGGATTTACTATTTGAAATCAAGTAAAGACGTTAGACGTTAGACTCGTAAAATGTTGAACGTAAGATGTTAGATGTTAGAAATTAGACATAAAACATTAGGCGTTAAACGTTATGTACGTTTTCCATTAAAAATCAAAAATGCGAACTTACTTCCAATCGAAAGATGAATCTGCTGGGGATGACTGTCCTCAACGATAAAGGCCCGGTAATAACAGGTATCGGTGGCTTCGGTAAAACTGAAACTCAAAATTACGCTCAAAACGAGCGAAAATAAGGAAAATTTGAACTTCATGTTTATGTTAATAGCAGCAGTAGTTTGATGGGTTTTGGACGCAACCGTCGCACAACTTAAACTGAATCAATGAAAAGCAAACATTTGTCCAACAAGTTCATGTGACTGACTGGCTGACAATCATCAAACGATAATCATAAATCATCATGTTACCAAGTGATATGATGATGATGATCAAATGCAATACAATGTAATCCAATACATTGCTGATTATACATTGACAGAGAGCTGATAAGAACAAAATGAGGTTGATTGTTTCGTTTCGTGATCAAACCAGCCAAAACCAAAACTCAAAATGAACCCAAAAGCTGGTTAAACCAAATCAATCAACCAGTCAATTACCCTTTTGTTGTAATTGTTTGTCAAACATGGAAAACAATGGAACAATGGACAATTTTGAGTGTTTGTTTGAATAGTAATTAAAAATTCAATGTTAGATCTTATCAGTACACTTGAACATGTGCGAGTACTGTAATAGGCTTCCAATTGGTCCATTGTTCATTGTGCACGTCAATGTGCTCTTATCTTATCAGTACTTTTGAGTACTTTTCCTGTCCTGTTTTACTTTTACATTTTTATTTTTATCAGATTGACCTTTAGAAGCCAAAATTCAAATCGGCAACAACAAAAAGTTGCATGTTATGTTTTGCGTCAATTTTTTTGCATCAAAACACGTAGATTATATGTATAATTGTCTAGGTTAAAGTGCAGAAAAGTCGGAGCGTGCAACTCGAAAGTTTAGTTCCTGTCCTCGAAACTTCCATGCTTCTCTTGAATAATCGTAAACCTATCGGTCACCTGACCAGCTTCCTCTCCATCCGTATCCACTTGTTCAAATACCAAATGGGTGGAATTCACGATCGTCACAATACCGTAACCGTACTGCTCTCTACGGAAGGCACTCCAAGGTAGAACGACATTGTCGAAACGTTCCACCCCACCAATATGTCCTGCATTACCATTGATGATATGTACGGGTGCACGTGGATTTGTGTACGGTTCTGATGAGTTTGAAGTTAAGATTTGATCATTATACAACGGATAGGTTCGTTCGTACGAGTGTTGATGACCAAATAGTAGGAGATCGACTCCGTACTTGTAGAACAAATGTTCAAGGTTTTTCTTTAAAATTACAGGATCAGTAGTGCACGATCCATCGTGATCCAGCGCAACTGTACAGTAGAGTGGTCTATGCCCTAATGCGATAATCCACGGATGCTTTGCACGATTCGCCGGAAGGTTCGCCTCCTTCAACACTGCCTCAAGCCACTGATTTTGCCAATCAATGTTGGACTGATTGAAATATCCCAACTCTGCATTATCCTCATTGAGCACTTCGGTGGAGTAGGATATGACCAGGGCGGGGCCTAGGTAGAACGCGTAATAGTGATCGGCACGGTCACGGGTTGGAGAAGTCTGATCGTACGTGGATGTACGGGCAATGTAGTTGGAAAAGTTGGTTATTGTCACAAATTCTGCTTCGTGATTTCCGGGGCTGAATTGGTAGGGAATGTTAGCAGCAATTGGTTGAATCAGATTCATGAATGCGTCTGCTAGTTTGGAATGACACTAAATAGTGCGAATAATGATTTAGATGTTATGCTCGTTAGATGTTAGACACGTTAGGTGTTAGATACGTAGACATTAGATGTGTTAGATGCCAGACAGGTTAGGCATTAGATACGTTAGACATTAGAAATTAGACATTAGACATTAGACATTAGACATATTAGACATTAGACATTAGACATTAGACATTAGACATTAGACATTAGACATTAGACATTAGACATTAGACATATTAGACATTAGTCATTAGTCATTAGACATTAGACATATTAGACATTAGACATTAGACATTAGACATTAGACATTAGACATTAGACATTAGACATTAGACATTAGACATTAGACATTAGACATTAGACATTAGACATTAGACATTAGACATTAGACATTAGACATTAGACATTAGACATTAGACATTAGACATTAGACATTAGACATTAGACATTAGACATTAGACATTAGACATTAGACATTAGACATTAGACATTAGACATTAGACATATTAAACCTTAGAAACGTAAGAAAGACTTACATCCGGCAAATTATAACCAATATCTCCATTATGAAACACCAAATCCACATTTCCCTTATCCACCTCATCCTGAATGTACGGAATCGATCTCGCATTCACCCAACCCATATCACCCAGAACCAACATTCTCGGACTCCAATCCGTTCCATAGGATTCGATAGTTTTGAAAGTGAAAATTTGACTCCAATCCCTTTTGGTTCCGCATCTGTATACTAAAAGATTTAAAAATTTTTAAAAATAGTTCAAAAACCAAGAAAACAAAATTTAAACCTACTATATCTAGTATCCGGTTTCAGCCCCGTGAGAATCACTCGATGAATATACAGAATGCGAGGAATCGAAAAAATATTATCATCCACAGCTGTATAGGGAGTCACATCGCCTTGAACCATTCTATCCAACCGCTCCACCCCAAATTGAACATACGAACTCGTGTCATTTGAATCGAAAGTAGTCCAAGTGATTACAATTTCGGATGGTTTTCCTTTTACGTAATAATAAATCATAATAATTAATTCAATAAAAAAATATGAAAAAATGAAATAATGAAATTTTTTATATTAATATAATTAAAAAATAATTTTTTATATTAATATAATTAAAAAATAATTTTTTAATTAAAAAATAAAACTAAAAAATTAATCAAATTAAATCAAAACATACGCCCAAACGAAAGATGCACCTGCTGTGGACTTTTACTCTTCTCATCAACTGTAGGGCAATCATCATCATGATACGAACGGACTTTTGAACTTGAGAACAAAATTAAACACAACAGAAAAGCGTATTTTAAAATCATTTAACAAGAAAGCAAAAAACCAATCTAATGAAAGTCAAATGATCACTAAATTAAAAATCGAATCAAACCAAGTCAGGTCAGTATCTTAATATTGAAAATCGTTTATCAGTCATAAAGATAAGAACATAAAAATATTTCGTTGCCAAGTTCAATCGTTCGAGTTTGTTTCGAGTTCAGAAATGTTGATCGATTTCAAACAAAGATAAAACATTTTTTATTTATTTTTACGTACGTACAAGTGATCCCATTTAATGGCTTCGTTCGATCATTTGAATGTCAATGTCACCTTTTCTATGTCCGTCATATCTCATTCGTCACACTTGTTTTTGTCTCCCAAACTTCAATCATCAACTCGTTCAGTAGGTCAAAGGCCAACATCATGAATGATTAATCTGCCTTCTATCTTATTACATTGGATTTTCCTCTAACCTGATTTGTGTCACTTGTTATTATACAAATTATATAATCCATAAACAACAAGAAGAGAAACGCTTAATAAGTTAGACATTACTGGATAGGACAACGATGCGGTGAGATGTAATGAGTCTCGTGTGTGGTGGGGACAGTTGTTTTATTATGCATATGAGTGAACTGATAGAGTGCAAAGACCGAACTCTTGTTCGAGGAAGGAGAGAAACAGGAAAAGTCACGGTGTGTGTGAAAGGTTGCCTCAAAAGTTTCCGTTACCGCGATCATTAGTATTCGCGTTGCGGAACATGCGGAAACTTTTGAACACTTTCCTCTTAAATGTATTGGACTTTGAGTTACAGTAGAAGGTGAAAGTCCTTTCGCTTCTTCTTCAACTTCAAAGTCATCAAGACAAGTGAATGAGACAGGTGGAGACTCATTAGATGATGTTGAGTATATAAGACTTTCAAGATCGTGCGCCCTCGCGAGATCTCTTTGGTCACTTTTTGTTCGTTTGTGTTTTGCTGTGTGTTGTTGAAGATAATATGTGACTTTTTGTGTTTAATTCAATTAACAGGTAATTTATCGTTATTCAAATTTTATAATATTTATTTTCAATTTCCAATTTCCAATTTTTAAAACAGATAACACTATTTCTTTTTTAGACAGAACAAATTCAACTTTAAACAATTTAGTTCCCACATTAGTGAATTGAGTTCCCACTTCAATCAATACAGTTCCACTTTTCTGTCAAAAAGGTTCTATTTTAGTCAATACAGTTCCCAGTCCAATCAATAAAGTTCCCACATCAGTCAATCTAGTTCCCACTTCAGTAAAATTCAGTTTCCACTTCTGTCAATCTAGTTCCCATTTCAGTCAATTCAGTTACCACTTCATTTAATAGTGTTCTCACTTCTGTAAATGTAGTTCCCACTTTAGTAAATTTAGTTCCCACTTTAGTAAATCTAATTCTCTCTTTAGTCAATTGTGAGTTCCCAGATAAGTCAATTGAGTTCCCACTTAAGTCAATCTAGCTCCCATATCAGTCAATCTAGTTCCCAATTCAGTCAATTAAGTTCCCACATCAGTCAATCTAGTTCCCACTTCAGTAAAATTCAGTTACTACTTCAGTAAAAAACGTTCCCAAATATGCCAAAAGAATTCCTACTTGAGTCAATAAAAATCCCATTCCAGACATTACCATTCCCACCTAAGACAATAAAACTGACAATTTCCTACATTCCCTAGAATGCCTAATCCTAAAGTGATACTCTGGCTGATATGCCTTCTCACCGTGATCAGTCCCACAATTGGGGATGACTACTCCAAACCACCCCAGAAGAAGCATCTCAAACTGAATCTCAACATTCACGTGCCACCACTGATCTTCAAGATGCCTCGAATGTCAATGCCCAAGATGAGCATCAAGGCCAACTTTATCCGCCAACCGTATGCCAAGCCAATGGAGATCAATGTACCGCCACCGCCGGAGATCAGTTTCGGTGATGGCTACGATCAAAATAGTTATCAACAGCCACAGTATGGTGGTGGTGGTGATGCTTATCAACAAAGTGGTTATCAAGATAATAGTCAACAAGGAGGTGGTGGTTACGGAGGTTATCAAGATCAAGGCGCTTATCAAGCACCTCCATACGCAAGTGGAAGTGAAAATTATCCACAAGCACCTCCACCACCGTATTACGATTATTATGGCAACTCTCCCTACTATCCACCACAGTATCAAGCACACGAAAGTGCACCACAACCACATCAAGTGAAATCAACCACTGCACTAGCAGCGCCATCTAACGGCACACATCCAATGTCACCTCCAATGGGAGCAATGCAACCACCAATGTATCCACCACCGTATCCATTCTACCCACCCATGCCATATCCACCACCGCCCGGTTTAATGGGACCACCGCCTCCAGCTGGCTGGATGCCACCCTTTCTACCGCCTCCACCCCCGTATTATGGATAAAATTGTACATTTTTTAAAATAAAATTTTAATTATTAAATAATTAATGGCTCATTTTCTATTAAAATTTCCGCTCAGACTTTTCCGTAAAATTCGTAAAGTAAAGTTCGTTTTCGTAAAGTCGTGTCATTCCATTCACCACGTAGCCATAACGTTCAACTTGTGTTTCTACTTCTCACCTCATCCCTCAACTAACAACATCAGAACCTTTTCTTTTCTCGTTCACCACCAAAATGTCTTCTTTGGAAATGATCCTCATTTTGGTACTTCTCTTCAACTTCCCACCTGATTCTCATTCCCTTCAAGAAGATTCATCTCCATCATCATCCCGTCTTGAAGCCCAACTGTCTCTACAGCTAGACGCGTTTCTTGAAACCTCTTTTCCTAATCCCGACACCGAGAATGTTACCAATTCCTCAGAATCTCAGGTTTTTTCCTCGATCGAAGAGTTCTGTTCCGCGAAAGTGATGGATTCGATCGGTCTGGTCTATCATGTTTGGAGTCATCTACTGTTGTCCGTAATCCAGGAACCGAATGGTTCGGTTTCGAGTAACCAGACGAACGTTACCGTAAAGCAGTGGTTCTACGTGTACAACTGGAAAACCGGTGACCTGTACCACAAGGTGGTGGGACTGGATGAGATTTTCGGTAATTCGGGTAACGGTTATTGTATTATCGTTTAATATCTCTTTTCGTTTAGTCATTCCCGATGCTCTCAAACCCAACGGTTCCCTAGTGTTTGCCACAAGTCTGTGGGTAAGCACCCAAACCGGTATCCAAGAATCCCAACTGGTTATGGCAACCTTTACAACTGCCTCCCCATCTCTGGAAAGCCACACCTGTCACGATTTGACTTCCGTGGATCCCTCATTAACCGCAAACCAATTCCTGAGTACCAGAATGTTTCGATTGGCAAATTCAACAACAACCGAAGGTGTATCTCTACCTAAGCTTTCCCTATATTCTACTGTACTCGAACTAATGCCGCTTCGGGGTCGTATTGGCTTTGGCGGTGGTATTCTCATTCGAGACGAACTCGCCTGTCCACGGGTTGGATTCTCTAGTAATTCGACGACTGTACAGTACGCAAGTGGATTCACACTTCCTGAGTTATTGGTACTGCAAGTGAAACCAGGATTCGTGCAGATTGGTCCAAATGGAACCGAAATCCCAATTGCCAAGCTGCTCAACTGTCCTCCCTTATTGGAACCAATTTCCTCATCGGTATTCCCGAATGAACTCAAACTGGTTCCTGTGGCCAAAACCGAGATTCCTACATCTCCTAACCCGAATCCTGAACAAGCATTTTCATTTCTCCAACTTTTTGAAACCTTTATCCAAGAAACCTTTATAGAGCATCCCTACCTTACTATAGTTTGCCTGATGGGTTTGATCGTTTGGATCACTCCGTGCTGTATGCGAATTGGCGAGGAAATATTCGACGATTACACCGAGTACGACTACAAGCCAAAGCCAGAGAAGGAGCCTCAACAGGTTCAGTTTGTCTAGGATTCTAGAATATGTCATTTATATTATCATTTTATTAATAAAGCCTTAAACTTGATTTCAAAATATCTTTCTTGTACTCTTTTTCAGGGGCTCTTCCTGAATCTTCGAGCAATCATTTTGGTTTTTGTAAACTTTTTTTAGATGAAACCTTTTGAATCCGTGAATTCAGTTAGATTTTTCTGGATCTTAGGAAGCTTAACTTTCAGTAAACTCTCGCTCCGACGTTGCCTATTTCTACATCAAAGTAAAGTTCGTTTTTGTAATGTCGTGTCATTCCCTACAACACCTCACCATAACGTTCGATTTGTGTGTTCTACTTTCTACTTCTCACCTCATCCTTCAACTAAACAACACCTCTTCTTTTCTCTTTTACCATCAAAATGTCTTCTTTGGAAATGATTCTCATTCTGGTGCTCTTCCTCAACTTTGCCTCGGATTCGCATTCCTTTCAAGAAACATCTCCATCTCCAGCCCTACACTCTCAACAGTCAGCCGTCCCTCTGGTTACTTCTTGTTCATGTTCTTCTACTCTGAACTTCCAAAACGCTACGAAACCAGAAGCACCAGTTTTATCCTCGATCGACGAGTTCTGTTCCGCGAAAGTGATGGATTCGATCGGTCTGGTCTATCATGTTGGCAGTCATCTACTGTTGTCCGTAGCACAGGAACCGAATGGTTCGGTTTCGGCTAACCAGACGAACGATACCGTAAAGCAGTGGTTCTACGTGTACAACTGGAAAACCGGTGGCCTGTACCACAAGATGGTGCAACTGGACGAGATTTTCGGTAATTCGGGCGACGGTTATAATTTTATCGTTTAATCTTTTTTTCGCTTAGTTATGCCTGATGATCTCAAACCTAACGGTTCCTTAGTGTTTGCCACGACCGTTTGCGTTAGCACCGAAACCTCTACCCAAGAATCCCAACTGGTTATGGCAACCTTTTCAACCCCCAACTCATCACTGGAAAGCCATACCTGCCTCGATATGACCTATCCTTCGCAAACTCCTAACCCATTCCTGAGTACTCGAATGTTTCGTTTTTCGGAATTGACCGAAGATGTATTTGTACCTAAACTGTCACTGCAGCCCATAGAACTCGAGCAGGTACAACTTCGGGGCCGAATTGGCTTTGGCGGTGGAATCCTGATTCGAGAGGAACTCGCCTGTCCACGGATGGGATTCTCTGGTAATTCGACAGCTGTACAGTACGCGAGTGGATTCACTATTCAGGATCGACTGATCCTACAGACGAAACCAGGATTCGTGCAGATTGGTCCAAATGGAAAGGAGATGCCAATTTCCAAGATGCTCAACTGTCGACCCTTTTTGGGATCTAACTTTTCGGCGGTATTCCCGAATGAACTCAAGCTCATTACTGAGGGACAAGGATTCTCATTTTTCGGGCTTCTGGACACCATCTACGATGCCATCTTGAACAATCTTGGCATTTTTGCTTTCATAGCAGGCGCAGCAATCGGGTCCTGGATCGCGATTTGGCTAATCGTACCGATTCTTGAGGAATTATTAGACGATTACACCGATAAAGATCACCAGCCTGCCCCGGAGATTCATCCCGAGCAGATTCATTATGTCTAGGGTACTCTAGGGCTCTACAATATATGTCATTTGTATTATTATTTTATTAATTAAACCTTAACTTACAAAATTTTGTACTTTTCGGAAACTTTGACTGAATCTTTGAGCAATCGATTTGGGTTTGTGGAACTTGGGGGTTTTTGGGTCAAACTCCTATTTAAGAAATAAGCTCGATGAAAGGAAACTCTCGCTCCGACTTTTCGCGTTACTTAAAGTAAAATTCGTTTTCGTAATGTCGTGTCATTCCTTTCACCACCTCATTATAACGTTCGACTTGTGTTTATACTTTCTATTTCTCATCTCATCCCTCAACTAAACAACAACCAAACCTCTACTTTTTCTCTTTTACCATCAAAATGCCTTCTTTGGAAATGATCCTCATTCTGGTGCTCTTCCTCAACTTCCCACCGGATTCGCATTCTCTTCAAGAAGAATCAACTCCAACTCCCCTCAAAGCCATACAACATCTACACGAGCCTATGACCATTTATACTCTCGACAACGGTACCGAATCCTCATCACCAGTACCGCCAGTTTTATCCTCGATCGAAGAGTTCTGTTCCGCGAAAGTGATGGATACGATTGGCCTGGTCTATCATGTTGGCAGTCATCTACTGTTGTCCGTAACCCAGGAACCGAATGGCTCGGTTTCGAGTAACCAGACGAACGATACCACAAAGCAATGGTTCTACGTGTACAACTGGAAAACCGGTGGCCTGTACCATAAAATGGTGGAATTGGACGAGATTTTCGGTAATTCTAGAGACGGTTATTATCATATTGTGGTAACTTTTACCCTATTTTCTAGTTATGCCTGATTTTCTAAAACCTCACGGTCCACTAGTGTTTGCCACCACAGTGTGCGTAAGCGTCCAAACCTGTGACCAAGCAGCCCAACTGGTTCTGGCAACCTTTTCCACCTCCGAAACATCCATCGAAAGCTACGCCTGTCACGATTTGACTTACCTGAATCGCTCGCAAACCCTTAACCGAACCTGAGTACCAGAATGTTTCGATTAACGAATCCAACCGAAGGATTAGCTGTACCTAAACTGTCACTGTATCTCAGTAACCACGTGCAGGTGCAGCTTCGAGGCCGAATTGGCTTTGGCGGTGGAATCCTAATTCGAGAAGAACTCGCCTGTCCACGAGTGGGATTCTCCCGTAATTCGACGAATTCAACTGTACAGTACGCAAGTGGATTCACACTTCCGGATCGGTTGATCCTACAGGCGAGACCAGGCTTCGTTCAGTTTGGTCCAAATGGAAAGGAGATGCCAATTTCCAGGATGCTCAACTGTCCTTCCGCATTGGAACCTAATATCTCTTTGGTATTCCCGAATGAACTCAAACTCGACACAACCGAGAGTCCAGGATTTTTAATTATCCGGAGTTTAAGGGCCTTCTTCTTGCGACATCCTTTCATTTCTACGCTAATGATAGGTTTGCCACTCGGGATCTGTTTCTTAAGGTTTTTCATTCCGATTTATGAAGAAATATTAGACGATTACACCGATGACTATTACAAGCCAACTCCAGAGGAGCAGCCCGAACAGATTCAGTATGTCTAACATTCTAGGATACTTCAATATGTATTTTTGTATTTGTATTTTATTGTTAATAAAACCTTAACCTTCAATTACAAAATATCTTTTGTATACTCTTCCTGAGACTTTTCCCTAAATATTTGGACAATCGATTTGGGTTTGTGGAACTTGGGGTTCTCGAAAAAAACTTTGATCTTTGAAATCAGCTCACTTTCGCTCCGACTTTTTTTTTTGCTTATTATCAAAGTAAAATTCGTTTTCGTAATGTCGTGTCATTCCTTTCACCACCTCATTATAACGTTCGACTTGTGTTTATACTTTCTATTTCTCATCTCATCCCTCAACTAAACAACAACCAAACCTCTACTTTTTCTCTTTTACCATCAAAATGCCTTCTTTGGAAATGATCCTCATTCTGGTGCTCTTCCTCAACTTCCCACCGGATTCGCATTCTCTTCAAGAAGTTTCAACTCCAACTCCCCTCAAAGCCATACAACATCTACACGAGCCTATGACCAATGATACACTCGACAACTATATCGAATCCTTCCCACCAGAAGAGCCAGTTTTATCCTCGATCGAAGAGTTCTGTTCCGCGAAAGTGATGGATACGATTGGCCTGGTCTATCATGTTGGCAGTCATCTACTGTTGTCCGTAACCCAGGAACCGAATGGCTCGGTTTCGAGTAACCAGACGAACGATACCACAAAGCAATGGTTCTACGTGTACAACTGGAAAACCGGTGACCTGTACCATAAAATGGTGGAATTGGACGAGATTTTCGGTAATTCGGGTAACTTATTATCTTATCGGTAATGTTTTTTCTATCTTCTAGTAATGCCCAATGCTCTCAAACCCAACGGTCCACTAGTGTTTGCTACAAGTTTGTGCGCAAGAGCTGAAACCTGTACCCAAACATCCCAACTGGTTATGGCAACCTTTTCAACCGCCACCTCATCTCTGGAAAGCCACACCTGTCTTGATTTGACTTCCATGGATCCCATTTTACCTTCTAACCGATTCCTGAGTACCAGAATGTTTCGAGTGACGAATTCAACAACAACCGAAGGTGTATCTCTACCTAAACTGTCACTATATCCAACTGTACTCGAACTTATGCCGCTTCGGGGTCGTATTGGCTTTGGCGGTGGTATTCTCATTCGAGACGAACTCGCCTGTCCACGGATGGGAATCTCCCGTAATTCGACGAATTCAACTGAACAGTACGAAAGTGGATTTGCACTTCCGGATCTTTGGGCCCTACAGGCGAAACCAGGATTCGTACAGACTGGTCCAAATGGAACCGAAATACCAATTTTCGAGATGCTCAACTGTCCTCCCTTTTTGGGATCCAATTCTTCCTCGTCGGTATTTCTGAATGAGCTCAAACTGGTTCCCGTGCCTCAAGCTGTGGAAACGCCTACTTCCGTGAAGCAGAATCCCGAACCAGGATTTTCAATTCTCCGAGAGCTGAACACCCTCGTAGTGGCCATTTGGCAACATCCTTTCATTGCTATTCCATTTTTAGCCCTAGCCGCCCTGTGCTTGATTACGCCTTGTTGCATGCGATTTTGTGAGGAAATATTCGACGATTACAGTGATCAGATTTACTTTCCGTACGCCGAGGCGCCGCCTGAACGGATTCAGTATGTCGATGAACTCTAGGATTCTACGATTCGACAACTCTAAAATATGTCATTTGTATTAATATTATTTTATTGTATTAATAAAACTTTATTCTTAATTGCAAAATAACTTTCTTGTGCTCTTTCTGAAACTTTTCCTGAATCTTTTGGCAATAGATTTAGGTTTTTGAAACTTTTGAGTAAAACCTTTTGAATCTGTGAAATCTGTTTGATTTGAGTTGATTAGCTTCTCTAAACTCATATTAACACTTTCGTATGCTACTTTAGTGGGTAAATCGGCGATTTGTTTCAACTTCCAACGTTCTCGCCAGAGTGTGGCACAGTACTTCCATATGATCACGTCGGGATCAGATTGGAAATCGGCGAGACGTTCGCGCATAATCAGGATGTTTTCGCTGAGATTTGAATTGATTTTTAGTAGAATTAGGCTGAAAGCTTCATTTTTCCACGTATTCGAAATCCAAAACACAGGAATTGCACTCAAACCCAAAGCAATACGCGAATTCCGGTATAAAACCAGCTTTTCGTAATCACAAATTTTCTCATGTAAAAAATCGTCATAATTTAAAATCGTGTTAATTTTAGTATTTAAAATTCCTGTAAAAGCATGCGAATCATTCTGATTATTAATTTTTAATCGAAATTCATTCGAATTTTTGTGTTGATAAATCAGGAATATTTCATTATCACTTTCACTTTCTTTCATTACTAGCATTAGTTTATAGTAGTGGATAAATTTGCGAATTTTTCGAGGAAATTCTGTGAAATAAATTCCGAGAGTCTCGAGTTTGAAGATCAGGATACATTTTTCGTAATTCTGTACTTCTTTATTTGAGGTTTCTTGGGTTTCACAGAAGATTATTTTGATTATTTCGGACATTTTTAGTTTAAAGTAAAAATGCAGTAAAAATGCAAATGAAATTGAAAAATCACAGAAAACTTAAGGCAAAATGCAGAATGTACGATGATTTAACCAAACACTTTCTCTCGGTTAATTAGGGGAAGGTGTAAAGTAAAAGTGTCGATCTGTGAGTGACGTATTGGAAATGAATCAACAACATAACCAGCATTGTCGATCTATCACACTCAGATCACCTCGATCTCAATTAGTCACCATCATCATCAGCGTCACCCGTATAACAGTAATTGACTTGAGTAAACATACAAACACTCAATTGCACGTTGCAACACGCATTGGTAGTGTCGTACATTAGGCATTGCACAAGTACAGTTATGTATGCCACCTGCTGCTGATTACTTTGAGTGGCAATGAGTCAGTGTGCGTGTGTGCATCTCTTTATTATCTTTGTACGAGAGTAATAGTGAGTGATTAAGCTGTGTCAACATGGGATATGCTCCAGGTAACTCGATTGTGTGTGTGCATTTGAGCATACTATGCATTCAGGTGCATTTTATTGCATTTGTTTGCATTCAAGATTTGACAACTTATTTGGTGCATTTGTTGAATCTGTGCATTTGCCAATTTAGTGCATTTGCTATATCCGTGCATTTACTAGATCTGCCAATTTGGCGCATTTGGTAGATCCGTGCATTTGTTGAATCTGTGCATTTGCCAATTTAGTGCATTTGCTATATCCGTGCATTTACTAGATCTTTGCATTTGCTAGATCCGGGGATTTACTAATTTTGAGCAATTGTTAGATTCGTGCATTTGCTAGAATTTTGCGCATTTGTACTAAGTCAGACAGAAAGCAAAAGATAGAATCAAACTGATTCATAAAATCTTACACAAACATACACAAATCACTGATTTGCTTGTTGTTGTCTCCGTTCCCTATAATGCACCAGCGACATCTCACGGAGCCTCTCCACAGCCTTCTCAGGAGTCAAGTCCCGCTGAGCCTGTGCCATCAACTCGTAACCGACCATATGCTTCTTGACGGTTGCAGATCTCAGCAGCGGTGGATAGTAGGATGCGTGCAGTACCCAGTGGGGACTGTCACCTTCGGTAAAATTGGGACCAGTTGGAGCACCATGCCAACCCATTGAGTACGGGAAGGATACCTCGAAAAGGTTATCATATCGAATGAGTAATCGTTTCATAATATCCGCAAGCGACTCTTTCTCGGGTTCGGTGAGTTCACTGATTCGTTGAATGTGCCGTTTAGGTAGGATCATCGTTTCGAATGGCCAGAACGCCCAAAAGGGTACCAGAACGACCCAATCCGCGTTATCCTCGAGTATCCTCTCACGTGCCTTCAATTCCTTTTCCACGTAATCCAACAGTAGGGGTCGTCCGTATTTCTGATAATACGCAAGTTGATTCCGGTCTTGATTACGTGCCTCATTCGGAATAAAATCCCCCGCCCATATTTGACAGTGCGGATGTGGGTTAGAGCAGCCCATGATGGCGCCCTTATTCTCAAAAATCTGTACCCACGCCCACTTTCGTCCCAGCTGATTGTACTCATCGATCCATTGATTGATTACTGTGACAATTTCGGGTACAGTCATCAGTGGGAGAGAAATGTTCGATTTGGGATGGAAACAAATGACACGACATTTGCCTTTCGCAACTTTAACCCGAAAAAGTGGATCATCTTCAGGTAATTTAGATTCCCCGCCCTCTTGTAATGATTCATGGGAGGAATTGTAAATTTCTCTCAACGCCGGAAAGTCGTTATCAAATCCGAATGTACTCGTATAGTTTGGATTTTGCACTCCATTGCCACGACGGACACCAGGACAGAGTGGATTGGTGGGATCGTGTTCGGGTACTTCATCGTCTGGGGCTGTTTCGGTTTGACCACTCCAGGGTCGTAACCTAAATTAAAAAAAATAAAAATTATAAAATACACAAATAAACTTAAAATAACAGAAACGGTGGCGCCATCTAGTGACGCAAAACAGAACTCAAATTGAAAAATTCAACTTACATTCGATGAGGACTCACCAGGACCCACTGGTCCAGTAAGGGGTTGTAGCGATTGTGCGCAAAATCTAGAAAAATTAGAAAATAGGTTTATAAATCTTAAAAATTAACCCTTTATAGCCTATAAAGACATTTATGACTCCGATGAATGAAGATATAAAATTTTGCATTTATAAATATGAAACACAAATTCAAACATATAAGGCATAAATGTCCCTGTTGACTGCAAGGGGTTAACAAGCAAAAAATCCACAAACTTACCAAGAGACCCAAAATTGTATCCAGAAGACATTTGTGTGCGTTTTTGAGAATTAACAGAAGAAATTTTCAAGTAACAGGATTTTTGGCACAGACAGTAAAAGTCACTAAACGAGACTCGAATCAATCAAATTAGACTTGACATTACGATAACAAGCCTGATGATGATGACAGCTCGAGGTTAAGTATTCGATTGCTTTATGATGATGATGAGCATTAAACACAGTCAAATTGTTCAATTGTCACGTACTAGTCGAGTGATTGAAAATGTTAATGTTAAATAAAACAAGTCTCATCATTGATGAGCTTCTTCTCTCCTTTTTGAACAAAAAATAGAGCTATCCCGCGTTATCAAACTAATATCTTCCGTGGATGATACAAAATGTATATTGATGAGTCTTTTGAACATTGAAACATACAAAACGAAGAAACACATGATTGTCGAATGTTGTACAAGTGGAAGAGAACAGTCGTAATGCACATGTTTGCGTGCTTGTTATCATATCAAACGGTTGTTTGGCCAATTGGTTTGACTGTTGTCACTGTTTGACAGTGTTGGTTCGGAGTCGTATGGATGAAACACGCGCTTGCCTCTGTCTGTCTGTCTGCTATATAGCTTAGAGAGAACACTTTACTTTGAAATAGAAAGAGAGAAACTACAGATACGAAACGAATATCCCTCAAGCAGTTACTGCTCTCTCATAGACAGACAGACAGAGATATAATACAATGTATCCCAAACAACGTTCAAAAGTGTCTCTCAACTAACTCGTAAAACTCTAATCGAATCGTCACGGTCGACTCGATTTGATTTGTAATCTCACAAGACACTTAAATCGAATTGAAAACCAAAGCCAGCCACAGTATGAGCTAACTGTGTGCCCAGGTAGCTCAGTCGGTAGAGCATTAGGCTTTTAACCTAAGGGTCCAGGGTTCGAGTCCCTGTTTGGGCGCTATAATTTTTTTTAATTTTTTAAATTTTGTAATTTCTTTTTAATATTTTTTATTTTTATTTAAATTAGAAAATAAATTATTTTATTAATATTTTGTGCAATCAAACATTTATTTATTTATTAATGTTTTAAATTAATATTTACAGAAAGTACAATTGAATCAACTCCCAAATGTATTCCATGAGACAAACCGTTTGGTACACTAACCAAACCATAACGAACCAAAATGTTAAAAGACCTCCAATGTCGCTTAGTAATTTCGTCGTTGAAATGAGCGGAAATTGACTAACTTCAATATCGGGAGTTATTTTCCGTTTCACCGTAACCTGAATTGAGTTGTCCGATGAAGTTGAATCAGTTTGATCCGTGTCCTGAGCCGTCTCGTGTTGAACGTCCACGCTCGTACAATCGTCCGGACAACCTTTGTCACACTGATCCAGGACCGATTGAAGTAGGGACTCTTCGTCCCCACTGGGACAGTCTTCTGTAGTAGTGAAACAGATTTTATGATGATTCAAATTGACCAAATCTCTTCTTATGGGAATTTGATGCGAAATACAGTCCTCCTGTTTAGGGCAATTTAGTTCCACTCGTTTCCTCTGTTGTTCCTTAATGATACACTGATCCAGACAATCCTGTCTCGATATGATCAAATCCAGTGGATTCTTGTTGGACTTTTGATTCAACTCCTGGTCCGCCGCATTTCGACTGGAATAGTTGTGACAGTGAAAGAAGCCCCACTGATTGATGGGCTTGTACATTTTGAGATAGTAATACTCGATTTTATAAACGTGATTGAGTTCGAGTTTTACTGGGGAACGGATCGAATCGATGGGAATCTTATCGAAGGAATGAATGAAAAGTTCCGGTAATAGAGGTTGATCGGAATCGGAAGTTGTAGAGACGGATGCAGTAGAAGCTCCAATTGGAACTCGATTTGATTGGATGAGTAGATTTATATATATGTCCTGGTGATCCAAAATCGAGTTCGATTCCGTTCCGTCTTGGATCGCAGATCTGAATACGGTAATTTCACTCAAATAGGTGAAACAACGTTTGTTCCGGAAGTAGGATTCTATAGGCGGAGAGAAGGTTGCGCAATTCGTTGACTTGAATCCAGGGATTGCGTTTGTGGCGGATCCGGAACCAGACTTTTTGACTCTAACCCTACACTGATGACCATACTCGGACATTGATTGATTGAACAGATGGGAAATTGGTAGAGAATTTTCGCATTCTGGATTCGCATTCGAATTTCCGGTTCCAGAACTCGATTGTTGTTGAGCTCCATTTGAGGGCGCGGATTCATCTGCGGAACTTAAAGTTTCGGTTTCGATATCTAAATTTTCGAGAACATTTTTTGAGCATTTTTTGTTATGTTCCTGAAAGGGTATGATGATTGGCAGACAGAGGGTGATGGCGGGAAATTCAATTTCGCTCGGTAAACGATGATTCACGGAGGAGTGGGTGTAATTTCTGTTGAAATTAAAAAAATTATTAACCCTTTGACTCCCAAGTGGGACATTTTTGACCCATATTATTTAAAGATCATAAATGATCCAATATTGAAGCAAAGGGTTAATACTTACTTCCGATACAGTGAATAAAGTTGATACGACTGTATCAACGCTTGAATCAAACAGAATAATGCAAAAATCAATTTAGCCCACTCTATACAAGTCAACTGTCTTAACAAAAGCAGTAAAACATTTGACTTGTTCGGTGGATGATCGAGATGAGCCTTCCACAGAGGTATTCGAGGTTCGGGTAGGTGAGGATAGGGTGAACGATGATGATTATGATGATGATTGTAATTTGGCATGGTACGGAAATCGGCAGTGTCGTAATTTACCTATGAAAAGGTGATTAATTCATTTAATTTCGGAAATATTATATTTTGGAGATATTATCTTTTTATATTACGATCTCGTCTTGTATGTGTTCACAATTGTCACGATATCATATTTGTCATATGGTAATTTTGTTTTATGATAAATTTAGTTACGACTCTATGTGTCATGTAGTTAAATGTCATCATTTGTCACTGTCATTGTGAAAAGGTTTTTAAGGTGATTAACGTTTTATGTGAATGGTCTAATATTGTGTAGGTTATTTATGGAGTATGGGGATTCTGTATTATGGGTGTCCTTGGGTTCAGAGATATGGGATCATAGCATGCTAGGTTTCTGTGATATGGGATCATAGTATGCTAGATTGCTGTGATATGGGAACCTTGAGTACTGGAGATCTGTGATATGGGATCATAGTATGCTAGATTGCTGTGATATGGGATCATAGTATGCTAGATTACTGTGATATGGGAACCTAGAGTACTGGAGATCTGTGATATGGGATCATAGTATGCTAGATTGCTGTGATATGGGATCATAGTATGCTAGATTGCTGTGATATGGGAACCTTGAGTACTGGAGATCTGTGATATGGGATCATAGTATGCTAGATTGCTGTGATATGGGAACCTAGAGTACTGGGGATCTGTGATATGGGATCATAGTATGCTAGATTGCTGTGATATGGGAACCTTGAGTACTGGAGATCTGTGATATGGGATCATAGTATGCTAGATTGCTGTGATATGGGAACCTAGAGTACTGGGGATCTGTGATATGGGATCATAGTATGCTAGATTGCTGTGATATGGGAACCTAGAGTACTGGAGATCTGTGATATGGGATCATAGTATGCTAGGTTACTAAGATATGGGAACCTAGAGTACTGGGGTTCTGTGATATGGGATCCTAAAGTTCTTGGATATATGGGTCCTTGGGTATATATAGAAGTACATGTACTGGAGTACTAATTTTTGAACAAGAAAAACTAACAGGCTGGCATTCTAGGACAACATGGAAAGGCCTTAGGAACCCTAGATTTTTGTAATGCTAAAGTGTATAACTTACCTGAAAAGCAACAGTAGCAAGATCGAATTTGACCTTTTTCTTGTCACCTTTATTGTCTCTTTGACGATTGGCAATTTCCAAATTGCGACCAAACTGATTGATGGCGGCTAATTTGGGCGCGACTCTGTTCATGATCTTACGGAAGGAGACAACCATTCCTCACTTGATCACATCATTTGCTGAGATGAAGCTCACAAAATTATATCCAATTAATTTTGCAAAAATTCATGAATAATTAATAGTAATATTTCACACAAGCAAACACAATTTCACAATTACAAAATAAAAATAAAAAATAGATAAAATCAAACACGAATTAAAACACAAATTCACAAAATCACATAAAAACACTAAAAAAACGATGTTTAACCAAATAAATTTTGCAACGAAATAAAACCAAAATAGGCCATTGCTCAAGGTTTTTTATTATTCAAATAAATGCAGTAACAATTTAGGACCACCGAAATGAAGAAGTAGTGAATGTGACAGAACGCAAACCCAAAATGGACCAGAACCATATAATAAAATCCATAGCATAATCATATATTTTCTGTTCTATCCCTGGACAATTCTGTTTTTTGGTTATTTTTAGATTATTAACTCTTCTCATGTTCAACGCAGTAAAAGGGATTGAGGGTGAGAGTAGTAGTGGTCCAGTTAAGTATAGAAGCATTACGGTCCATTACGCACCGGATTCTCTACTCTTAATTAGTATTCCACTCACTATTCAGTTCATAGTTCTGTAGTTGGTTATTATCGTAAAAAGAGACAGAAAACGAGCAATCAAAAGTGAGACTAGAGATAAACACACCACAGAACAATTGTGTCGGTTTAGAGTTTGACTAGAGATCATGTTCATTTGTTTTATATATTCTTTTGAAAATGTGCATGAGTCTGAACACACAGTCAATTCCACATAGGAACAACACCAACAACCTCGATATTGTATTTAGAGGGTGGCATGGAAAGGAACGGGTTAATAGTGTAATTAAAACTCATGCATTTGTAGAAAGAAAAAAGTCGTATAAATTAATATTTTGAGACTATTCCTAATGACCACAATTAACAAATGTGAATTTTACATAAAAGTGTGATTATTAGAGAACAAAAAAATTAACACAAAAAATCTAATCAATTTTACTACAAAATTCCATTTCCTTGTTTATATATTTTTCTGTTTTATTAGAGAAGTAAACAAAATCCAATATTGAAAGTAAAATTTACTGTTAAGGGGGGACAGGATTTTGCCTTTATATGTGAATGACCCCCGATATATGATGGGAAAAAGTGGTCTCCGAAGGGTACAGTTTTAACCGAGAACATATTAACCGATTTTGGCTTTCAATATATCAAATTAAAGGTAATGACACGAACTTTAAAGACGATTGGACGTTTGGGCTTTATTTTTAAACAATTTGTATATTTTTTAGTAAATAATGAAAAGAGACTAAGATCTAAGACTCTTTTGAGTTGTTTCTCTTTTTGAGATTAAATTTACAGATAAAATGACCAAACGTCCAATCGTCTTTAAAGTTCGTGTCATTACCTTTAATTTGATATATTGAAAGCCAAAATCGGATAATATGTTCTCGGTTAAAACTGTACCCTTCGGAGACCACTTTTTCCCATCATATATCGGGGGGTCATTCACATATAAAGGCAAAATCCTGTCCCCCTTAACATATAATCGTCAAATAGCTAAATTAATCTGGACTTTCTTTCTGTAAATTTTACGATCATAAAAGAAGGTCAATTGTCGCCATTTGTGCGCCTTATTTGCAGCCATTCTCAACACAACTAGCCGTGTCAGGACAGCAGAAATATTCATTTGTTTTTTCACTCTTGGGACAGCAGTGGTAATCGCCCGAACAGAAATCCCCTGTGGGCGAACATACCTCACCATCTGTGATGTTGGCAGAAGGATCGTTCGGTACAGCAACAAGATGCATATCCACTCTGTACGTGTACTTGTTGTATGGATTGTAAAAACCAGAGAATTTGGGAGAGATTTTCTTATACACTCGCATTAAAACATCAATGCGGAAACGATATGTTTTAATATTGCATGAGTTTAAAGTGGCGATTAGGTCATTAGATTTCGATTCTTTTCGACATTGTTCAATAGCCTGTTCTAGTTTCTTGTAAATTGTATTGGATTTATCGGGCAACACCGAACCCACGATAAGAGTCCTTTTGCCATCCCAGTACCAGAAATTATCGTAAATTATTTCACGATCATCATTGGGAATAAGCAAATAAGCTTTAAAGCTTACTACGCCCCACAATCTCCAGAAATATTTCACACTTAACATGTGATACAGCTTATCAGCAAACTCTTGATGTTCCAAATCAGAGTGTTTTACTATAAAATTCCTCACTTCCTGTCTAGCATGCGAAAAGAAGGCACGTTTGATATATTTGACGCCTTGATTGAATCCTTTCTTTACATTTTTCAATACATTTTTGAATATTTCAATGTCACCTCTGCTTCCATTTGTGCCGTACAATGTTTCACTTATGATAGTCTCATTGTATCCCGACACGCCCAAACAGGTAGAATGAAGAAAAATAGCGTTCGAAAGCAAGGCCGTAATTTGATTGCACCAAAAGTTGAAATTTCTCATGTCAAAGTCGTCGAGCATCACTTTGCGCAGTGGTAAAAGTGTCTCTGCGTTCACTTCTCTCTCAATCCACCGGGCAAACATCATCATCTTGTTTGAGCCACATTCAGCTTTGAAATCATCTCTCGTATCATTGGTAGGATTTGCAGTGAATCGCTCATAGGCGTGCTTCAAATTGATGATTTGCTCAACTTTGGCTTTGTAACCGGCCATAATTTGGACAGATTCAATTTTGTTCAGTACCTCATTGAGTCGACTATCTAGTTGATCCAATTTTTTGTTCATCTTTTCGAGCTTATCAAGTATTTGATCAAACTCAGTTTTAACTCCCAATAGTCGGATTACTGCAACGGCCATTGTTCCAGCGTAAGGAAATGCGCTTTCAAGTGCATTCAAAACAGTGTTTGCTGCACTGAGAGTATCGTCATTTAAAAGTCCAGTTGCATTCGAGCCTACTTCGGCCCACTTTTCGATATAATCAAAATTGTTTTTCTCTATTGAAAAGGACGCATTATTCAGATTGATGCACAGCATCAAGCCCAGAAGAAGTAACTTTAAGTTCATTTTCAGTTCAGTTGCACCCAAATTTGTATCATTTTGGTTTGGCCTGTTTGATCATTAAAAATTATGAACATTTTAGAAAAGAATACAAAAAACTTACCGAACTAAAAGTTTGATTTGAATTTGTTCAATAGACTTGCATAATAGTGCATACGACGCTATAGTTTTCTACCATCCATGAATGCGCTTAAGTGAGGCAAATTGGGGTGATCGTTGTGAATTAGTCTTTGTTCACGATTGCATAGAGGTGTTCACGAGAAAACTGATAAAAGATACAATTCTTCCTGATTATCTTTGAGGCTCAAACTTTGCTAAAGATTTTTTCCCATTCTACTGCACAAAACACGAAAGCAAAGCCAATGGCAATCTGAAATTATGCTGATAAAGTTGTTACACTTATTATACAGTTATTTCATTTTTATAAGCACAGAGTATTTTTCTTTAGATAATTAATATAATTCATTAAACAAAAGTAAAACAACAAAAATGAATTTGCACACAATTCATAAATTATTATTATTATCACTATGCACAGTGAGGGTAATCAATTTTTCGGTTTGCAGTGGAACAAAAAAAGGTCTGTATTCCTCCACCAAGGTCAGTCCAGTCATTTTGTTTTGTAAATTATTAATGAAATTGTTATCACTATATTGCGGTTTTTGTTTTTGTTTCATTAAAAATCCGGGAAAATAACAAGAAACAGTTGTTTTGATACAAATTGAAAACAGACACACAAAACACAAAAAAATCAAATTCAAAATTTATTAATTTTTTGTGTACGAAATTCAAAAATATTGACACTTTCGCAGTATATTCATATCATGAACAGCGTTTTTCGGCACAACTATAGTTGTCATGACAGCAGAAAAATTCATTCGTTTCTTCGCCCTTTGGACAACAGTGATTATTACCGGAACAGAAAGCCCCACTGGCCGAGCACACCTCACCATCCGTGATTGTGGCAGAAGAATCGCGCGTTATTGCAATGACATGTGCATCAATAACTTTGGATTTGCTCCCATCAGATGTCCTCGGATTGTATACTCCACGTTGATAGAAGCCAGGCCATTCGGTAGAGATGCTTTTATACACTTGGAACTTGGAACGAATGAAAATTCGTGGCGTTTTGATATTGCATAAAGACAAAATGGCGTCTACGCTGTCAGCATCGGAAAGGGAAAAAGAATTCAATTTCGATGCCTTTCGACAGCGCTCAATGTAGTCTTCTACTTTCGTGTATGCCGTATTGGATTTATCTGGCAGCACCGAAGCCACCACTAGAGTTCTTTTTCCATCCCAGAACCAGCCATTTGCCGCAATTAGTTCTTTATAATCATTGGGGAAAAATAAATAGCCTTTAAAGCTGACCACACCCCACAATCTCCAGTAGTATTTCTTACTCAACATCTGATATAATTTGTCAGCAAACTCTTGATGCCCCAAATCCAAGTGTTTCGCCATGAAATCGTTCACTTCCTGTCTAGCATACGAAAAGAAGGATCGTTTGATATATTTAACGCCTTGATTGAGCCCCTTTTTAACGCTTCTCAACACTTTTTTGATTATTTCAATGTCACCCATGCCTCCTCCATTTTTGCCATACAATGTTTCATGTATGACTGTCTCACTGTAACCCGACACGCCCAAGCAGGTAGAGTGAAGAAAAATAGCATTCGAAAGTAGTGCCGCAATTTGATTGGACCAATAGTTGAAATTTCTCATGTCAAAGTTGTCGAGCATCACTTTGCGCAGGGGTAAAAGAGACTCGGTGTTCACTTCACTCTCCAGCCAACTCGCAAACATTATCATCTTGGCTGAGGCACATTCACTTTTGAAATCATCTCTCGTCTCATCAGTAGGATTTCCCGTGAATCGCTCATAAGCGAGCTTCAAATTTCTGACTTGTTCAATTTTGGCCTTGTACCCCGAAATAATTTGAACAGTTTCAATTTTGTTCAGTATCTCATTCAGCCGATTATCAAGTTGATCCAACTTTTTGTTCATATTTTCGAGCTTCTCTTTCACTTGACCGTACTCACTTTTAACGCCCAAGAGTCGAAACACAGTAACGGCCAGTGGTCCTGCGTATGGAATTGCCTTGCCAACTGAATCCAACACAGCGTTCGCTGCCTTGAGTGTGTCGTCGTTTAAAAGTCCACTTGCCTTGGTGCCTACTTCGGTCCACTTTTGGATGGAGTCAAAATTGTCTTTTTCAAGTAAAGTGTCCTGTGCATTGGTCAGATTGATGCACAGCATCAAGCCCAGAAGAAGAAGAAATAGCACAAGATTCATTTCTGTTCTGTTGCGCCCAAATTTGTTGCATTTGGGTGTTGGGCTGTTTAATCATTAAAAATTATAAACATTTTAAGTATTTAGAATAATATAAAAACTTACATAACCAAATTCTTTGCAAATTTAGTGCGACGCAATAGTAGCTAATCTATTGATTTGAATTTGATTTGATGCCAATTGATTTATCAAAGTTGCAGATATTTTTTTTTTGTTAAAAACGATTTCGTAGTTCTCATGAATACGATTTGGCAGTTTAGTGAAGCAAATTGTGTGATCGTTGTGAATAGAAGTCTTTGTTCACACTTTGATCATTGAAATTAAGTATTGTAAACAAGTGTTCACGAGAAAATTGATAAGTCACTTTTCAAGGAAATTAATCTGTGAGACTAAGACTCAAAGTACAATTTACTGTTGCACTCTTGTGTGTTCATTTTTATGGAAATTTTAAGCTAAACAAAATAAAACATTGAAAGTAAAATTTACTGTTATTAACAAATATAACATCACAAATTTATGTTTAATAAATAAGCGAGTACTGATTGTTTGTGGCTTTTCTGGTAAGCTTTGCAAATACACAATACATATAAGCTAAACCAACGAATAATAAAAACAAACAAATAATTACTCGAGCAGGGTAGGAGATGCCGCTCAAACTCTGCTCAGCCTTTGGAACCAATGATGTGTCACAGCCACTCTCAGCACAACTAGCCGTGTCAGGACAGCAGAAATATTCGTTTGTTTCTTCGCGCTTGGGACAGCAGTGTTGATCTCGGGAACAGGAATAGCCAGTGGCCGAGCACACCTCACCATCGGTGATTGTGGCAGAGGCATCGTACGGTATCGCAATAACATGCGCATCAATTTTGCTCAAATAATTTGGCTTGTATATTCCACGCTGATAAAAACCAGAAAATTCGGCAGAGATATTTTTGTACAATTGGACGTTTACAATCACTACTCCACGCGTTGTAATATTGCATAATTTTAAAATGTCGTATACTTTTTGAACGTCGGACAAAGAAAAAGAATTTATTTTCGAGGCATTTCGACACTGTTCAATAGCGTGTTCTAGTTTCTTGTAGACCGTATTGGATTTATCTGGCAGCACCGAAGCCACCACTAGAGTTCTTTTTCCATCCCAGAACCAGCCATTTGCCGCAATTAGTTCTTTATAATTATTAGAGAAACGTGAATGCAGTTTAATGAGGCAAATTGGGTGATGGTTGTGAATCAGAGTCTTTGTTCACGATTACTTACAAGTGTTTACGAGAAAACTGATAAGATACATTTCTTGCTAATTATATTTGAGGCTCAAACTACCTATGTACGTAGGTAGGTATGTATTTCATTATCTCCTCTGAAATGATGGAAAATAGCCAGACAGAAAATAGGGGTTTTATTAATCGATATAAGAAATAAACGAAGCAAAACATTGAAAAAGTAAAAATTTTACTGTTAAAACATATAAATTATTACATTACGATATAATGGTCCAACAATTTTGGATTAATCACACACACAAAATGGTAATAAACTAAAAATTTTCGTTTGTTTGTAAATTAAAAATTGAAAATTTACGATTATAAATGAAAGTTAGTTGTCAAAATTTGTAAACAAACGAGCAATAAAATCAAATAAATATTTTCTAGGGTAGTGGGGAGACCGAAACTTAGCACCACTGGTTTTTCGCAGCCATTCTCAGCACAACTCAAAGTGTCATGACAGCAGAAATATTCATTCGTTTGCTCACTCTTTGGACAGCAGTGGTGATCGCCCGAACAGAAGCCCCCAGTGGGCGAACAAACCTCACCATCAGTGAATGTGGGAGAATAATCTTCCGGTACAGCAACAACATGTTCATCAAATCGGTAAAGGCTAAAATATGGATTGTAAAAACAAGAGAATTCGGCAGAGGCTTTCATATACACCGTCCAGTCAGTACTTATGAGGTAAAAGAATGCTTTAATATTGCATGATTCCAAAACGTAACCTAGGCGATTAAATCTGGATTTAAATTCATAAAACAAACGACAGCGGTCGATTTCGCGTTCTACTTCCTTGTAAATCGAATGGGATTTGTCTGACAACACCGAACCCACGGCAACAGTCCTTTCGCCATCCCAGTACCAGAAATTTTTTGTCAATTAGTTCTCTTTCATCATTGGAAATAAAGAAATAAGCTTTCATGCTCACCACACCCCACAGCCTCCAATAGTATTTTTCACTTAACATCTGATACAACTTATCGGCAAACTCTTGATGTCCCAAGTCTGAGTGTTTCACCATGAAATTCTTCACCTCCTGTCTAGCGTGCGAAAAGAAGGCGCGTTTAATAAATTTGGCGCCTTGATTGAGTCCTTTCTTGACATTTTTCAGTACATTTATGAAAATCTCAATGTCACCTTTGCCACCATTTCGGCCGTACAATGTTTCGCTTATGGCTTTCTCGTTGTGTCCCGACACACCCAAACAGGTAGAGTGCAGAAAAACTGCATTCGAAAGCAGTGCCGCAATTTGATTGGACCAAAAGTTGAAATTTCTCATGTCAAAATTGTCAAGCATAACTTGGCGCAGAGGCAAAAGAGTCTCTGAGTTCACTTCGCTCTCAATCCACCGGGCAAACATCATCATTTTGTTAGAGCCACATTCTGCTTTGAAATCATCTCTCGTATCAACGGTAGGATTTGCAGTAAATCGCTCATAAGCGTGCTTCAAATTGTTGACTTGTTCAACTTTGGCCTTGTACCCCGCAATAATTTGAACAGATTCAATTTTGTTCAGTACCTCATCGAATCGGCTATCTAGTTGATCCAATTTTTTGTTCATCTTTTTCGAACTTATTCTCCTTAAGACTGGAACCCCACATTTGAGCCACTGCCAGGGCCAATGGTCCAACATAGGAAATTGCTTGTCCAAGTTGGCCCAAGAGAGCGATGCCTACTTGGAATTTGTCGTCGTTAAAAGTTCACATGCCTTGCTGCCCACTTTTGACCACATTTCGATATAATCAGAAGCGTCACTCGCAATTGAAGAGTCCACATTGATGCATAACATCAAGCACAGAAGAAGTAACTTTGGATGCATTTTCAGTTGTTCTGTTGCACCTAAATTTGTTGCATTTAGGTTTGGTCCTGTTTAAAAATTGTTAGAAATTATGAACACTTTAAGAATTTAGAATAATACAAAAAAAAACTTACTGAGCCAAATTGGTTAATTTTTGGGATTTGAAAGCAAAGCCAATTGGCATTGTTTTGTCATATACACTTTTTTGTATTACACTCTCTGAATCTGAATTGATGATGATAAATATTTAAACAGTTTGTCATGCAACACGCATGTTTGAAATGCTTAAAACATTTAATGTTAGGTTTTTAATTTTTTCTCTTTTTTTAATCACAATTATTATTTAATTACCATTACGCTTTACCAATTACTGCTTTTTAGGTCCATTTAGGTACCAGAAACCAATAACTTTCGATTTAATTAAATCTAAAATCAAAACTAAAAGTAGATTTGTCTTTTATGAAAGTCACCTCATGAATGACAAGTTATACAGTTGTTTCATTTTTTCATAAGTATTTTTTAATTAATTAATTAATTAAATTAATAAAATTCATTAAACAAAAGTAAAAAAATAAAAATGAATTTGCACACAATTCATAAATTATTATTATGCACAGTGAGGGTAATAAATTTTGTTTTCTGCCGTGGAACGAAAAAAATGGTCGGTATTTCTCCATCAAGGTCAGTCCAGTCATTTTGTGCTGTAAATTATTAATGAAATTGTTATTATTAGGTCTATATTGCATTTTTGGTTGTGTTTAGTAGAATTCCTTTAAAATAACAAAAAAACAGTTGTTTATAAAATAATTGTAAATTGACACACAAAAATCAAGTTCAATTTTTTAAATAAAATATTCCGGAGATCTTCTATTCCAATAAATTTAAAAAATGCTCAAAATACTTTGGTTATTAAAAATTTTTTATTAAAGATAAACACAAAATTGATTATGATTTTTGTATTAAAAAATCTTATAATTTACAAATGATTTTTGAAAAATAATAGAAAAACAAAATTTAATTAAATATTACGAACCACCCAATACATTATTCAAAAAGTGTGTCGTGACCTGTCCAAAAGTGTAGTTCACAATTTGAAATGGAAATTCAAATTATGCCTTTTGATATGAAATGACAAAATGACATAGTCAATTAGTGGACGATGATGATTCTGTGCATTTATGTGTCATTGGGGGATTCCCCAGAACAGATTTCGGTTTCATTAGTATTTTACCTGGATATGGGCGTTTATTGAGGATATTGCGTGTCTGTTTGTCTGTCAGGTGTTTGATTAGGTTAGGTTTGATTTTGTAGTTAAATAATGAGAATATTCTGTGTTTGATATTATAATTACATGGTTTAGTAGTATAATGCGTTGTATACGATGGAATATTTGAATGAAAATGATTGACTTTTGTCACGTGAATCCAGAAATGTTGAATAGTCTGGTGATGATGATGATGACGATTACCTAATGAACTAAAGATTTTTGCGTGTGTTCACGTGTCTACAGAATATTCTATAATTTTTTGGCTATTTTATACTCAATTGCATCTGTGTTCAATAATCTTGGATCGACACTTATCACACTTGACATTGCAGCACCAGACAAATTTACAGTTGCATTTCGCTTCAATCTCTCGTTCGATGGTTCGATAGCCTCGACCACAGCACAGATACCGACAACCTTCGAGACCGTAAGAGGTGGCATTGCATATTCGGTCTTTGGTTCCTTCTGCGCCGACTCTGTTTAAAAAATTTAATTTAAAAAATCACATTTTTTTAATCAAAAGAATATCCTTACGTCAAATTTTTGAAACAAAAATCCGGAGACTCTTCCAGATAGACCAAATCCCGTTTACTCGGTTTTTTGACATTTTTCTGTGCAGGTCTGAGTCTGCTTCGCTTCTTTCGGCTCTCAATGACCTTGACATGGGTTGCCCCGTCGAAGCGTGAACTCAGGTCCTGGCCAACCTCTCGGAAAGGTTTCATTTTACGCCAGCAAACTTTTATGGTACACGAGCCTGACATGCCGTGACACTTGCAGATTAGTTCCATTTTCGATTTGATGACCTAAACAGAAAAAGGGGAGGGGTGGAGGTCATTATAAGGTCAATTATAAGGTCATTAAGGTCAATTAGGGTCACCGAAATATTCTCTAATAACAGAATAATAACATACCCGTCTGCCGACTTCATTATTGTGCAGGTTGACCAGCCCTTCTGGTTGCGTGGGATCCTCCACCGAATCGATAAACTTCTTGGTAAAATCCGCTCCATAATGGATATCATCGGAACAGCCGCCCCATTCCCATTTGCCCTGAATGTCCTTGGAGCGGATCTTTTCGTCACACCCACACTGGGCCATTTCACCTTTCGAACAGGCTCGGGTAATGCTGTATACAACTCCAGCGGTTGAAATTGCATGGATGAATGCCTTTTCTCGACTATCTATTTATGAAAAAATCATCAAAATTTTTCTCCAAAACCTCAAAAACTTACTAATATCCAACACGGATCCAAATACGCGCGCCCCCTCCTGCTCATAAGTAGAACAATTCCATCGGTTCATCTTGAACTGATGCTGACACTCGTCAATACCCATCCGCGCGCCCCTTCCAATCGCATTGATAATGTTGTGATGCTCGGCACAGATTTCTTGTTGAATTTCGTTCAGAAATTTAACTTTCTTACAATTTATTTTATAGCTCATTGGCGTAATGTCGAGATATTTGGCGTAATTACGACGAGTTCCAAGAATCCTGGGAAGAATAAAAAACAATTACAATTAATTTTGGTGTATTCTCAGTTTTATTACTAATAAAATTTAATGACCCATTCTTAAAACGAACTTTTTTGTTCTGTTTTCTAATCACCATTTGCACTTAATGGCTTACCAAACACTTATTCTATAATGAGAGAAGACAACAACAAGAATATTCTATTAAGAGGGGTTCATTTACTTTAATTGGTTCAGATATATTATAAGGTCTGGAAAACACGAGGGTTCTGTATAAATTTGGATCCTGCGGGTCTGTTGGCACTAGATAGTGTGAATCGAGTGGGTTTATTGGTACTAGATTGTAGGGGTAGGCTAGTTGGCGACAGAGGGGTCCTAAGGATATGTTGGTACTAGATTATGCGAGTGTATTGGTGCTAGACTGTGGGGGTCGGCTAGTTGGCGACAGAGGGGTCCTACGGAAATGTTGGTACTAGATTATGTGGGTTTATGGGTACTAGACTTTTTGGGTCTGCTATTTAGGGTTGTAGGAGTCGTACAGAAATGTTGGTACCAGATTATGTGGGTCTTGTGGGTCTATGGGTATTTAAAGTTTAAACCCAGACAATTTTTATTACATCTTAAAAATTCAAATATTTTCCCGCGCAATTAAACCCAAAACCTAGACACAATTAAGACCCATTATCATAATAATTTAATTTCCATAATAGACATAATCATAAAACTTTAATAATATTAAAAAATAAAAAACAAATTCCCATTAAAATCAATTGTTATTCTTATGTTCTTAAATCGGAAAATTCTGTAAATTTTGCATCTTTTCCATTGATGGTGTGTTTGCCCCATAAATTCAGACCGTCTGACTCATCATCATCATAGACTGTAATAGTTTAATGGCCCATGTGTGTGCTGACCCAATGGCCGTGTGCATGTTTTGTTCCAATTTGTCGGGGAATTAAGCATTCTATCTCTCGCTTTCGTTTCCCGTCTGTAATGTTTCTTTCTGGTGGATACTGTTGAATTGGTTTTTGGTTCCTCGTTATAGTAATAAACTGCAATAATCGTTAACGTCGATGATACTGCTGCTACTAATAATGTGATATCGTTATTATTAGTTAGTTTAGTGTACCGAATGCAATTTAAAATGTGTTCCGAATTAGATGCGAGCAATTGGGAAACACGTCCAATCGAACAACCCAATTTGGTGACCTAACTTATCGTCATCGTTAGTTCCTGGTGTCTGGCGCTCGAATGTAAGCTTCTTGGTATTTATTTTATTACGACCTCATCCGTAATTGCCATTAAAGCGAGCAAACAGGCACATAAGTTCACATCAACACAGAACAGAACAGAATTGGTCGACACATCAAAAGGCCAATTGCCGCGCGCACCATTGGACACGGACACCATTCATGATCGAACTGAAGGGAACCACACTGCATGTTAGTCTCATTTTAAATGGCCATCCCATAAAAACTGTCTCAAATCGAGAGTGCAACAGCAGTAGGGGGACTGCTCGCTACTTTTATGGACGGCAATTATGGACACGATAATTTATGGGCCCCTTTAGGGTCGGTCCCTTTAGTGGAGGGTGCTTGCAACATACTAAGGGAACATATGGTCACTTTTACTCAGCCCCTCACTTGTCCTTACTTTCGATTTTTTATGTTAGTTTTGAATGTTAGTTTGTGCTGCCTTAATCTGATTGTTATTTATATATTTATGTCCTTAACAAGTAGGGTCATTTGAATTATTTATTAACATTTTTAATACTTTTGAGAATTTTTTATTAGTACAAAAACTTACCACCAGTTGGATTTGTTGGCATTGTTGTTTGTGTCGTGAATGGTCATGGAAGTGGATATGATTGTGGTTTCGTTTGGGTTGAGATTATTCTCTTGGATGTTTGATTGGATGTTAGGTAGGATGTTAGGTAAGATGTTTGGTAGGTTGTTTCGCATGTTAGATATGGATGGGATGCTTGGTTGACTGTTTCGCATGTTAGATATAGATGGGATACTGGGTAGATTGTTTCGGATGTTAGTTGTTGGGAATAAAGGTGGTACTCCTGATGGTATGGTGATTTCGTTGGATGTTAGTTGCGGTGGTTGGGGTGGGAATAGTGATGGTTTTGGTGTCGATGATTTTGTCGGAATCGGAATAACATTCCGTACAATGTTGAGAGATGCAGGAATGATGGTCATTGTTCCACAGGAAATGACATGAATTTGGGCTAAACATGATAAGGTGATTAGTAGAAGGGAAATTGATGATGATAACGAAGTAGGAAATTTTGATGGAAAATAACTAAAATTAAGAAGAAGAGAAGGTTTGATGGATTTCTGGGGCAACATTTTTGAATGATTTGTGTAATTTTAGGGGGTTTTAAAATTGATGGCGTAAAAATTTTCAACAATTTTTATTTTATTTTCAGAAACAAAAATTAAAAATAGTTCATGACATGTTTTTTATCAAAGAAAAAAATACACAAGCACGAGTAATAACGAGAAAAATCTGGGTTTTAAACACAAGAAGAAAAACAGATGGTTTTTAATTGGATTTTAAATACGAAAACAAACACATTGAACTTCTATTGATCAGTTCAGTTCAAGAGTTTCGATTGAGAATGAAACTCCCGCGCGTTTTTCTCGAACCCATCAAACTGTTTTAACTCAACACACAAAAAGCGAGTGGAATTGTTTTAAGGAGGGCGGTTGTGGCAGTGTGTGTGTGGTTGTCAGTGGGTAGTAGGTTTTGATGTCGGTGGGTAGGGCAATTGGCCCATTACACGAGATGCGTACTGAACAGAAAAGGAGAGGGAAAATGAGTGAGGAGAGGAGGCTAACTGGCAATTATACCGTGAACATACGGATACAGGACCGGGACGACTCACTGGATGGTTCAATAAAATAATGCGTTCTGTTCTGCTCTGTTCTTTTCAACACTCAACTTGATGATTTAACGAGAAGTTTATGTTGCATAATAATGTAATGTTGATATAAGAGACTATTGTGTTGTGTTGTTTTAATTTTTAAGGTGCGTCTCATCTTTACTTTAGATGCATTGACCAATTTTGGTATATGTGCATTTTCTTGTTATATTTAACATTTTGCATTCAAAATGCTCTCATTTTCTCCATATGGATACGGTCATCCTGTACACTGTACAATGCATACTTTGCATGTGTGTTAGTTCAACATTGTAATATGTAAGACATATTGTATTGTTTTAATAGCAAGGGCAAAAAAGAGTTTGTTTTACGATTATTGTCATAGAAAATAGTTTTGCTTTTTGAGTTAAACAATTTGTGAATCAAATAACATTAAAGTGTAGAAACCAAAAATGAGTTATTATGTTAGTTACCATGTATTGTGATATTTTGCTATGTGTGCAATATGAATTGGTTAAAAATAAATTTAACGGAAAATTATGCGCCATCTCGTGTCGGCAAAAGTAACAAACGTTGAGATCTTGGTTCTTTTATATTTTTTTAATTGTGTTACAAAGAGTTAATTATCACAATATTATATTTAATAAAAATAAAAATTCATCTTAAAATTATTATGACAAATGAAATCTACAAAAATAAAACATACAAAATAATTAGAAATTTAACTTTGCTATTGCTACGCACTCAATATTATATTTCTGCAGATGATCCTTAAAATAAATTCGACTCAGACTAGTACTGGCTGATAACAAAATTTTAACAAATTTAAAAAACAAGATTAATTCAGAATTACAAAAGAAATCGTAGATAAACAGGTGACCTGAAAATGGTCAACAAATTAATACTCTGCTTTATCACTATGGCTACATTATCATCATTAAAAATGTCTACGTGTGATCGGTATTACAATACATTGCATCATGTTTACTCATATTGAGTCGTATAGACATTGTCTGCTTCGTAGCCTGTTACATGTTGATGTTGTTATTTTTGTATGCTCAATTTGCAATTTACTTGGAAACTCAATACTGTTTCAATTTCTATTTCGGAACTTTATCTAATGGTATTTTTGTTGCATTTGTTTTGTAAGGCGTTTATTTATTAATTATTTATTTCGTGTTCGAGAAAAATTCTGACTGCAGTCAAGTTTTTTATGGTTTAGGTGTTCATTGAACTGTTCCATCAACACTGTTCATGTAAGTTAAAAGAATGATCTCAATATCTCATTATTATTTTCATTTATTATTTCAGCAATAACGGAATAACAATAATGGAAATAGTTGCACAATATTCAGGAACACTTTTTGGTCCAGATATTGGATCCGAGTTTTCAATTAATGACTTAACCTATAGTCTAAAAGGAAATTTTTTTAACTTCTTCTAAAACACCTGGGTTTATATATTTTTCAAGTATTGCGGATTTTTTGTGTGGTGCAGTTTAGATGTAATACACTTTTTTCGTATGAGTGAAACTCTGCGATTATGTTGGGGTTTTTGTGGATATTGGCGAATCTTACAGTAATCTAAATTACAAATTGACAATCTATCTAGAAGTAACCAATTGGAATGATAAAGTCTCTGTTATTAAACAAGATTTTTGTAAGTACTTTCTTTATCAAATTAAACGTTAATGATAATTTTTTAATGATTTTTTTGAAATATTATTTAATTTTAAGACATTCGGACTGACTTGTATCCTAATTGGCACTGGGGACAATCGAACTTTTTGTACTAAAGCTGGCTTACTTGATTTATCCACATATGAACTGAAATGCAAAAAGATTTTATTCTCCTATCAAGTATAGTTCAATTTTTTAGATACTAATTTTTTAAATTGTTATTTTAATTAGATTATGCCATTTCCGGAAGATCACATGCAAAACCAAATTCTCCGAGACTCTATCTTATCACACTTCAATTTTGCTTTTGGTTTGTTTTAAAGACAACAAAGAAGTTGAATTTCTAGTGAACAAAAAGTGCTTTACGATGCCTCACCGGTCTTCGCTGCCATGTTTGACAAAAAACTACACAAAAGAAGCTCAAGAAAATCGAGTAATTATTCGAGATATGGAATGTCATATTTGTGAGATTTTTGTGGAATATTTAAACAAAGGAAAAGTTGATCCTATATATTTGGAATGTTTCGATCAAGAGCTTTTGGTAGTTGCAAACAAGGTACGGATTTTTGTTTATATTATCATTTAATAATTGAACTTTTTAGTATTTTGTTTCGCATCTTAAAATTCTTTGCCAAGAATCGCTCGAATCTAAATTATCTATTGACTCGTTTGTACATTTGCTCATCTTTGCGGATATGTTTAATGCGAAGCAATTGAAATTGAAGTGTTTCGAATTCTATAAGCGGTAAAATGTTTAAAACTTATTTTTTTAAATTAATTTTAAATTATATTATATAGCAATTCAGTGAAAATTATGACAACCAATGACTGGTTTGCGTTTATGGAACGGAGGCAAAATTTAATCAACGAAATTTTAAGTTTCCTTATTTCAAATAATTCAATTGAACATACCGATCAACTGCAGATTACCGATACAAATTTTAAAGGAGAAAATTTGGACAATGCGACTGTTCCAAAAAACGGAACTTCATGTCTGAATCATGAAAATATTTTAAATGAAATTGTTGACATTACTCCAACTCACAAAAACGATTTGAAAAAATTTATAAATGCTGTTTCTGACACAGTTGTCATCGAAAAAGAGTTACAACTGATGGAATCAAAGAAAGTGTTCAAGTATGTTCCCGAGTCTGAAGGTAAAAAATGTAATTGAAGGAAAATGGGATTTCAGTTACACTGAAGACCATGAGAACAGACCAATTTACAATGCTCAATTGCGGGCTCAACCAGAGAAGAAACCCAACGAAACCGAATATATTGGGCCTGATATTTCTTTTCGAGCTTTTCTGACAATTGCTGTCAAAAATGGTTTAAAACTTTATCAACTGAGTTTGAAGTCTGCATTGTGGAACACCGAACTTGTCGACAAAATCTACATGAAACCTCCTCTGGCAGAGAGAAAGAAACAAAGCGAGAAAGAACAAAATGAAGAAAAGAAGAAAGAGAGCGAGAAAGTTGGAATGATTTGGCAAATTTCAAAATGCATTCGAGGGCTCGATCAAGTGTGGTTAGAAAAGTTTCATAACTATCTAATTGAGTATGGTTTCAAGCGCAATCGAGAATCCAAATATTTGTACTCAAAAGACAATTTGTCCATCTTTGTGTACATTGATGATTTGCTAATTTCATATAGAACTGAAAATCACTGTTTTGAGTTCGTCAACGAATTGGAGAAAAATTCGAGTTGCAACGAATAGGCGAGCCAAAGTCCATTTTCGGCTACAATCTACATTGTGAAAAAGGGGTAATTTTTCTAGACCAATTGGATCACATCGCTAGGTCATTGAAAAATTATAGAATGGACAAATCTAATGACATAACACGCACACTGAAAGATTATGTACACAGCCCTGATAAAGAGCCTTGTTCAAACGTGGTCTCTGAACGACTGCGACTTTTACTGTCAAATTTGCACACTTTGCAATCGAAAACTCGTCCAGATTTGACAGCAAATTTGAGACAAATGCTTAATTCTTGGGAACAGTTTAAGCTGAGTGGAAATGATCCAACCGAAAGCCTATGGAAAGCTGCACAGTATATGTTGCGTTTCTTAAAAAACACATTTGCTTGGAAATTGGTTATAGGGCATGTCAACGATACAACGCTCGACATGGCCGTGGATGCAAGTTTCAAACCACTAAACGGAAATGATGCAAAAATTGATACAAAAATTGATACAAATAAAGATATAATCACTGGCTGCATTGGTTTTCTGTATGGATCAGCATTTATGTGGACATCGCTGCAACAGGATTCTCGAATTTCAACCACCGTTACTATAGCAGAGTCGCAAGCAATCAAGACTGCTGTCGAAAAAGTCAATTGGATTCGACCAATGTTTGAGGACTTGGGATTTGATGTCGGAGTTCCGAGAATTCTCTCTGACAACAAACGCGCAATTGATGATTTTAACTCCGCGAATGGTGAAAAATATCACAAAGTGCTCGTCGAACACATTCCTGGTGTAAAACATCCCGCAGATCCACTTACGAAAGTGATGAATTATGCAGCAAAACCCGTGCTTTTGAAGCATCTTGGATTACGAAATGTTCTATTTGAACTTTGCAAGGAATGTGGACAAGAACTGGCCACAAACTATCGAAAATTGTGATTATTGAGCTTTCTATATTTTTATATCAGAGTCGCCCATCTAAGTCATATAGTCTATTAAAATTATTATGCAATATTGGCTAAATTACTTATTTTTTCCTTATAATTATTTTATATATTCAAAGTCATTTCAAATGACTCATTTGTTAAACATTTAAATATCAAAAGGTATTTATCTAATAATTTTCAATTTTAAAAAAATAAGCTTTATTTTTATGTTAAAAATTGTTGTATTCACTTTCAATTTCTTTTTTATCTATAAATATATTTATTTTATTCTGCACGGTAATACTCAATCATGTAAAATCATACCCAACAACAACAACAACATCAACGCCAGTCACACTTTTCCCCTCTTTAAACGATAATCCAATTCGTTTCAATCTTCAATATCCCAAGAGGATTTGGAAATTAAAATCAAAATTTTTACTCGGTTTTCTCGTTAATTGTAAACAGACAACATGTCAACAAGTAAGTAAACCAAAATCTACTTGGACCCCTCAAACCTCGATAGCGTTCACCCGTGCAGTGAGTGAGCTCAATTGTTGTCTCAGAAATGCGGTACGAGCTGCAATATCAGCAAATATCACCTTGTATTTCTCCTCCAAATTGGATTCCCTCAGAACGTCATCAATCGCTAAGCACTTGGCCATTTTAAGTTTAGTGTCCATTTCAGTGGCCTGGCCAAGCTGTTGCACCAGCACAGCTTTGTCCTCGCTGTTGGGCTTCAGCTCAAACGCTTCCACACGGATGGTAATGTTCGCCAATTGGTCTCGCAGTTGGGCCAACACTTGATTGCTAAACAGTATAGCCTGTGAAACGGGATTCGCTCTGCTTATTCTCCAGGGATCAGGATTGAAACATTCGCCGTTCTTGAATACAGCTAAAGCTATATAATTTATGATTTAATTGTTAATCTAATATACCTAAAAAATGATTGAGATTGGTTACTTACAATTGACCCCAACAAGGAGGGAACAGGTAAAGACAATCACAATAAATTTCATGGTTTAGATCTCTTGATGAGAATGTTTGATGTGTTAGTGAAATGCAAATGATATTACAATTTAGATTGTGCCATCAGGAACAGAACAGCTTTATACACATCTAAATCCTATTTCTATTATCGTATATATCTTTACGTCTTAAATGTATCAATAAAAATGTATCATCTAACTTTTGTAAAGTGCATCAAAGTGCAAACAAACCACTTGAGATCAAGACAACACGAAAACAAAATCCAACACACACACAGTGCGTGCTCAAATGCGATAAGTTAATTAATTATAATCAATTATCCATTAAGTATTTCTGATACAAAGAAAAGCATATTCTTTGAATGAGATAATGTTTGACGCAAACTAACTGACTAGTTCAATTTGCGTTCAAAAATGAAAATGTATATATAAATGCTTGCTTTGGATATGACATTTCCAACATATATCTCATTTTTTTCAATTCAATTCTCAACAAGAAGAAGATTCATCGTTTCATTGCCTTACTGTTGTATATACATATGACCGTAGTGCCTGCTAATTCCACAAATTGACAAAAATCGCATGATCCATTTTTGAAGCATAGCATGGCGTAAATGAAACCGATGGTGAATTTTCCTTTATTGCCACACTCAAACTGTTTGGCAATAATGGTCTACCAGCTTGGGGTGCAAGTTTAATAATTTTTGAACAAAATTGGTGCTAACTGAGCGTATTTTTTTTGTAACAACCGTTCATAACCGAACCAGAGTGAGTCATTCTAAATGTCTATCAATACAAATTTTTTTTATAAATGACAATTTTTCTAAACCATTTTTAGTGTTCTGGAACTTTGTGCCCCATATTGAAACTTGGTCGAATATTATTGCCAAAAAATTTGAGCTTTGCAATAAAGGGAAATTCGCCATCGGTTTCATTAATGCCACTCTATGACGTCAAATGGATGGATCATGCAATTTTGTCAAATTGTGTATTAGTAGGTACAACAGCCATATACAGACAACAGTAAAGCAATCACAATGAAATGATGAATTTTCATGTTGAGATGAATTGAAAAAAGTTGAAAAATGTTGGAAATGTCATGCCAAACAGGATGATGTCCTTCGTGTAGCCATTTGCCGGCAAACGTTGACCTCGCTTTTAGGAAATCCTTTGTAGATCTTTTAGGAAAAAATGCTTCCCTCTGACTGGTGTTGCAATTTAACACAGGTTTTGTTTTTATCCTGTTCGTAAAAAAAAACTTGTATTTCAATTAAAATTTTCAAAATTTTATCCAAATATTTAAGTTAATTTATTTTTCAATTCTTTATTTGTGTTCTTTTTTAAACCTTTGCAAAATGGTCAAAGCTTTCTTTTTGGTTCTTATCGGTGCATTTATCGTCCAAACCAATTCGAGCACGGTACCATACTTTCCAATAGACGTCCTTCTGCAAACAGTCTTGAAGAAGTACGACTCTGCCCAGACAGACCCGAGTCGAACAGAGTGGCTTACTTACCAAATCAAGGTGGACCAGCCAGTTGTGCGTCAGTACAAACAGTCAATCATGAAAACAATTTCCACTACTCCTTTGAAGGATTTTAAGGCTCAAACTCAACTCGCTCTTCAGCACATCAAAGTGATCAAAGCCGATGATGTAATCAACGAAATTGGCACTGAAGTACTGGCTGGAGAGTATCGAGCTCGGCAGAACTCCAAAGTGATCGAATCCAGTTTTCAGGCTCAATCAATCCAAGAAATGGACCATAAACTTGCCACGATTGCTTATTTGATTGAACAATTTAGTACAACCGGAGACAAGTTGAGTCCAGCAGAACTAGCTCAAATTCTTCCACTAATGGACCAGTTTAGTCAAGAAGTTGTTAAAGTTCAAAAACAAATGTTCCAAATTTACTACAACGAACTGGAACAAATTCATTTGGCGGGTAAAGAGTTGGACCTGGCACAGAAATATCAAATTGAGGTCTTTATGGATTACCATCAGTATGTTGGCATATTTGTGGATATTGTTAAAGATAAACTTTGAAGCATTTGTTTGTAATTTTTTCTCAAATTTTATCTTAATTTGAATTCATAAATAATTTCGATAAAGTAGATTAACAACACTTTTTATCAATTAATGGTTTTTCTAATCACAATTTACAAATTGACTCATCCATCAATGGCAAATTGTACTCCATCTAGCGGCCGACAAAAGTAATCTATAATTTGTATTTTATTTTGAGCGCGTCGTGAGTTGTGCTGTAATGGTAACACGTCTAAATGCTTATCAACATAAAAATCCTGATCATAATCACAACTGCCACCACCACCACAACAACATCTACACAAGTCACAGGTGCAAGCAATCCATCCAGGTTGAAGTGGTAGTAACAACAAATCTAAATCCATTATTTGCTGATTTCCGATCGTATTCTACTGATAGTAATGAGTCGCCACTTGTTTGGCGACGGAAATCAAGTGTTTTGTATTGATGCCCTAAACCAAAGAGTTATCTCAAGATTGGTCATAAATTGTGATAAAGCTTAGAAATGGTCTTTGCATTGGTTGGCTGTGTTTGGAGCATATGACTAAGACACCACAATAACAATGTAAAACAAATCGAGTTGATCTCGAATCAATTGAGTCTGATTGAATGGTTAATTAGTAGTTGTTTTGTGCACTTTGGATTACAATCTATTTGAGATAAAGTAAAGTTTGACTGATAATGCTAACAAATAAGACGCACCTTTGTGTACCTGGTTAATCATAGACAAAGTTGCATAAGACACACAATGTCATAACAAGTTGCTCTTCAAAATGGCTAATAATAATTCTGGTGTAGAAAAATCGTCAACTACTTTAATGAAATTCAAACATTTTACCCACAAATGGACGATTGACGATTTTGAAAATTTGTCCGCAAAAGATTTGAAAACAAACATCAATGGATTTAAATATGTTGAATCAGACCATATCTCCCCTCCAAACGATGATCTAGTTCAATTCAAAATACAATTGTTTCCAAATGGAGATAGAGAAGAAGCAAAAAATTATGTTTCGATTTTTTTGTTTCGAGTGTCGAGTGTTGACAAATCAAATGATGTTTATTATAAAGTATCAATTCTTAATGAGAACAATGAAAAATGTAGTGTTCAGAGTATGTATAACACTTTGATATTAAAATAATGTTCTGTGTTAATTTGACTGATTGTGTCATCTTGTTATTAGAAATTAGATATACATTTGAGAACTCCCAAAGTTATGGCTGGGGTACATTTATATCTCGTGCTCGACTTTTAAACGCATCAAATAGATTATTGCTTAATGGGAAATTGACATTATTTGCTGAGGTAAGATCATATTTATATTGTAAGAAAATTTATTTTATATTTAGATAAATATTGCTGAAAATGAAAAACAAATATGCGAATTAGAAAATAATTTAACAGATTCTCCTGTAAACGTCAAATTAAATAAAGTTATTAAGATGAACCATATTTCATATAAATGGAATATTAAAAAGTTTAATTCCATTTTGAATACAAAGGCAACTGGCACTTTTATGGAATCTCCTAGATTTCATTCGCCTAGAAATGACCAAACTAAATTCTTTTTGCGATTGTATCCTAATGGATCAAATGATAAATTTAAGGATTATTTGTCTTTGCTAGTTGGACTTGAAACTAGCGATCAAAGTAAAGTAACTATTCAACTCAAGTTTGCAATACTTGATAGATCAAATGAACAATTATTTTTTAGTGGTATGTTTCGATACTTTTGATGTATCTCGGTTAATTTGACGCTACTATTTGATTACAGAATGGGTGGGTGAATTTGAAATAGGCATAGCAAAAGGTTCCTTCAATTTCGTCACCAAAAACGAACTTCTTAAAAAAGCTGAAGAGTTATTGCCTGAAGACACGCTAACAATTATTTGTGAGGTATAATTTGTAAAAAAATTAAAATCGACAATACAGCCCATTAAAATTATAAATAAATTTCAGATACAAATTTTTGAAGAGGAATTTCTCTGCAAAAAAATTCAAAGAGAAACGCAAATTCCCCAGGTGACATCAATTCTGGACAACCTCAACTCGAGCTCAAACATCAAAAGCTCCAAGACGTACACTCACCTGGAAGTGGCAAAATTGAATCACAACTGGACTGTTGGCAATTTCAAAGTGAGATGTGACCAACAGTTGAGTGAGAACGATTTTATTGAATCGAAACAATTTTCCCCTCTAAGTGACAATCCAATTCGTTTCAATCTTCGAATGTATCCACGAGGATATGGAAAAGAAAGCCAAAAATTTGTTTCAATTTTTTTGGTGCTTGCAAATTGCGAACAAACGAAAGCCACTGTCGAATGTAGAATTTCGATTATCAATACAAAAGGAGATAAACTTTTCTTTGATGGTAAACTTTAATATATTGCAATCGTTGTAAAGGCATACATTAGCATACTAATTATATTACATAGTGTTGAAAGGAGTGATCTATCGAGGATCAAAACGTGGATTTGACAAATTCATCGAACGAGACCTTCTTCTGAATCAATCAAACAAGTTTCTTCCCGATGGAAAGCTTACTATTGTTTGCGAGGTTTGTTTACATCTTTATTTCCATATTTATGATTTTATTTAAATAATACAATTTCTACAGCTTGCCGTAATTGGCAATTCAAAAACAAACTATGAGGAAATTCCTTTCAACCAAGCTCTTCCAATGAGCATTGGAGAGGACTACAGCAAATTGTTGGACACTGGAGAGCTAAGTGATTTTACATTCGTGGTGGAAGGCAAAGAACTTCGAGCTCACAAAGCTATTCTCGCATCTCGTTCGCCATACTTCTCTGCAATGCTTAGGCAAAAAACAATGAAAGAAGCTGTCGAAAACAGAGTTGAGATTACGGACTTCAATGTTGAAGTAATGCACAATCTGTTGCATTACATTTACTGTGGAGATTACGAGCCAAAGGATGAAAACATTGCGGATTTGTTCATTGCAGCACACAGAGTAATGATTTTTACAATACTTTTGTCGATAATTATTTTCACTTTGTAGTACGAGTTAGAAAAACTCAAAGACCTGTGTGAAAATTCGCTGTGCTCTTTGGTTAATACTGACACAGCGGCAGATCTTTTGGTGATTTCAGACATTTACAGTGCGGAAAAGTTGAAGACCACTCTGTTTGATTATGTCAATCTGTAAGTTTATATAATCAATTATTTTAAATTAAGATTCGATTAAGATTGTCTCGTTAAATATAGTCATGCTTCTTGGATTATGGACAGTGACGAATTTATCAGCAAATTGAGCAAAGACTTGGTGGTGGAGTTGTATCGAGACTTGAAAAAGAAACAAAACTTTTAATGTTTCAATTATTATATCAATATTGCTATTGTTAATCAAGATTATATTTTATTACGAATAAAATAAATAAAATGTTATACACTAAACTTGCTTGTGACAATTCCGCAACATCTTAACTACCAACTGACAGTAATTATAAAAAGATCACATAATACACTTATTGGAAAATTGATTTTTTTTTTATTAAAGACAAAAATTTGTAAGTACAAAATGCTAAGATTATATAGAAAAGATTGAAATAATCGAAATTATGCTTAATTAAAGTATCAGACGAATCTATATACATAATCTATATGTATAAGTGATCATTGAGATTGATGTGACCCAAACTGGGACAAAACAATAACATTTTTAGATTCATAAAAATATTGGAACACAAAATATATTGAAATTTAATTTAATTAAATTTAAATGAAATAAAAAATTAACAGAAAATTTAAAGATTAAAGTTAAACTTAGTTAAACCAAAAGGATGGTTATGGTACTTGGGTAACTGATCATTGAGATAGATACGACGCAGACTAGGACACTGCTTGAAGGTGTTCACCATTGCACGCACGTCTTCGATCAAATCTTCGGGCGGCACAGGACTCGATGGAGTAAAGCGATCCAAATGTGGGCATTTAAAGATAACGCCATCGTGATTTGTACGAACGCAAACATGTTCAACTCTCAGTATTTGAACATTCGGAAAAATCCAGCCCCAATGTGGCGATTCTAGGCTATCGTGAGAGCACTGAGAAGCGTCCAGTGATAGTAACTTTACGGACGGAAGTTGAATCAACTCGGACGTTGAAATACGATTAAACTCAGTAAGTGAGACGTTAAATTGAAGATGCAAATGGCTTAAGTGCTTCAAAGTAGAAATCGATTTGATATGCTTCGCAAAAGATGTAACATTTACTTCGACACTGGTCAAAGAGGGGAACATTTTCAAATTACTGACAATCACTTCTTGTATGACAGTAGAACACAATTTGGGCAAAACAGTCATTTTACCAGCAAAATCACTTGAAACAAGAGTGCGAATCATCAAATCTCTGTTATAAGATCCACCGAGTCCAATTCGTTCCAATTGAGCACAGTTGCCATACTGTTCCAGCCACTTTGGTAATTGAGAATATATTTGGTGAGAATTATAGTTGAATTCATGTATACGAGACAGAAAGGAGAAATTATTCTCAAAATTGGATGAGCCATTCATGTCAAGAGTGACATGCTCGATTGCGGACAATGAATTGAGAGCTTTGAACAGATTGGACAGTAAAATTTCATCGTTGGTAAACTGATTGACATAGTCAAAGTAGCACCACAGCTTGAGAGTGACCAACTTGTGCTTCCATTGGTTAAGCAAATAAGTTACGTTTTCAAGGATTTCACTATCAAAGTAAAAACAATTGATGGATATGTTGAGAGTGACAACATTAGGAAGGGATTCTACCAGTTTGTTTACTGTTTCTATGCTAATGTGAGGAATTATAAGGCTGTGACTGGGTGAAACCAGAGGACGACTTTGATAGTTGAGTAATTCATTGAAATCATTCAGAGTAAAGGGAGATCGAGCAATCAGATCCAGAGGTGTTCGGTTACAGGACGTGACTTTTGATGTGAAGTATAGAGTTTCACCACCAATGAGCAGTGTGATCGAGTGCACCTTGCGCGTAATGTCCATTTGGTACTCTTTCCAGAGTGCACAAACACGTGCCACTTGAAGTAGATCGTAGAGAGGTAGTCGAGAGAAGATGAGACGAAGTACGAGGCAGGGAAGACTGTTGATGTGTTGCATTGTGGAGAGGAGGTGAGAGGACAGGAACATGACAAAGTGCACACAACAAGCAACAGCAACACACACAACACGACATGCAGCTTGGCGTTCTCGAGTGAAAGTGAACGTGTTCTGTTTGGCTTTGTCCGTTTTACTTCAAATCAACATAAAACTGTGACTCATCGAGAGAGACAGTCTACTCAGATTTGTGTTAAGTCAAGTTTATACCTATTATTCATTGATAACACTCATGACTATGATCACATGAAAGATGACTGCTTAATGAATCACTGAATGATATATCATATAGTATACTGTAAAACCATCGAATATCACAAGATTTTATCAATCTTTTCCATACCACAAGTTACAAATCTTTTATCCATAATTAGCCAATTGTGCTCCATCTAGTGTTGACCAAAGTAATTTATAGTTTGTATTATATTATTGGCATGTTATGAGTTTTATAACACGTCCAAATGCTTAACAACACAGTCATTCTCATCATTATCACAAATGCCACCACAACAACAATAACAACATCTACACCAGTCACAGGTGCATGCATCCAGCCAGGTAGAAGTGTTGGTACACAACAAATCTAAATCCTTTATTTGCTGACTGGTGATCGTATTCTATTGATAGTACTGTATCGCGACTTGCTTGTCGACTTGAGTCAATTGCTTTGTATCGATGCCTTAAACCAAAAAGTTATCACAAGATTGGTCACATTTGATGATAAAGCTTAGGTGATGGTCTGTGCATTGGTTGGCTTTGTTTGGAGCATATGACTAAGACCCCACAATAACAATATAACACAACTCGAGTTGATTTCGAATCAATTTGAGTCTAATTGAATGGTAAATTAGTAGTTGTTTTGAGCCCTTTGGATGACATTCTATTTGAGATAAAGTCAAGTTTGATTGATAATGCTAACAAATAAGACGCACCTTTGTGTGCCTAGTTAATCATTGACAAAGTTGCATCAGACACACAATGTCATAACAAGTTGTTCGTTCAAAATGGCTAATAATAATTCTTGTCTAGAAGAATCGTCAACCACTTTAATCAAATTCAAACATTTTACCTACAAATGGACGATTGACGATTTCGAAGATTTGTTGACAAAAGATTTGAAGACAAACATCAATGGATTTAAATATCTTGAATCCGACACTATCTCCCCTCCAAACGATGATCGAGTTCAATTCAAAATAGTATTGTATCCAAATGGAGATAGAGAAGAGGCGAAGAATAATGTTTCGATTTATTTGATTAGAGTGTCGAGTGTTGACAAATCAAATGATGTTTATTTTAAAATATCAATTTTGAATGAGAACAACGACAAATGTCATGTTTGGAGTATGTATAACACTTTGATATTGAAATACTGTTTTGTGTTAATTTGGCTGATTTTGTCATCTTGTTATTAGAAGGTAGATACACATTTGAGAACTCCATAGGTAATGGCTGGGATAGATTTATAACTCGTGCTCAACTTTTAAACTTGTCAAATGGATTATTGTGCAATGGAAAGTTGACTTTATTTACTGAGGTGAGAGGATATTTATATTGTCTAAAATTGATTTTTCATTTAGATAAATATTTCTGAAAATGAAGCACAAATATGTGAATTAGAAAATAATCTAACCAATTATCCTGAAAACGCCAAATTAACCAAAGTTATTAAGCTTAACAAAGTTTCATATAAATGGAAAATTGGAAATTTTAATTCCATTTTGAATACAAAAGCAACTGGCACTTTTGTGGAATCTCCTAAATTTCATTCGCCTAGAAATGACCAAACTAAATTCTTTTTGCGATTGTATCCTAATGGATCAAATGATGAATATAAGGATTGTCTATCTTTGTTACTTGGACTTGAAACGAGTGATAAAAATGAAGTAACTGTTCAAATCAAGTTTGCAATACTTGATAGATCAAATGAACAATTATTTTGTTATGGTAAGTTTTGATACTTTTGATGTTTCTATGTTAATTTGACGCTATTATTTAATTACAGAATTGATGGGTGATTTCAAAAAAGGCGTATATCAAGGTCCTTTCAATTTCGTTACCAAAAACGAACTTCTTACAAAGGCTGGTGAGTTATTGTCAGAAGACACGTTAACAATTATTTGTGAGGTATAATTTGTAAAAATAATTAAAAACGACAATACAACTCATTAAAATCATAAATAAATTTCAGCTCCAAGTTCTTGATGATGAATTTCTATGCAAAGAAATTTTAAAAGAAACCCCAGTCCCTCAAGTAACATCAATTTTGGACAACCTAAACTCGAGCTCAAACAACACAAGTTCCAAGACGTACACTCATTTGGAAGTTGACAAATGTAATCACAAATGGATAATCAACAATTTCAAAACGAGATGTGACCAACAGTTGAATGAGAGTCCTTTTCTTGAGTCAAAGCAATTTTTCCCTCCTAACGACAATCCAATTCGTTTTAATCTTCAAATGTTTCCAGGAGGATATGAATCATATGCGAGAAGAAATGAACAATTTATTTCAATTTTCTTAAAACTTGCAAATTGCGAGCAACCTAAAGCGACTATAGAATGCCGAATTTCGATAGTCAATGCAAATGCAGAAAAATGTTTCTCACAAGGTATGATGCATCATGGTGATAACAAAGGGCTTTTTATACTAATTATTGAATATAGTTTTCAAAGGAGTAATTGATCAAGAATCAAAACTTGGGATTGAAAAATTTATTCAGAAAGACATTTTGTTAAGCCAAGCAAAAGAATTTCTTCCCGATGGAAAACTTACAATTTTCTGTGAAGTAAATATTTTAAAAATACTTTTTTTTAAACTGAATTAATAATTTTTTAAAGGTTGGCATTGTCGGTGAATCGAAAGTCAATTTCGAAGAACTTCCACCCGACCAATCACTGTCAGGCCTCATTGGACAAGACTTTAATCAAGCACTGGAAAGTGGTGAACACAGTGATGTGGTTTTTGTGGTTGAGGGTCAAGAAGTTAGAGCACACAAAATATTTCTAACATCACGGTCACCTGTTTTCGCAGCTATGTTTAGAAACAACATGAGAGAATCAAATGAAAATCGAATTGAAATTATAGACATTGGACATGAAGTATTTCGAGACTTGTTGAGTTACATTTACAGTGGCAAGTACCAACCAAAAGACCAGAACATTGCTGACTTGTTCATTGCTGCTGACAAGGTATGACGAGGTATAATATAACTGTTTTGACATTTTATTCACAATTCTAGTACAACTTGGACAATCTAAAAATTCTTTGCGAAAATTCACTTTGTTCGATGGTGAATCGTGAGACGGTGGCTACTCTACTCACTTTTGCCGACACTTACAATGCTGACAAGTTGAAGACAACTCTGTTCGATTACATCAATCTGTAAGTTTTCAAATGAGAATTAAAAATCATATATTAACAATTTAGTACTTTCAGACAATCACCATGGTTGATGAAGAATAAAAATTTTACTAGCAAAATTAGCAAGGATCTTGTAATCGAGCTGTACAATGACATGATTGATAAACAAAATTTCTAAAATTTTTATTAATGAATATTTTTTTTCAGTTATCCCGACATACAGTACTTCAACATATTATATTAATCAAGATTTAATCTAATGTTTTCTGATTAAAATTTTATCTATAATTTGAGATCTTAAAGAAATCAAACTTTTTATGTGTTTGATTCTCAATGCTGCGCATGCACAAGTAACACAAATCAACATTTTGCATGATTTGTATCAATTGGCTTTAGTTATTTCCGAAATTAAGTGAACTTTTTTTTGCCTAAACCTATTGAATAAATATGTCAATTTTTAAACAATGATGACTCGAGTAATGTTCAATCTGCTTACTCTATGCCAAAATGCGTCAAATTCAGCCTTACTTAATCTACATGTGAGCAATTCCAACTACATAGCCAGTAATCTCGATCTGCCATACGACCATCGAATGCTTCATTCAGCACAACAGCAACCTTGACAGCATTGGGTTACAATGTAAACTTTACATTAGGCGTAACATTACTTTCCATTAGATTGTAGAAGCCGCTGAATGCCATCAAAATCTGCTCTTGTATTTTGCCATTAACTAATTAATAAAAGTTTTAAACCATCCAAGCCTCTAACGAGTTAATTAATCTCAGTGAGGCATATAAAATCGATTTATAAATTTAATTCATGTAAATTGTGGTATCAAATCGATAGTGCAATGTCGCTAATTGTTTGCTGACATACAATAATCAAACAACGTCAACAATTTATAACAAGATTAAACATTCTCGAATTAGAGATTATTATACTAGACACATGTGGAATCCATTGTGGATATACCGCGCCAAAGTAGTCTTTGCATTTGTTGGTTGTACGATTTGATTGTATTGAAGCTTAAAGCACAACAACGTAAAAGCAAAAGATAATCTAGTGTCAATTGGGCAAGGCCGATGGCAACCATTAATTAGTTGATATTTCGTGCACATTGGATGACACAATTTTGAGATAAAGTACAGCTTGGAGGATAATGTTAACAAATAAGACGCAGGTTTGCATACCTGGTCTGATCACAAACAGAGTTACATCTGACACACACAGCTGGTTAGTCGCCAAAATGGATAGCAGAAATTTTCAAATAGAAAATTCCTCAGCCTCTCTAATCAAATTCAAACATTTCACCCGCAAATGGACAATCGATGATTTTGAAAATTTGTTGACAAAAGATTTGAAAACAAACGAAGCTGGATTTAAATATGTTGAATCAGACATTTTCTCTCCTCCAAACAATGATCGAGTTCAATTCAAAATACAATTGTTTTCAGATGGAGACAATGAAAATTCTAAAAATTGCCTCTCGATTTATTTGCATCAAGTAGTGTCGAGTGTTGACAAGTCAAATGACGTTTACTTTCAAATATCGATACTGAATAAAAACAATGAAAAATGCCATGTTCATAGTATGTATTGTTACACATTGATATTAAAATGTTTTTTTTTGTGGTAATCATGTTATCTTATCATTAGAAACAAGGTGTGCATTTGAGAACACAACAGGTTTTGGTTGGGATAAATTTATTTATCGCAATCATCTTATACCGAATGGATTATTGCTTAATGGGAATTTGACATTATTTGTTGAGGTAGGTGCCTAATATACGAGGGTCGGTCAATAAGTTCCCGAAAATGGTCTGTATTTTCTTACTGTTTTTGATCTAAATTACCATATTGGTACATGATGTAGAGTCACTAGTTCTAATAAGAAAAAATACCAATCCACATTATTCGCCTGTTTCCTGGAACAGATACGATTTATTTAAAAAACCTTATTTTGGGCACACCGTCGCGTTTGGGATTATCTTGAAGATGACTGGGTATCTAAGGCTGAAAATTTTTATGGGTACTTACCTCGTAGACACTATTCAAAATATATATTGAAAATGTTTCAATTGGATCAACTTCCGGTTAATTAAATTCGACCAAATTTATTATTAATAAAATTAAAATCAAGTTTTGACTTAATATTATTGTTCATCAAGTATGCTAATAATTTTTAGAAAAACGGAAATGCTTGTTTCAAATGGAACTACCGGATCCCGACCAGAAAAGTCAAAAATAGGTTAAATTTTAAAACTGACATTACTATTGTGCTCAGACGAAAAAGGCACTGCGATTTGATACCAAGATTGTCAAAAATTGGATATGAGATAGCTGAGATAAAGCTTTGATAAAATACCAAAAACGCATGTATAGCTATTCAGGGGAGAAAGCGACTATTTTGACCAAGTTTAAAAAAGCTTTTTTACCACTAAATCTTATCAGATTTTTACTGTTATTTTTTATATAAGATCTGCATTCCACGCTGATCAGTTTCTGAACTTAAAAATGCAAATTTCCCTAGAAAACCGGAAGTTCCATTTGGAACTGATATTTCCGGAAACGATCCAAATGGAACTTTTGCGCGTATATCTTAATAGGTTCACATAAAAATTTTCAGCCCTAGAAATTCAATCATCTTCAAGATAATCCCAAACGCGACGGTGTGCCCAAAACAAGGTTTTTTAAATAAATCGTATCTGTTCCAGGAAACAGGCGAATAATGTGGATTGGTATTTTTTCTTATTAGAACTAGTGACTCTACATCATGTACCAATATGATAATTTAGATCAAAAACAGTAAGGAAATACAGACCATTTTCGGGAACTTATTGACCGACCCTCGTATATGTTACCGTCCAAACGTGAAATTCGTCATTCCGTGGATTGCCTAGGCAAATCAGGAGAAAAATGATCAATTTTCCAATTCCTTCTTTTGCCTAGGCAATCTAAGGATTGACTAGGCATTCCGCGTTTAAAAAATACTCACTTTAGGCAAAAGGGAAAATATCTAAATTTTTTATCTAGTTTTGCCTAGGCAAACCACGGAATGACGAATTTCGCGTTTGGACGGTATATGATACCGGCAAAGTGGAAAAGTCGTCATTCCACGTTTTGCCTAGGCAAAAGGCAAAAATAATTTTAATTTTTTGGAAAATTTTATTTTTTAGATATTGTCATTTTAAAACATCACCAATTTCTGGAAATCATGAAGTTATTTTATTATATAAATTAACAAAAATTGAAATTTGTATTAAAATTTAGTTCTAAACATGTTTATGAGCGAAATAGTAATTTTATCGTTGTTCGTTCATTGAATTTTCACTTTTGCCTAAAATGAGAATTTTTAAACGCGGAATGCCTAGTCATTCCTAACACTGCCTAGGCAAAAGGCGGAAAAAGAAATTTCAAGAAAATTTCTTTGGTTTGCCTAGGCAATCCACGGAATGACGAATTTCGCGTTTGGACGGTAACATATATATTTCAAAAAAATTAATTTTAAATTTAGATAAATATTGTTGAAAATGAAGTTCGAATTTGTGAATCGCCAAATAATTTGCCCAGTTCTACAGAAAACGTCGAATCAACAAAATTTGCCAAGACAAGCAACTTTTCGTGTGAATGGAAAATAAACGATTTTAATTCTTATTTGAAGACAAAACCAATTGGAACTTTGCTTACATCTCCACAATTTGGTTCGCCTAAAAATGATCCAACAAAAATATTCAGTTTGAAACTGTATCCTTATGGTTTGAATGAACAATATAAAGATTGTTTGTCATTGGTGCTCAAACTGGAAACCTGTGACAAACCGGATGTATTTGTCCAATGCAAATTTGCAATACTTGATAGGTCAAATGTTAAGATAATTTTTAAAGGTATGCTGCTTCTCAGTTATTATTAAAAGTTGACGGTATTATCCAATTAAAGAATGTATGGAAAAATTTAAAAATGACACATCAATGGGTCCTTTCAAATTCATTGACAAAAACGAACTTCTGACAAAAGCTAATGAATTATTGCCTGAAGACACGCTGACCATTATTTGTGAGGTAATTTGTAAAATTAATTAAAATCAACAATTTATAGTAAAATTTTAAATTAAGCGCATTAATCTTGAATTTACTATAATAATAAATCAATTTTAGCTCCAAGTCTTTGAAGATGAATTTTTAGTCAAAAATATACCAAATGAAGCCCAAATTCCCCAAATGACATCAATTTTGGACACCGTCAACACTATCTCTCGCAATAAAAGCTCCAAGACGTACACTCACTTGCCAGTGGCCAAATTCAGTCACATCTGGACTGTTGACAATTACAAAGTGAGATGTGACGAGCAGTTGAGTGAAAATGATTTTCTTGAATCGAGACAATTTTCCCCAGTGCACGACAATCCAATTCAATTCAATCTTCGAATGTATCCTCGTGGATATGGAAAAGAAAGCCAAAAATTTTCTTCAATCTTTTTGGCGCTCGTTAGTTGTGAACAAACAAAAGTAATTGTTGAATGCAGAATTTCGTTAGTTAATGCAAAAGAAGACAAATGCTTCTCTCAAGGTGCTGTAGCCAATATTTCGATTCGCAATTTGCAATAATCATTTTATAATTGGGCTAATATATTACAGTGTTGAAAGGAGTGATCTATCGTGGTTCGAGAAGGGGGATTGAACAATTCATTCAACGAGACATTTTGTTTGAACGAGCAAATGAATTCCTTCCTGATGGAAATCTCACAATAATCTGTGAAGTAAATATTTTCTAAAATAATTTTTTTAATTGATTTAATAAATTTTTTTCTTAGCTTGGCATTGTTGGTGATTCGAAAATGAATTTTAAAGGACTTTCACCAGACCAACAACTGCCAAGCGTGATTGGACAAAATTTGAACCAATTACTGAAAAGTGGCGATCACAGTGATGTGGTTTTTGTGGTTGAGGGTCAAGATGTTCGAGCACACAAAGCTATTCTCGCATCACAGTCACCGGTTCTCGCGGCAATGTTTAAGCATAACATGCGAGAATCAACTGAAAATCGAATTGAAATTATAGACATTGGATTGGAAGTGTTTGGAGACTTGCTGAGTTACATTTACAGTGGCAAGTATCAACCAAAAGATCAGAACATTGCTGACTTGTTTGTGGCTGCTGACAAGGTAAGTAACATTTTTGAATAATGAAATGACTATTACATTATTCAATAAATATTTAGTACGACTTGCAAGTTTTAAAAAATGAATGTGAAAATTCCCTGTGCTCACTTGTATTGGTGAATCTTGATGAGGCTAGTGTGGCTAATCTCTTGACACTTGCCGACAATTGCAAGGCTGAAAAGTTGAAGACAAGAATGTTCGATTACGTTAATCTGTAAGTTGACAAAATGAGGTCACACTGAGTAATTGTCTATTTTGTTCTTTAGCCATTCAGGGTTAATGGATAAAGAGAAATTCACAGACAATATTAGCAAACAACTTATCATTGAGTTGTACAACGATATGAAAACGAAACAAAATTTCTGAAACAGCAACTTCAAAAAAAATGTTTTGTAATTCAGAATCACTGAAAAGTTTTTAATTCACACTTTCCTCTTGTAAAACCCAAAACAGTTCCAGATGCATCCGTTGTAACGCTGCTTGCTTACTGGTTTATGTAAGACACAAAAAATATAAATTTTACTAAATTAAAAAACAAACACAATACAACTGGTAAAACATGAATATAAACATCAGTTTCATATAGAACATTTATTGTAACCTTAGAAACGTAAGCAAAAAATGCAAATTAATTTATAGATTAAAGTTTACGTTTCTATAGTCTTACATAGCCAGTCCAATTCGTCAAGTTTACCGATAAGTTTAGTCGACAATAACACTCATAGGACCAGGATCATGAATGAAAAATGAATTCATCATGCCACGCTTATTTGCTGCAAAGCAATCGAATAGAATTTATGAAGCCTTTCCATGCCACAAGTGTCAATTTTGTCTCTATTTTACCAAATTGCCAAATTGTGCTCCACTTAGTGTCGGCTAAAATAATCTATGCTTGTACCCATTTTGAGCATATTGTAAGCTTTTGTAAAGGTAAGTCACACCTTGCGATAACACGTCAACACGTCTCATCATTATCACAACTGCCACCAACACCACCAACAAAATCTACACTTGCCAAAGGATTACGGCAATCCATAAAGGTAGAAGTTACAAAAAGTAGCAACCACTCAAAGTGTCTCTGGTAGGCAGATGAGAATGTTAAATCAGACTAGAGGCAATTTGTCTTGATTAGAGGCACTTGATTGATTAGTTGTTTTTTGCACTTTGGATGACCTCTCTATTGTCCAATCTATTAGAGTTATAATAAAGCAAGGTAGATAACGATAACAAATAAGACGCAGGTTTGTGTAGTACCTGGTCGATCACAGAGTGAGCTTAAAGCGTCCTTATCTTTATCCCAACTGCTAACACAACAACAACACTTGCAATGTCTGTCTAGTAGAAGTACGGTAATGTAGTTGTATTACGATTGTTGTATATTTTTATTCAAACAATCAAAAGTCTCGTGGCGGTTTTTCATCAGATCGTTTCAAAAACTGTTCAATTCAGAACGTTCGCAAAAATAACAAAAATATTTTATTATATTTTTTGTTGCTGATCCGCGAGGTAAGACAAAATTCATTGCTAAATATAGTTATAAAAAAGAGTGAGAATGAATATCAGTATAAATGATGTTGGTTATATTGGTTGGTTTTGATTAGGATAAGGCAGCATTGTTTTGTATGAGGTACCAGACAATGTATTTGAATATGCTCTATTTAATTGGGCGATAAGTGATAAAAGGCAGCTGTGGTAGATAAAACCAAATAAGTAAGACGCAGGTTTAGGTGCTTGGTTTGGGTATCATTAAACATACAAAGTCAGCACAAGTTGTTCGAAAAAATGGCTTTTGAAGATTCTGGTGTAGAGAAATCATCAACCTCTTTAATAAAATTCAAACATTTTAACCATAAATGGACAATTGATGATTTTGAAAATTTGCTTACTAAAGATTTACAAACAGACAGCGATGGATTTAAATATGTTGAATCCCCTATTATTTCTCCTCCAAACGATGATCGAGTTCAATTCATATTACAATTGTTTCCAGATGGAGATAGAGAAGAAGTGAAAAATATTGTTTCGATTTATTTATATCTAGTGTCGAGTGTTGACAAGTCAAATGATGTTTATTATAAAATATCAATTTTGAATGAAAATGATGAAACATGCAATGTTGCAAGTATGTATAACACATAACAATTTAATATTGTAATAATGTTTTGTGTTAATTTTTGTTTTGTTTTTATATTGCTATTAGAAAAACGATATACATTTGAGGAATCCAGTTTTGGTGATAGTTGGCCTAAATTTATATCTCGTGATCAACTTTTAAAAGTATCAAATGGACTATTGTGTAGTGGGAAGTTGAGATTATTTGTTGAGGTATGTTCATTGATTATTAAACACTAGTCTTAAGTTACGCCGTTGGCGTGAAGTCGGAGCGGCGGTATCGCGAACACTTGTCCTTATCAGTTTAATCATCGATGATTCATCAATAGGCTGCTCAGCGTGTGTGTTATCTGTTTTTGCACAGCCACTGTGGACACTTTGTCCTTACACATTTCTATACAAAAATTTGATTTATTTTTTGAAAAAATCGCTGCTTTATTGACCTTTGACTTTTATGGGCACTTGCACATCTTCACCACAACCAGAACATTGTGTAAAATTTTCAGACAGATCCATTGAAGGGGTATAGCCGAAACCCTCTACACAAGCGTTTTCCAATTGAGTTGACGGAGAGTCCTCACTTCACTTACTCGCTCGCTTCGCTCGCTCGACGTTCCGCTCCGACAATTATTTAATGGCCCAAAGGGTAGCCATCATAAGCCAATAGGATCTAGTCTGATGATAGGGGCGAGATTAAATAGTGACTTTTCAACTTTTTTCCACAACCGGGCCATTCGGGGGTTAATTTTGGAAACTTTTGACAATATTTTGAAAACAATTTACCTAAAATTTATATTATGGGAAAATATCGCTTACGCATGACAATTATTCAAAATTAATTTTTATTTAGATATATCTATAAATATTGTTGAAAATGAAGTCCAATTTTGCGAATCACCTAATATTATCTCCAATTTATCTGAAAACCTCAAATTAACAAAGTTTGCTAAGATGAACAACGTTTCATATAAATGGAAAATAAATAATTTTTATTCAATTTTGAATGCAAAAGAAACTGGAGCTTGCTTGGAATCTTCTAAATTTTATTCTCCTAAAAAATGAGCAAAATAAATTCTTTTTGTGATTATTTCCTAATGGGTATACTGAAAAAAATAATGATTCTTTGTGTTTGGTACTTGTACTTGAAAATTGCAATACAGATGGTGTAACTGTCCATTACAAGTTTGCAATACTTGACAAATCAAATAAAAAAATTATTTACTTGTGGTAAGTTTTAATGCTAATTTTTGATGTTTTTTACGTTATAGTTATTCGAGTTTTTTTGTCGGGTCAGGCGGGTTGTCAAAACTCGAATCTTTGAGATTTTTCTAATTTTATCTTTGATAAGAATAATCTTTTGAGGTTGAGATTAGTCGGGCGTTAGCGATCTTAAACAATACCCACACCTGCCTAACCACCTAAACCTAACCTAGCCTGACCCTAAACGACGCCCACACCTGCCTAACTAGGGTTTAGTTCTCCATGTGACCAAATTTTCCATTGGCATTGTTACACACATTGTTAGACATCAGGCCCGACAATGGACATTCAAACAGAGATTTGACACAAGTGAAATTTGGCTGGCAGCTATACTTAAAAAAAATTTTGCAAAAACCAAGGTTGAACTGCACATTGTGCTGTGCACAATCGCATAATATTTTAAGCACTTTTGTCAAGTTTGATTGAAATCGGTTGAGGAAAATGTTGGAGGAGTTCTCTGGAAACCAAATAGAAATTTTTGTATCTTAAAGTTTTCCCTCACGCTCGACAATGATACTAAAACTGGCGTTATTGTTTAATTACAGCATACATGCAGGACTTTAAAAAAAGCAAACCACTGAATCTATTAAATTTGATTTCCAAAAACGAACTTCTTACAAAAAGCTGAAGAGTTGTTGCCTAAAGAAACGCTATCGATTATTTGTGAAGTATTTAAAAAAATATTATAATTAACAATTATCGTAAAAATAATGATTAATTTTAGCTTAGCATTTTCAAAAAAGAATTTCTCTGCGAAGAAATACCAAAAGATACGCCAATTCCCCCAGGTGACATCAATTCTGGACAACCTCACCTCGAGTTCAAACAACAATAGCTCCAAGACGTACACTCACTTGGATGTCGCCAAATTCGGTCACACCTGGACTGTGGGCAATTTCAAAGTGAGATGTGACGAACAGCTGAATGAGAACGCCTTTCTTGAATCGAAACAATTTTTTCCTCCTAACGACAATCCAATTCGTTTCAACCTTCGAATGTATCCACAAGGATATGGAGAGGAAAATCAAAAATTTGTTTCAATCTTTTTGGTGCTAGCAAATTGTGAACAAACCAAAGCGACTGTCGAATGCAGAATTTCGATTGTCAATGCAAAAGGAGAAAAATGTTTTTCTCAAGGTATGGTTTACAGACAATGTTTTTTAAATAATAAGTTAATCCTTAAAAATAATTTTAGTGTTCAAAGGAGTGATTGAAAAAGAATCCAAAAGTGGAATTGAAAAATTCATTCAGCGAGACATTTTGCTGAATCAAGAACACGAATTTCTTCCCGATGGAAAACTTACAATCACCTGTGAAGTAAAAATTTTTATATTTGTAAATCAATTTACGAAATTTTCATAACATATTTCGTTTAGCTTGGCTTTGTCGGCGGTTCAAAGGTCAATTCCGAAGAACTTCCACCCGACCAATCACTGGAAAGCGTGATTGGTCAACACTTTAATCAAGCACTAGAAAGTGGCGAACACAGTGATGTTGTCTTTGTGGTTGAGGGTCAAGAAGTTCGAGCACACAAAGTTTTTCTAACATCACGTTCGCCTGTTTTTGCAGCCATGTTCAGAAACAACATGAAAGAATCAAATGAGAATAGAATTGAAATCATAGACTGTGGGCTGGAAGTGTTTCGAGACTTGCTGAGTTACATTTACAGTGGCAAGTACCAACCAAAGGACCAGAACATTGCTGACTTGTTCGTTGCTGCTGACAAGGTATAACTTGAATTTTTTTTTTGGTTTATTAATGTAATCAAAATATTAGTACAACTTGGAAAATCTGAAAAATCTATGTGAAAACTCTTTGTGTTCACTGGTGAATCGTGATACAGTAGCCACTCTACTGACCTTTGCCGACACTTACAATGCTGACAAGTTGAAGACGACTCTATTCGATTACATCAATCTGTAAACTTACAATATGAGATTTCAAAGTGCTAATTAAATTTTATGTTTTTTTTCTTTCATATAGTCAAGCATCGTGGTTGATGGAAAATGAAAATTTCACAAACAAAATCAGCAAACAACTTATCATTGAGTTGTACAACGACATGAAAAAGAAACAAAACTTCTGAAATTGGAGCAGAACAAAAATATTTTGTAGCATAGTGTCTTTGACGATACTCTACTCTACTCCCATAAACTTAAACTATTCTTGATGCATTTGTTATAACCTACAAGCTTATTGTTTTCTATATGACACAGCAAAATATATTTTATCACAGACAAAGAAATACAGGTGTTACTACATTTTCAACACTAACTTTATTTAATAAATTTATTGAGAACTAAAAAATAATGAACACACAGTTGAATATGCTTTGAAAATTATATATTGGTTAATGATGATGATAAAAATATTAGAGAAATAAAAATAGAATTCCCAATTTTCAGTTTATTCAAATAATTGATGACAGTGACAAATTATAATTGGAAAATGAATTCAAATTTTTAAAATTCCAATTTGTCATTGTCAATTTTGTCATAAATTAATATTTTGAATTAAACTAAGTATAAATTCAGTTCATAATTTTATCGTGTATATAATTTTAAGGTCAATATATCTCACTTCTTCGTTTAAGGATTTTTATTTGAGTAACTAACCAAAAATCTTCAACCCACAAAAACATGAACATTTTTAAGTCAATGTTGTTATTGTTGTTTCCCATCAGACCAACGGAACTGAATTTGTACGGTGACTATTTGAACTTAATCCGCTGTGTCGATAAATGTCAAATAAAACCACAAATCTACATAATTTTTCTTTTAACTCTGTATCACATTGGACAAACAATTTCTTTGGTCACAATCGGAATCAACGAAACCGAACTTTATCGTCTGATCAATGTAGACATGATTTATTTGATATACCAAAAATCAGAGAAAATGACAAAACTTCTTAGCACAATTCATCTTTTAATCGTACTAAATCACTTGGTCGCTTTATATTTTTATTATGTCCTCTACATTGACATTGATTTCAAGTTTATTAGATTATTTTATGATTTACTGATTAGTTTAAAAAATAATTCAAAAATATTTCTGAATTCAAGAAGCAGTTCTAATTTTGTAGTTTACTGCAGAAAGTTTGCAAATTTCACTTCGAGAGTAATGCAAATATTTGTCTACGTTATTGGTAAGTTTAGTTAGTTATGGTAAAAATTATTTTATAATTTTATTTTTGTAGAAATCTTAATGCTGTACACACAATACATTTGCATTCGGAAAATAATTAAATATCGGGAATATTTATTCACTAACCTCCTTGGTTACAGAAGTTTACTGATTCATTTATTCAATTTATCGACAATCTATTTCGGTTTCATTAGCTTCGGATACATTTTTGTACTTTCCATTTCATTTGGAATTGTTTTGCAACTTGTCATTGCGCTTCAATGTCGACAAGCCATTGCATTTTTAAATGAAGCATACGAAAATTTTTCTTGGTATCAAATCAATCAATTTTATAAATTTGAAATTATCATTTTTAAAACTATTCAAATTGGCAATCGAACAATTGGGAAAATGTTTTTCGTTTTTCTACTCTTTGGTTTTCCGATCAGTGCATATTTGTTGATGGTAATTTTGGTTCTAAAATTGACTGGTTTTCCACTGATTTTCATGGTAACAGTTGTCGTAGGACAAGGTATTGTAATATTTGTAATTCATTACTATTTGGCCTATTTGTCTACGAGAATAATTGGCATTTCAAAACGATTGCTACGAGTTCAAGTTCGAAATTGTCACAAAATTGGTAATTTTCGAGGTCGATTTCGTTTAACCAATACGGTTGAGAGGCTGTACTCAGTTCGTTCGTATGGTTTTACGTATGGATCATTTGGATTGATCACTATGGTTACGTTCTCAAAGGTATTTTTAATAATTTTTTTAATTTGAACATTTAAACATTTTTACAAAATTTTCAGAGTTTATATTTCTACGGAAGATTTTTATTGTATTCTTATAAATTGATTATCAAATAATTATTTATGGGAAAAGATTCGAAAATGATTATGAAAAATATAAAAAATAAAAATAAAAAATAAAATTCATTACTTCATTGACATTTTCCGATTATCGTCATTGTTTGCTTTGAGTAGACTTATTATCTTCTGATTCGTTTGATCAATAAGTTTGAGTTTCTCAATATCGCTAGTCAATAAATTGACATGATCCTGATGCAATTGTTGCAACTTTGCAGTTTGATCCACAAAATTTTGTTGTTGATTGACATTTTCTTCATTAGATTGTTGCAACTTTACATTCTGATCCTCGATGGATTTCTTTAGATCAGCATTCTCTTCCTTCAATTGATTCAACTGAACATTCAACTTATTGACATTTTCTAGGTTGGATTGCTGCAATTTTGCATTCTGATCTTCGAAAGATTTTTTTAGATTGACTTTATCTAAAATGGATTGTAACAACTTTTCACATTGCTCCTCAAATGCTTGTTTGAGACAATCTTTCTCTTGTTCGAAAGAATTCTCTAGATTTGCATTCTCTTCCTTTAAACGATTCAGTTGATCATTCAACTTGTTGACATTTTCTAAATTTGATTTCTGCAATTTTTCACGTTGCTCCTCAAATGATTGTTTTAGATAAACTTTCTCTTGTTCAGATTGATTCAACTTTGAATTGTGATCATAGAGAGATTTCATTAGAATAACGTTCTCTTCCTTCAAATTATGTAAGTGAGCGTTCAACTTGTTGAGATCTTCGAAGTTGGATTGTTGCAACTTTGCAGTCTGATCATCGAACGATTGTTTTAGGTTAACATTTTCTAAAATGGATTGTTGCAACTTTTCGCGTTGCTCCTCGAAAAATTTTGTTAGATTGGCACTCTCTTTGTTCAAATTATTTAATTGAGCATTCAACTTATTGACATTCTCTTGGCTGGATTGATGCAACTTTTCACGTTGCTCCTCAAATTCTTGTTTTAGATTTACAATTTCTAGATTTGATTGCTTCAACTTGGCATTCTCTTCCTTCAAATGATTAAATTGAGCATTCAACTTATTGTCATTCTCTTGATTGGATTGTTGCAACTTTGCACTCATCTCCTCTAAGGACTTCTTTAAATTTACATTTTTATGATTTGATTGTTCAAACTTTGTAGTCATGTTATCAAAAAATTGTTTCAAAATGACATTCTTATTCTGCAACTTTGCATTTTGATCTTCGAAAGATTGGTTTAAATTTTCATTTTCGTTTTTCAAATGTTTTAATTGAGCATTCAACTTGATATGTTTTAGATGGGATTGCTGCAACGTTTCTCGTTGCTCCTCAAATGATTGTTTCAGATTTACAATTTCTTTATTAGATTGCAGCAACTTTGCATTTCGTTTCTTGGAAGATTTCTTTAGATTGGCATTTTTCTGTGTCAAATTTTTCAATTGATCATTCAACTTATTCCCATTGTTTAAATGGGATTTCAGTAATTCTTCATTCTTATCCTCTAAAGATTTCTTTATGTCCACATTCTCTTCCTTCAACTTATTCAATTGAGCATTCAACTTATTGAGATTTTCTAGATAGGATTGTGGCAACTTTGTATTCTGATCCTCGAAAGACTGTTTTAGATTTGCATTCTCTAGGGAAGATTGATACAACTTTTTACGATGCTCCTCTAAAGATTTCTTTAGATAAGGATTCTCTTTTTTCAAATGCTGTAATTCATCATTCAACTTATTCACATATTTTAAATGGGATTTCAGTAACTCTACATTCTGATCTTCAAAAGATTGCTTTAGATTGACATTCTCTTGATTGGATTGCTGTAACTTTTCACTCTGATCATCAAACAATTGCTTTAGATTGTCATTCTCTTGATTGGATTGCTGTAACTTTTTACTCTGATCATCAAACAATTGCTTTAGATTGTCATTCTCGTCCTTTAAATTATTCAATTGAACATTCAACTTATTAACATTTTCTAAATTGGATTGTTGCAACTTTGCATTCTGATCCTTGAAAGATTTCTTTAGATTGGCAAGCTCTCCATTCAAATGCTGAAATTTATCTTTCCACTTATTAAAATTCTCTTGATTGGATTGCTGCAACTCTTCACTCTGATTCTGAAAAGATTTCTTAAGTTTGGCATTCTTTTCCTTCAACTGATTCAATTTAGCATTTAACTTGTTGACATTTTCTAAATTGAATTGCTGCAACTTTACATTCTGATCATCCAAAGACTGTTTTAGATTTTCATTCTCTTGACTTGATTGCTGCAATTTTTCACGTTGCTCCTCTGAAGATTTCTTTAGATTGGCATTCTCTTCCTTCAAATGCTGTAATTGATCATTCAACTTATCGACATTCTCTTGATTGGATTGCTGCAAATTTGCACTCTGATTCTGGAAAGATTTCTTTAAACTGAAATTATTTTCATATGATTCAAGCAAATTTGCACTCTGGTCCTCGAAAGATTTCTTTAGATTGACATTCTCTTGATTGGATTGTTGCAACTTTACACTCATATCATCGAATGATTTCTTTAGATTGACATTCTCTTGATTAGATTGCTGCAACTTTTGACGTTGCTCCTCTGCAGATTTCTTTAGATTGACATTCTCTTCCTTCAAATGATCTAATTGATCATTCAACTTAATAACAATCTCTTGATGATTTTGATTCAGCTTAACAATCTGTTCCTCGACAGATTTCTTTAGATTGACATTCTCTTGATTGGATTGCTGCAACTTTTTAAGTTGCTCTTCAAAAGTTTGTTTTAGGTTAACATTTTCCTGATTGGATTGTTGCAACTTTGAATTCATATCATCGAATGATTTCCTTAGATTGACATTTTCCTGATTGGATTGTTGCAACTTTGAATTCATATCATCGAATGATTTCTTTAGAACAACATTCTCTTGATGAGTTTGCAGCAACGTAACATTTTGTTTCTCGACAGTTTTCTTTAGATCAACATTCTCTTGATGAGTTTGTTGCAACGTAACATTTTGTTTCTCGACAGTTTTCTTTAGATCAACATTCTCTTGATGAGTTTGTTGCAAGTTTGCACTCTCATTCTCGATAGATTTCCGTAAATTTGTATTCTCTTCCTTTAAATTATTCAATTGATCATTGACCTTATTAACATTTTCTTGATGGAATTGCTCCAACTTTTCATATGCTTCCCCATAATATTGTTTTAAATTGAAAAAATCATGATATGATTGATGCAACACTGCTCTCTCATCATCACAATATTGCTTTAGTTTAACATTATCTTGAGTAGATAGTTGCAACTTTTCACCCGTCTCCTCTAAAAATATCTTTAGATTGTCATTCTCTTTCTTCAGATGATTCATTTCAGCATTCAACTTAATAACATTCTCGTGATTTGATTGTTGCAACTTTGCATTCATATCATCGAATGATTCCTTTAGGTTGACATTCTCTTGAGTAGATTGCTGCAACTTTTTAAGTTGCTCCTGACAAGATTGTTTTAGGTTAACATTTTCTTCTTTCAAAAGTTTCATTTGATCATTCAACTTATTGGCATTCTCTTGAGTAGTTTGTTGCAACTTTTCATTCTTATCATCGAAGGATATCTTTAGATTGACATTCTCTTGATTGGATTGCTGGAACTTTTCACGTTGCTCCTCCAATGATTTCCTTAGATTGACATTCTCTTGATTGGATTGTTGTAACTTTGCATTCTGATCCTCGAAAGTCTGTTTAAGATTTGCATTCTCCTGGTCTGATTGATTCAACTTTTCATGTTGCACCTCTAATGATTGTTTTAGGTTAACATTTTCCTGATAGTATTGTTGCAACTTTGAATTCATATCATCAAATGATTTCTTTAGTTTGGCATTCTCTATGTTTGAACGTTGCAACTTTGAATTCATATCATCGAAAGATTTCTTTAGATTGGCATTCTCTTGATTAAATTGCTGCAACTTCTCATGTTGCTCCTCAAAAGATTGTTTTATATTAACATTTTCCAAATTAGACTGCTGCAACTTTGCATTTTGATCCTCGAAAGATTTCGTTAGATTAGCATTTTCTTCCTTTAAAAGTTTCATTTGATCATTCATCTTATTGACATTCACTTGATTAAATTGTTCATTTTGTTTCAATCGTTCACAATTGTCCATCAGCGATTTCCAACTGACACGTTCCACTTGTAAAGAACTATTCAACATTTGATTTTCTTTTTGTATTTTGTTGATTTTACTGTTCATGAGTTCACATTCTGCATTCGATTGCATCGCTTTATCATGCTCTTTTGCCAGCTCAAGATTGAGACTTTTATTTTCAGCTTTCAGTGTCTCTATCTTTTCGGTCAAATTTTTAGTTTCTTTATCCAATCTGTTCATATTTTCCACATTTGAACAATAAACTTTTTTCAATTTTATATATTTGCCTTTAATGAATTTGGTTTTTGCTAACTCAAGTTTGTTTTCTTTCTCCCTCAAATTGAGATCGTAATTTTGCTTGGTCAAATTTTTTACTTTTTCCTTCAGCGAATGGCACCTTTTACGCTCGGCTTCGAGTGATTTCTTAAAATTATCATTATCTGTACTCAATCTGTAAACTTCAGTGTCGAGTTGGCTCATTTGATCCATTTGATCGAGGCTTGAGGTTTCGAGCACACTTTTGTCTGTCATTGATTTGGCCAACTGTTCCCTCAAGTCAGAAATCTCGTTTTCTTTCGAATCGAGCATTTCCTAAAACAAAAATAGAATTTAAAAATTTAAAATTTAAATTTAAAATATAAAAACTTAAAAAATTTACTTTGAGTGAAGTGATTTCGGATTCATTGGATTCGAGCAGCTGCATTTCAGTGGATTTTTTTTATCGTCAATTGGTATTTGATGAATCCTAAGCACGATTAAATAATGATAATGATGATCGTTTTATTGAGAAATTGTTGATATTAAACTTGAGTCTCCTTTTGAAGTGTGAACAAAGGAAAAGTTTAGCCTTAGCAGCTACACACCGCTGGACAAAGGATATGTTGCACTAGTGTTGACTGTTATACAGCCTTTTACAGCTAAACAACTGTAGACTGTATATATAGTAGCCGTACTGATGGTATAGCAGAAAATCTCGTCTCGTCATCTACATCTTTTGCACATCTTGGCTCATAACCTTGAAGTCTATCTGTCAGAGGTACAACATGGTGGTAGTGGTACATTCAACGTGTTAATGAGTCATCATCGATCGATCACGGTGGAGGCTTTGCCAATGGCTTTGCACTCACGGCTTTACTCAATACTAAATACTCAAACTTAAAACCCAAAAATATATAGGACTGTTACTTTATGGATATGCACAAATGTTCAAGCGAGCCTTCGTATACTACACATAGCTATATACCAAAATCCAACAGAGCAACACACTATGTGATAGAGACGAATTCGTAATATGCAATATATTATAACCTTGAATTACAAACGAAATAAGCGAAATTCAAAAGAAAAACATGTACGATAAGAATGCGGCTAGCTGTGTTGATTTGAATGATTTTATATATTTTTTTATTTTTATTACATCTCATTTTAAATAAGCAAAATATTTTTATATTTGCTTATAAATTAATTATCAAATAGAATATTCAGGAAAAATTGATTTATAAATGAAACATCTAAAAAATAAAAAATAAAAATATATAGCAGCATATACAGCTGGATATACACTTCCAGTCTAGAGTAGCCTGTAGTGTAGCAGTCTGTAGCAAAAAAAGTCATGTATCGTCTTTTACGAATTTACATGTTTGCGCACTGCGCACAAACTACACATGTGTGCAAAAAAATGATGTTGTTAAAAGGATGAGTTCAACCATATTTTTTCGAATAATATAGTGTCTAATGATGATATATTTGAGATATTAGGAAAATCTATCCATACATTGCAGAGATCTGTTATCTTAAAGTTGGGAATATTTACATATTAGCCTATGTTCAAGTTGGCCTACACGATTTGCTTTATATTTTAGTAACATACTAAAACTACCAAAAGTTAGGTTGAATACTCCTAATAACCACACAAAAAAGAAAAATCGGAATATCTCATTCCCATCTAGATTAGAAATAAAATAGAATTTATGTTCGTTTTGCCCCACAACAGTGGGCAGGGATTATTATTATTGCAATACCATGGTGACTGCTACACCCGTTGGCTGCCCACCAGTGATTGGAAGCGCTCTATGCACCACTGCTGTAGATATCGCCTCCTCACGCATGTAAACAAATCCTGTGTGTTTGTGTGTCCTCAAAGTTAAATTTACAAGACAAGTTATTATGTTATAAAAAATTAGTAACTTTGCATTGTGTTTATTGTTTTGATCAAAAAATCAAATTTACATTTATTTAAATTACACAATTTACTGTTTTCGTCTTTTTCCACCGATTCCACCGTCTTCTTCGAGGGTCCTCTTCATTCGTTCTTTGGCATCAACTGCAAACAAATGTCTACCAATAGTTTCTTTTGTTTTTGGACCCCGATTGATTTTTTCCGTTGGAGCCATCTCTTGGTGCTCTCGCTCTCCGTGCTGGTCACTATTTGCACCAATATGTTCTGGAAATTCATCCAAATGATACTCCAGAAAATGAACTTTAACAGTCATGTTGATTTTCATACACTTGAATGCCTTGAGTAGTTTTGCCACTTTTTGTTTGTAGTCAGGCGATCTATAGTTACCCAAAAAAGTTTTCGCACACGTCAATAATAGAAGTCCAAGCATTAAATTCCTTACGACCACGAATTTGCTTCAACTTGTCAGCGAAAGCTTGATCTTGCATTAGCTGTCGCATTTCCGGGCCGTTAAAGATGCCTTGTTTGATTTTCATACTTGTAATCTCCCCCTTGAACTTCTCACAGATGTGTTTGTAGGCTTCAGATGTAGGATGATTAAGTGCCAAAGTTTTCACAAAACCAGTCATCAAGCCAAGCTTAATGTGCAGATCAGGTAGCAAAATCTTATCGGGTAGCACCAAAGGGTCATTCACGATACTTCTTTGGCCTTTTCTGGTGTTCGCTTTTGTCCAACGTGTCCATTTGTGCTTAACGTAATGCTTCTCTCTTTTTCGCCCTTGAAAGTCACAACGATGACACGCATACGTCGGGAATCCTCCACCCAGCATGCCGCTGAGTATGTTGATTACCTATAAAATTAACCATAATATAAACAGGAAATTTGATATTCTTTCGATTACCTTAACATCCCCTGAAACGAACCAATCATAGTTATCGTATTTGATCAGATTCAGGACAATTTTCATGGCAGGATATACTTCTGCAAGACCTTCCGAGTAAGCAACAATAATCCCGGGTTTACGCAAATTAAGATCGACTTCGTTGTGTAAAAGTATCGCCTTGAAACTTGCTTTGTTTGACTCGATGAATAAACGCCACTGTGTGACATCGTAGACAAAGCCACATTCATTAAAAAGACCTTCAATGTCGTTGCAAAATATAATCGGATGATTTTGAACTTTGACGACTTGCTTCTTTTTATTGATAACTTTCTCGTATTCAAAGTTCACTTTTTCCTCTTTAAAATACTTCGAGAACTTTGATTCACGATCACGATAAGATATTTTGACGCCATGTTGCAGCCACTTATTCTTCTTGCAAAATCCAGCTATTTTCCTAGCAAGTTTCTTGTTTAACGTGCCTCCGATTGTGACCAGAGCGTCTAAAGCAGCTTGATTAATTTCTTTGAATTTCACTTGTTCACCAGTTGGAACAAAGTCGGGATCGTTGATAGGATTGTCAGGGACTAATTTAGTAAAGAAGTTAGTTTCAGTTACATATAGGTACATATCTTACCAGGTAATTCATCTTCTTCTTCAAGTTCTTCAAGTCGCTTCATGGTCGGTGGTTGAGGTGTTGGTTGGTTTGGTAACAGATCAATTGGTGCACTAACAACTCCGTTAAATTCTCGATCATCTTTGTTCAAAGGAATATCCCGTTTGTAATGATAATATCGCTTAGATATGTCAAATCCGGTAATGTCAGACAATAAAAAAAAGCAATCCTTTTTGCAATTCCGAGGAACAAACCATTGGGCAGGTGTACTAAAAGCCAAATGAGATTTTGCATCTCCGTTGAACCAGGCGGTGATTTTGTCGAAACACTTTTTGCAAACAACACGAGGAGCCCAATTTGTGTCTTGATCGGTGACATGAATTTCGCCTCCAAAAAACTTAAAATACTCAACAAAAGCCTTCTTGAACTTGTGTGCTTCTTTGAGTTCAATCCCAAGCAATTTATTCTTTTTTGTACCAACAAACATCATACAGCAATAGCAAAATTTGTTTGGTGAATGTTTATGTGGCGATCTTCCTTGATTCACCTCGTTCACTTTCTGATATGATAAGACCATGATAAGGCCAGGAATAGTCGGAAAATGTGGAAATTTAGAAGCCAAAATAAACCAAACAAAATAAACATCAAAATCAAGCACACACTTTCTTTCAAAGGGTTATTCATGCTATACAGGGCAAAGGTGAAAATTACAAATCATGCAGGTAGTAGTGGCACGGCGAAAAGCGTAAAATTGGCCAGCCAAATAGACAGGCAGACACACAGGTGTCACATGTCAGTCAGTTAGACAGTGGCGAGACAGGTGGCGAATCGCGCTGCGATGGTCAGACAGAATGACCTCAGGTCATAGGCGGCAATTTCTACCGCAGTCACTAAAGGAGCGGGCCCTAAAGCCCATCAAATTAAAGATTCTATAATTGCTCTATCTAGATATCTATCAGGGTTATACAAACCATCACTTGTATATGCAATATTGAGGTAATTAGCTGTTTAGTGGCACCATTGTCAGTGCTATATTGTTACCATATGTTTATTAGAATGAGCTCCAAAGTATGCCTTAAATGGTCATTTTGCAAACTTTGAAATTCAATATCTGATAAACGTATAGATAAAAAACGCTGTTTTTTCGTTAATTATTCTTAAAAATACCTAAAAAAATTATATTTAATAGTTTGAACTCATCCTAAAAAACTTGCATACATGTGCTATCAGAAGTTCATGCGCTATCGTGTCAAGAAATTATCTTCATTTTCTTGAGTACTGTAAAGAAATAAGACATATATAATAAATCCTATTACGAAGGATATCCAAAATGTAGCGCGCTTACGATCTTTATTGATCAATTTGATTTGTGTGGCTATGCAAATTTAGCGCTTGAATTGCTGCAACTTTGCATTCTGGTCTTCGAAAGATTGTTTTAGGTTAGCATTTTCTAAAATGGTTTGCAGCAACTTTGAATGTAGCTTCTCAAATGATTGCTTTAGATTGACATTCTCTTGATCAGATTCATGCAATTTTGAATTCTGATCATAAATAGATTTCATTAAAATGGCATTCTCTTTTCTCAAATCATGTAATTGAGCATTCAACTTATTGACATTCTCTTGACGAGATTGATTCAACTTTGCAGTCTGATTCTTTAAAGATTTTTGTAGGTTGACATTTTCTAGATGGGATTGCTGCAACTTTACATGTTGCTCCTCAAATGATTGTTTTATATTTACATTCTCTTGATTTGATTGTTGTAACTTTGTACTCAATTCATCAAAAGATTTCATTAGAATGACATTTTTTTGATATGATTGATGCAGCTTTTCACTCTGTTCATCAAAAAATTGCTTTAGCTTGATATTTTCTTGATTTGATTGCTGCAACTTTTCACGTTGCTCCTCAAATGATTGTTTTAGATTCGTATTATCTTGATTTGATTGCTGCAATTTTGCGCTCTGCTCATCAAAGGAACTTTTCAGATTGACATTATCTAAAATGGATTGCAGCAACTTTCCACGTTGCTCTTCAAAAGATTGTTTAAGATTGGCATTCTCTTGATTAGATTTCTGCAGCTTTGTACTCTGGCAGTCAAAAGATTTCTTTAAATTTGCATTTTCTTCTTTCAAATGATTTAATTGGTCATTCAGCAAATCGACATTTACTAGATGTGATTGCTGCCACTTTGCACAGTGATTGGCAAAAGATTTCTTTTGATTGATATTTTCTAAATTGGACAGTTGTAACTTTGTACTCAAGTCGTCAAAAGATTTTTTTAGATTGACATTCTCTTGATCAGATTCATGCAACTTTGAATTCTGATCATAGAGAGATTTCATTAGAATGGAATTCTCTTCCTTCAAATGATGCAATTGAGCATTCAACTTATTGACATTCTCTTGGCTTGATTGATGCAACTTTGCATTCTGAGCATCCAAAGACTGTTTTAGATTGGCATTCTCTTGATGAAATTGCTGCAACTTTTCACGTTGCTCCTCTAAAAATTTCTTTATGTTGGTATTCTCTTGGTTGGATTGCCGCAACTTTGCACTCTTATCCTGGGAAGATTTTATTAGATTGAAATTATTTTGAAATGATTGATGTAACTTTGCACTCATCTCCGCAAAAGACTGTTTTTGATTGTCATTTTTCTGTGTCAAATGATGTAATTGATCATTCAACTTATTGACATTTTCTAAATGGGATTGTTGCAACTTTGCACTCATCACCTCAAAAGATTTTTTTAGATTGGAATTCTCTTCTTTCAATTGATTCAATTTAGAATTCAGCTTATTAACATTCTCTAAATAGGATTGCTGTGACTTTTCATTCTGGTCATTGAAATATTTCTTTAGATTGGCATTCTCTAAATGGGTTTGCTTCAACTTTGCAGTCATCTCTGTTAAAAATTGCTTTTGTTTGATATTTTCTTGAATAGATTGTTGCAACTTTGCACTCATCACCTCAAAAGATATCTTTAGATTGACATTCTCTAGATTAGATTGCTGCAACTCTTCACTCTGGTTATCAAAATATTTCTTTAAATCAGCATTTTCTTCCATCAAATGTTTCAATTGATCATTTATCTTATTGACATTCATTTGATTAAATCGTTCATTTTGTTTCAATCGTTCACAATTGTCCATCAACAATTTCCAACTGTCACGTTCTAACTGTAAAGTATTGTACAAATTTTGATTTTCATCTTTAATTTCGTTTATTTCACTGTTGATGAGTTCATAATCACAATTCGATTGCATCGCTTTATCGTGCTCTTTTGTCAATTCAAAATTGAGACTTTGATTTTCAGCTTTCAGTGTCTCCATCTTCTCTGCCAAATCTTTCGTTTCTTTGTCCAATCTGTTCATATTTTCCACATTTGTACAATAAAGTTGTTTCAATTTTTTATATTTGCCTTTAATGAATTTGGCCTTTTCTAGCTCAAGTTTGTCTTGCTTCTCCCTCAAATTGAGATGGTAGTTTTGTTTGGACAAATTTTTCACTTTCGTTTTCAGCTCATTGATATATTTTGCATTCCTCCCACGAGCGAACGTCGAAGTCCGTTCCAAATGGTCAAATTTCTCCTTTAGTGAATGCCAACTTTTGCGCTCGGTTTCGAGTGATTTCCTTAAAATATCATTATCTGTACTCAAATTGTACACTTCACTGTCTAGTCGATTCATTTGATTCATTTGATCGAGATTTGAGGCTTCAAGCTGCTTCAATTGCTCACTTTTGTCTGTCAATGATTTTGAAAATTTTTCACTTAAATTAGAAACCTCGGTTTCTTTCGAATCGATCATTTCCTAAAACATTTTAAACAAAAATTAAAAATTAAATTTTTATATTTAAAGTCAAAATTTACTTTTAGTGAAGTGATCTCGGATTTTTTAGATTTGAGCAGCGCCTCAGTGCGTTCATGATCGATTTTTAATCTAGTAAAAGTTGATCTCAGACACTCCTCACACTCACAATCAACTTCTTCTTCTTCTTTAAATTCTTTTTTGATATTACAATTCATCGCATTCATTTCTCCATTTGGCGACTCGTTTAATGGCACATTAGAATGAGATGGATTTTCATTTTGTACCGGATCGATTGATTCTTGTTCCTGTTTCACAGATGTACTGTTTTGTATTGGTGGAGCACGTTCTTGATCATCATCCTCATCTCCATTATGGTAATCAGCATCAAATGGCCTAATTTGGGTGAACGCTCCACCTGGCGCAAAGTGAACTTGCCTTCGTGCTCCCTTTCCACTACTACTACTATTCGCTAAATCAAATGCACGATTAGATAATGATGATGAACGTTTCATTGTTGATTCAATTTTGAATTGACGAGAGAAATTATCATCACCAAACTAGACCAAATTCATTGGTTGAATGCAATTTGGTCGTGTTTGAATAGTAATGCGAACTTCTTAGTACACTTTTGAATTGTGTGTCCACTTAACAAAAGGAAAAGAATAGCCTTAGCCTCTACACTCCACTGGACAAAGGATATGTTGCACTAGTGTTAACGGCTATACTGCTTTTACAGCTGTAAACAACTGTAGACTGTATATCGTATATAGTAACCGTACTGATGGTACAGCAGCAAATCTCGTCTCGTCATCTACATCTTTTGCGCATCTTGGCTCATAACCTTGAAGTCTATCTGTCAGAGGTACAGAGGTATGGTGGTAGTGGTACACAACGTGTTAATGAGTCATTATCGATTGAACAAGGCAAAGGCTTTGACAACGGCTTTACTCAATACTAAATACTCATACTTTAAACTGAAAAATATATAGAATTTTTACTTTATGGATATTGACAAATTGGTACAAGCGAGCTTTAGTATACTACATATAGCTATACCCAAAATCCAGCGCAGAGTAAACACACAAAGTGATAGACACGAATTCGTAATATTCTAATATATGACCTTGAATTACAAACGAAACAGACGAAATTCAAAAACAGGTTGTAAAATAAAAATGGACAGCATATACATCTGGATATACACTATACCAGTCTAGAGTAGCCTGTAGTGTAGCAGTCTGTAGCAAAAAAACATGTATCGTCTTCTACGAATTTAAATGTTTGCGCAATGCTCACAAACTACATGAAGTTCATGCGCTATCTTAACAACGAGTCTAGAAATTATCTTCACTTTCTTGAGTACGGTAAAAATAATATGTATAATAAATCCTATTACAAAGGATGTTCAAAATGTAGCGCACTAACGACCTTGAATTTTATTGATCCATTTGATTTGTGGCTGAGCAAAGAGCTTAGGCGTTAGCGCGTTCGGAGCTCCATCTGGAGAAATAGAAAGAAAATGTATTTTTTAAATTTTCAACTCTGAATGGAAATAATGAAAAATGTAATGTTGCAGGTATGAAATAATTATTATTAAATCTTATTTTATGTGAGCAAAATATTTAGTATTTGATTATAAATTAATTATCAAATAGAATATTTAAGAAAAAGAAACGATTTATAAAATAAAACATTTAAAAAATAAAAATACAATCTATCACTTGGCCATCAACATTTGACGATAGTCCTGATTGTTTGCTTTGAGTTGGCTTATTGTTTTTTGATTTGATTGATCAAGTAATTTGAGTTTCTCAATTTCGCGAGTCAATATGTTGACATAATCCTGATTAGTTTCGTGCAACTTTACAATCTTCTCCTCGAAAGACTTCTTCAGATTGAAATTCTCTTGGTTTGATTGTTGCAACTTTGCATTCTGATCATCAAATGATTTTTTTAGTTTGACATTCTCTTGGTTTGATTGTTGCAACTTTGCAGTCTGATCCTCGAAAGACTTTTTCAGATTGACATTTTCCTGATTGGATTGCTGCAACTTTGAATGTTGATCATCAAATGATTGTTTTAGTTTGACATTCTCTTGGTTTGATTGCTGCAACTTTGCACTCTGATCATCAAATGATTGTTTTAGTTTGATATTCTCTTGATTTGATTGCTGCAACTTTACAGTCTGATCCTCGAACGATTTCTTTAGATTGACATTCTCTTGATTGGATTGTTGCAACTTTTCACTCTGATCATCAAACAATTTCTTTAGATTGAAATTCTCTTGGTTTGATTGTTGCAACTTTGCATTCTGATCATCGAACGATTTCTTTAAATTGGTTTTCTCTTGGTTTGATTGTTGCAACTTTGCATTCTGATCATCGAACGATTTCTTTAAATTGGTTTTCTCTTGGTTTGATTGCTGCAACTTTGCATTCTGTTCCTCAAATGAATTCATTAGTTTGACATTCTCTTGGTTTGATTGCTGCAACTTTGCATTCTGTTCCTCAAATGAATTCATTAGTTTGACATTCTCTTGGTTTGATTGTTGCAACTTTGCAGTCTGATCCTCGAACGATTTCTTTAGATTGACATTCTCTTGATTGGATTGTTGCAACTTTGCATTCTGTTCCTCGAACGATTTCTTTAAATTGGTATTCTCTTGATTTGACTGTTGCAACTTTGCATTCTGTTCCTCGAAAGAATTCCTTAGTTTGACATTCTCTTGATTGGATTGTTGCAACTTTGAATGTTGATCGTCAAATGATTGTTTTAGTTTGACATTCTCTTGGTTTGATTGCTGCAACTTTGCATTCTGTTCCTCGAATGAATTCATTAGTTTGACATTCTCTTGGTTTGATTGTTGCAACTTTGCATTCTGATCATCGAACGATTTCTTTAAATTGGTTTTCTCTTGGTTTGATTGTTGCAACTTTGCATTCTGATCATCGAACGATTTCTTTAAATTGGTATTCTCTTGGTTTGATTGTTGCAACTTTGCAGTCTGATCCTCGAACGATTTCTTTAGATTGACATTCTCTTGATTGGATTGTTGCAACTTTTCACTCTGATCATCAAACAATTGCTTTAGATTGACATTCTCTTGATTGGATTGATGCAATTTTGAATTCTGTTCCTCGAACGATTTCTTTAAATTGGTATTCTCTTGATTTGACTGTTGCAACTTTGCATTCTGTTCCTCGAACGATTTCTTTAAATTGGTATTCTCTTGATTTGACTGTTGCAACTTTGCATTCTGTTCCTCGAAAGAATTCCTTAGTTTGACATTCTCTTGATTGGATTGTTGCAACTTTGCAGTCTGATCATCGAACGATTTCTTTAGATTGACATTCTCTTGATTGGATTGTTGCAACTTTGCATTCTGATCATCGAACGATTTCTTTAAATTGGTATTCTCTTGGTTTGATTGCTGCAACTTTGCTGTCTGATCATCGAACGATTTCTTTAGTTTGACATTCTCTTGATTGGATTGCTGCAACTTTACAGTCTGATCATCGAACGATTTCTTTAGATTGACATTCTCTTGATTGGATTGTTGCAACTTTTCACTCTGATCATCAAACAATTGCTTTAGATTGACATTCTCTTGATTTGCCTGTTGCAACTTTGCATTCTGTTCCTCGAACGATTTCTTTAAATTGGTATTCTCTTGATTTGCCTGTTGCAACTTTGCATTCTGTTCCTCGAACGATTTCTTTAAATTGGTATTCTCTTGATTTGACTGTTGCAACTTTGCATTCTGTTCCTCGAAAGAATTCCTTAGTTTGACATTCTCTTGATTGGATTGTTGCAACTTTGCATTCTGTTCCTCGAAAGAATTCCTTAGTTTGACATTCTCTTGATTGGATTGTTGCAACTTTGCATTCTGTTCCTCGAAAGAATTCCTTAGTTTGACATTTTCTTGGTTTGATTGTTGCAACTTTTCACTCTGATCCTCGAACGATTTCTTTAGATTGACATTCTCTTGATTGGATTGATGCAATTTTGCATTCTGTTCCTCGAACGATTTCTTTAAATTGGTATTCTCTTGATTTGACTGTTGCAACTTTGCAGTCTGATCATCGAACGATTTCTTTAAATTGGTATTCTCTTGATTTGCCTGTTGCAACTTTGCATTCTGTTCCTCGAACGATTTCTTTAAATTGGTATTCTCTTGATTTGCCTGTTGCAACTTTGCATTCTGTTCCTCGAACGATTTCTTTAAATTGGTATTCTCTTGATTTGATTGTTGCAACTTTTCACTCTGATCATCAAACAATTGCTTTAGATTGACATTCTCTTGATTTGCCTGTTGCAACTTTGCATTCTGTTCCTCGAACGATTTCTTTAAATTGGTATTCTCTTGATTTGACTGTTGCAACTTTGCATTCTGTTCCTCGAACGATTTCTTTAAATTGGTATTCTCTTGATTTGCCTGTTGCAACTTTGCATTCTGTTCCTCGAACGATTTCTTTAAATTGGTATTCTCTTGATTTGCCTGTTGCAACTTTGCATTCTGTTCCTCGAACGATTTCTTTAAATTGGTATTCTCTTGATTTGACTGTTGCAACTTTGCATTCTGTTCCTCGAAAGAATTCCTTAGTTTGACATTCTCTTGGTTTGATTGTTGCAACTTTGCAGTCTGATCATCGAACGATTTCTTTAGATTGACATTCTCTTGATTGGATTGTTGCAACTTTTCACTCTGATCCTCGAACGATTTCTTTAGATTGACATTCTCTTGATTGGATTGATGCAATTTTGCATTCTGTTCCTCGAAAGAATTCCTTAGTTTGACATTCTCTTGGTTTGATTGTTGCAACTTTTCACTCTGATCATCAAACAATTGCTTTAGATTGACATTCTCTTGATTTGCCTGTTGCAACTTTGCATTCTGTTCCTCGAACGATTTCTTTAAATTGGTATTCTCTTGATTGGATTGTTGCAACTTTGCAGTCTGATCATCGAACGATTTCTTTAGATTGACATTCTCTTGATTGGATTGTTGCAACTTTTCACTCTGATCATCAAACAATTGCTTTAGATTGACATTCTCTTGATTTGCCTGTTGCAACTTTGCATTCTGTTCCTCGAACGATTTCTTTAAATTGGTATTCTCTTGATTTGACTGTTGCAACTTTGCATTCTGTTCCTCGAACGATTTCTTTAAATTGGTATTCTCTTGATTTGACTGTTGCAACTTTGCATTCTGTTCCTCGAACGATTTCTTTAAATTGGTATTCTCTTGATTTGACTGTTGCAACTTTGCATTCTGTTCCTCGAACGATTTCTTTAAATTGGTATTCTCTTGATTTGACTGTTGCAACTTTGCATTCTGATCATCGAACGATTTCTTTAAATTGGTATTCTCTTGGTTTGATTGTTGCAACTTTGCACTCATATCATCGAGCGATTTCTTTAAATTGGTAGTTTTTTGGTTTGACTGTTGCAACTTTGCATTCTGTTCCTCGAACGATTTCTTTAGATTGGTATTCTCTTGATTGGATTGATGCAACTTTGCATTCTGTTCCTCGAAAGAATTCCTTAGTTTGACATTCTCTTGGTTTGATTGTTGCAACTTTTCATTCTGATCATCGAACGATTTCTTTAAATTGGTATTCTCTTGATTTGCCTGTTGCAACTTTGCATTCTGTTCCTCGAACGATTTCTTTAAATTGGTATTCTCTTGATTTGACTGTTGCAACTTTGCAGTCTGATCATCGAACGATTTCTTTAAATTGGTATTCTCTTGGTTTGATTGTTGCAACTTTGCACTCATATCATCGAGCGATTTCTTTAAATTGGTATTATCTTCCTTAAAATGATGTAATTGATCGTTCAACTTGTTCACATTTTCAAGATTAAATCGTTCACTTTGTTTCAATCGTTCAAAATTATCCATCAACAATTTCCAACTATCACGTTCCACCTGTAGAGAACTGTTCAAAATATGATTTTCATCTTTCATTTTGTTGAACTCATTGTACATTTGTTCATATTCACAATTTGATTGCGCCACTTTTTCAATTTTCTCCTTCAATCTAAGATTGAGACTTTCATTTTCGGTTTTCAGTGTCTCCATCTTTTCGGTAAAAAGATTCATATCACGTTCTAAGTTGTTTATATTTGCCACATTTGAACAATAAAGTTGTTTCAATTTTTTATATTTGTCTTTAATGAATTTGGAATTTTCATGTTCAAGATGGTCATTTTTCATCTTCAATTTGAGATCATCGTTTTGTTTGGTCAAATCAATCAATTTTACTTCCAAGTTATAAACATATTTAGGATTCGATTTATGTTGAACTTTTGCAGTTCGTTCCAATTTGTCAAATTTATTTTTTAAAGAATGCCAACTTGCACGCTCCGTTTCAAGGGATTTGTTTAAAATACTATTTTCAACACTCAAATTGTAGACTTCTGTGTCTAGTTGATTAAGTTGTTCAAGGTTTGAGACTTCAATCTGCTTCAATTCCTCACTTTTGTCAGTCAATGATTTTTCTAACTGCTCCTTCAAGTCTGAAATCTCGGTTTCTTTCAAATCGATCATTTCCTAGTAAACCAAAAAGTACAAATTAAATTTTTAAAAATATTTGTGAGTAAATTTACCTTTAGAGAAATAATTTCAGATTCTTTGGATTCAAGCTGTGTATCAATGGATTCTTCGATATCATTTGGTTTGGAATCCGTTGCACAAATCGATCCAAAACACTTCTCACACTCACAATCAGCATCATCTTCAAATTCTTGTTTGATATTAAAATTCTGATTCACCTGTTCACGTGCTGACTCGTTCAATGTTGCATTTTCTATACGACTAGATTTGTTAGTAGAGTGAGATGGGTAAATTTGGATCGATTCGCTTGATTCTAGTTGTTCTTCCTCAAATGTACAGTTTTGTGAAGAGCCTTCGACTTGGTTTTCATTTCCACCGTGAAAATCAGCTTCAAATTGTCGAATTTGAGTGAGCGTTTCATCTGGCGCAAAATGAACTTGTCTTCGAACTCGCTTTCCAAACGATAAATCCACTTCACGATTAAATAATGACGATCGTTTCATTGGTATGATGTTGATTCAATTTTGAATTGACGCTAAATTATCCCCAAATTATAGACAATTCATTAGTTTAGCGATTTAGTCTTGTTTACATAGTATTATTGAAACTTCTTAATTTAAGGCGCAAGCCACGTACACTTACGAGCAAGAGAGCTAGATTGTTTTAAAACACAACACAGCAATATAGCAGCGATACAGCTGCCACATGTACATTTACACAACAACACACAATTTGTGTATACCAAAACAGTAGTTGGAAGTGCATAGTAACAGTGAATTTAAAATCACTAAGGTGATTGTCTATCAACCAAAACTCTTGAACTTGTGACTACTTTGAAGTGTGTACTTTAAGCAAAGCAAAGTATACCTTAGCCACTACACCGTTGTATGCCATGTACCTGTGCGCTGCGCACATGAACACAACTGTACATCTATACAACTGTACACAGTTGTACAAATGTACAAAAGCAAACCTGACTCGTCTTCTACATTTACATGTTTGCGCATCACCACGAAGTTTATGTTCCATCTAAAGTACAGTAGTTGTGTGATTATTGTATCTGTTATATTTGCGATGCAAATACATCGTGAGAATAGTATTTCAGTTTAGTGACTCATAAAAATCGACTTGACGGAGAAAATGCCGCAGAAACGGGTGATCCATTAACCAAAGGGCCATACAATCTACTCAAATCAAGGAGTAAGATATTCAGCAGAAACAGAGAGTTGCAATGCATCATTATCTGCTATCGTATATATCGTATTGCAAAAAAAACCAATAGAGACATAGTGGCAGTGCAATATGTCCTTGAATAACATAAACAAGCGGATTTCCAAAAACAAAACTTGTTGCACAAAAATGATGCGGCTAGCACACTGCAGCTATCACATCTTATACTGCGACTTTGGAGTGGAAGTGTTTTACTCATGAATCATCAGTAGTCCAGTGAACATCCAACTTTATTTTATCTTTATTCGTTGTATTTTGTCACAAAGTGTTACTAGCCAAAAATGGCCATCGATCAAAATTCTGACATCAATTCGTCCTTTTCTCTATTCAAACACATTAAACATCATACCTACAAATGGACGATAGATGATTTTGCAAATTTGTTGACCAAAAATTTGAAAACCGACAACTTTGGATACAAATATGTAGAAACTGACATTTTTGCCCATCCCCACTGTGGCGGTGTCTAGTTCAAATTGGACTTGTATCCAGATGGAAATCAAGAAATTGCTCGAAATTATGTTTGCGTCAATTTGCGCTTAGTGTCGAGTGTTCTCAAAAAGAATGACGCATATTTTAAAATATCAATTCTGAATGAGAACAATGAAAAATGTAATGTTGCGAGTATGTATTAATTTTCATGTTAATTTTTCTTGATTTAAAAAATTAAATCTTATCTTATTAGAATCAAAAAGACCAATTAGTTTCGATGAAAGTGAAGCTTGGGGTTGGGCTTTTATTTATCGTGATCAACTTTTGGAACCATCAAATGGATTATTGTCCAATGGAAAGTTGACTTTATTGATTAAGGTAATTATATTAACAACATATCAAATTATTATCAAATTAATTATAGATTCAAGTTTTCGGTGAAGAAATTCTCAACGCAGAAATGCAAAAAAGAAAAGAAAAAGAAATTCTTTTGCATAACGCTCTATCCATTGGAGAAGATCATGGCAAACTGCTCGACAGTGGAGAGTTGAGTGATTTTACATTTGTGGTGGAAGGTAAAGAACTTCGAGTCCACAAAGCTATTCTCGCATCTCGTTCGCCATACTTCTCAGCAATGTTTAGACAAAGTAGCATGAAGGAGGCCATTGAAAACAGATTTCAGATAATTGAATTCAGCGTTGAAGTAATGCAAGATCTGTTGCGTTATGTTTACTCTGGCGTTTACGAACCAAAGGAGCAAAACATTGCCGATTTGTTCATCGCAGCGCATAGAGTAATAAGTTATACAATTTTGTCAATAATTGCTTAATTTCATATTTCTAGTATGAGCTAGAAAAGCTGAAAGATTTGTGTGAAAATTCGTTGTGCTCACTGGTGACTGCTGACACAGCCTCAGACCTTCGGGCACTTGCAGAACTTTACAATGCAGAAAAGTTGAAAACGGCTATATCACACAATCTTTAATTCTAAGATATTTTAAGTAATTTTTAAAAACAAGCTCCACGGATTACGGACAAGGACCAATTTATCACAATAAATATACAAACAGAAATTCTTCTAGAACGATATATTTATATTGAAGGCTCGAATTATTGAAAATAATGTAAATGATCTTTGTTTATATTATTAACGTTTGTGAATTAAGTAAAATAAAATAAAGAAAATTGGCAAAATATATTTCAATGCTTAAGTTGAGACATTACAAAAAAGCCATCTGTATTCTTACATTTAAAATGCAATTTTAGTGCTATGCTAATCATCATTCAATTTGACAGACAAAATGACTGGTTGCAAAAGCATTTGAGTATAGTTTGAAGTAAATCATTAAAAGAAAATTATGTAATTATATCATTATGTCATTATACTTCTCCTGTACTTCGACGTAAGTTGAATTGGAATTGTTTACGATATTTTATAATACACAATGAGTCAATACAATAGCGCTTAAATGATTAACACAAGTTTTATGGAAAATTATTAAAACCATTTTACGGAATTTTCTACTTCCATTAACTTGATTGAAAATTATAATACCCAATCATAGATTTACTAAGTACCTTGCAAACAAAATATTAGTTAATCGACATTTAGCTGGAATTTGAGATTCCACAGGTTAAATATTTCTTAAATTACTGCTGTGGATTTTTTGCTAATTATATTAATGCAATCAATATTTTTTATTCAAAAAATCTTATATAAATTGAAAATGTAATTGTATTTGAAATTGACCATTTATCAATCGATCTAACAATTCTTTTCAATTAACAATTTCTTCAATATCTAAGTTTTATTTTATCGTAGTTTTTTTTGTCAAAATCATTATTTTAAAAATGTTTAAGATTGTACATTTTCTTTGCATTATTATGATTTGTAGGTAAAGCCCGATTTAAATTTAATTTTTTCATAATTTTAATAACAATTTTCAGCCCACTAGACATCAATAAAAATGAAACAGAAGAATTTTTATCACGTTGATATGTTTACAGATGTGATGGACAATCTTATTCCTGAAAATTACAACAAACACTTACGACCAAATTATGGAGGTATCGTTTATTGAGTAATCTAAACAATGCTTTCACTATTTTCTTTTCCATATTAGATAACGATAAATTAACTTTTGTAAATGTCTCGATTTTAATCGAAGACATTAGCGCGATTTCGGAAACAGAAATGGTATAATTTTTTGATAATGTGTATGATAACGTTTATTTTATTTTTTATATAGGAATACAAAGTTGATCTTCAGATTAGTCATTTTTGGAAAGACAGTCGATTGAAATTCCCATATAGAAAAGACTTTCAAAGTGTCATTTTAGGTGGCGATTTTATAAGAAAAATTTGGCTTCCGGACACTATTTTTAAAAATGAAAAAAATACAAGGAAATTCAAATCCCTTCGTTGACACGAAGTGATTTGTCCCTTCGGGAACATTTCCTTGTAAAACGCCCTTCGGGCGTGAATTAAGAATAAGTTACGTAAAGTTATGAAAAAGATAAGAATGATTCAAATAAGAAAATTGCTTTAGTTTAAAACTCTAGTCATAAAAATTCACATTAAAAACAAACTTATTAGACCAAGTTTAAGTTGTAGAGCAATTTGGCCAGGTTCCCTTGAATCCCATATCGCTTTGTTAATGTCATATTGTAGATACCAACGAATAACTTCACTAATGCTGGTGATGATAATGACACATGATGAGATATGAAAATGATTTAAAGTTCATCTGAATCGGATTGATAAGAAAATCACTAGTAAGAACGGAACAATGGTTCTATTATTAAGGTTATAAAAGCGAGTGCTCTTCTTGAAGTGAACATGACATTGAGTTGAACAATAAGTTATCCAACAAAGTGGACTTCCTAAAAGATACTTAATAAACTTATTAATTTGGCTGGGTAAGAATTTTGTTTAGTAGATGAATCAAATAATTTCGGAATAGCCACTAATGTGGAGCGACGATGTGTGAGAACGACGACAGCTTGGCTATGACGACTCGACACTTTCATAGAATATTGGTCTGAACTTATTGCTGTTACGCATAATTCTACCGAGAAATGGCCCAAAGTTAAATCCACCAACTCACTTTGCCTTCACCCGAAATAGGTGTTCGATTAAAACGGGCAACTGGATGCGGAAAATATCTAGTGCAGATTGCTGAAGGTTGAACTGTTTCTGGTTATCGGGTTGCTTGCTAACGATGTGTTTATGTTTATTATTGTTTGTTAAAGATTATGTTTACAAAAGTCACTAACCACGGCTCTCCTGTCCGTTGACAACGCTTGAATAGGCAAGAAATGATAGGCACCAAAAGTAGAAAATTGATTTAGTTCGCATATTTTGAACGATTCCGAATCGATGGAAACCAACATTTCGCATTGATAAGTAATCTTTAATTAAAAGCATAAAGGTTAAACAGGTCTATTCCGGATATAGTGAAAGATGCTTACCAAAACAAAGTGGAAATAATTCATTTTGTAAATCAAAGATAAAAAGATGGTAATGACTAATTAGTTTCGTCACGACGAAACCATTCAGACTTTTGTAGTAGGGCTTTCTTGGTTGTTTTGTTGATACTTGGTTTCGGTGAAAAAACAAAAACAAAAACGGCAAAACACATTGCAGATCACACACATCAACACATTACTCGTACAAAAGCAGTAAACAGTGGATAAAGTGAATCCCATAAAGTGATCATGTTTGATGAACGATGAGAAAAATTGCGTTGAGAAGTTCGGTAAGTTGAGTAAGTCTTGAGTAACAAATTCAGCGGACAATGTTTCATGAAACAAACAACACAAAACACAATCACATATCTACTTCCATGGAATACTGCATACTGCAGTAGACTCTCACAAAACATCCTTGAAATCACGATGTTTCATTTCTGTAAACAGAAGAAAATATTCCTTTGTTAGTCATTTACAGATGAAAATAGCTTAACTTGTAAGGATGATAATGGTGATCGCAATTAGAGTACATAAAGTCAGAAAATGCACTCGCCGCTTGTTTACGTAGATGAGATTGATAGAATTTGATTGATTTAACTCGTTCGTGGTCGGTATGGTTGACACATGACACAAAGAAAACATCGGGAAAAGGCAAAAATAAGCAAGTTTACTCGTGAACGAGATGCCAGAGCTAGAGCGGTAACAGCTGACATTTGTAAACAATACATGCAATACAGTCGAGTGAATTCAATGGCGTATTCAGAAGATTATTGCCTTAAGTGCTGTGTGTGAACGGTGCCCCTTCCTTTCACTGAACTAAAGTTGAAATGCCTCGTCCCACATTTGCCTTCCACTGCACTAACATCCGATCAATATGTTACGTCCCTTTTTTAACTTCCACTGCGCTGTGGGGCGATGAAATTGTTTCCTCCTTCTTTAACCTTCTACTGTATTGATGGGCATGTACCCTTACGAGCCTTGTAATATTAGTATATAGTGATTCTTAATCATAAATCTATTTTCTCAGACAGCACTACTTTGCTTCAAATAAGATATCATGGAAACATCATTTATCAAACATGGTAAAAGCGAATAACACAAAACTTTTGTCATTAAATTATCATTTTATTTATAAGGTTGACTAGCGTTTTGAATTGCAAAATGAACCTTATGCTTTTTCCACTAGATCAACAGAAATGTTCAATCATCATTAAAAGCTGTAAGTTTTATTAAATTATGTTTGCTCTTGTTAGTAATTAAAAATCTACTTATTAGATGGCTACAAATTTGGGATAAGATATCGTTGGGCTGAAAGGCCATATTCAGTTTCAGTTGACTCAAATGTTAATTTTCAAAATTATCGTTTGCTCGGCTACAGTAAATCTGAACATGTGCTCCTTTTCAATAATCTTGGTAAATACAAAACAAATTTTAAAATTTTAATTCTGTTAAATTGCTTTTAATTCCAAAGACGCAAATGAAACAGCGTTAAAATGTGACTTTTTCTTGGCTCGATCAGTGGGTTACTACGTGTTTCAGGTGTATATTCCAGCTTTTATTTTAGTCATCATCTCGTGGATGCCGTTTTGGCTCGATCGAACTGACAATCACGCTCGTGTGGCTCTGGGCGTGACAGCAGTGCTCACCATGACAACAATAATCACCAACTCACGTTCCGAATTTCCCAAAATCTCATATTTAAAAGCAATTGACGTTTATTTATTGGCCTGCTTCATGATGGTGTTCTTTTCATTGATTGAATGCACAGCCGTTGGTTATTTCGATGGCAAGATTAGCAAGTGTGTGCACAAGGCTGATTTAAGCAAGTCAAAAATGGCCGATTTGACAAATGGCCAATTTAAACCGGTTCACAGTAAATTAGAAGAAGATGATGATCTTCCTGATTCAGGAGTTTCAAAAAAGGTTAACACGAGTGCAATTGATATGATTGCTCGGTGGTTGTTTCCACTCATATTTTTTCTTTTCAATCTTATCTACATTGTTGGACTTTTTACACTTGTCACAATTGCATACAAAGATCGGGTTATACAAGAGCAATTCTAGAATTTATTGTCCAATAAATTTCTTTTCAATAATTTTGTGAAATAAAGTTGATTGTTTTAAATATTTTTGAGAATTAGACATTAATAGATTTATAGTTTAAACAGCATTGAAATAAATTAAATTACGCATCTCAAAAATTACATCTCCGATATGTTCCAACTTTTTCAATTAATCTCAACATGAAATCATTTATCATTGCAATTGCGATTGCCTTACTGTTGTTATCTGTATGCCCGTTGTACCTACTAATACACAAATTGACAAAATCGCATTATCCATCCACTTGCATCATAGGTGGCGCAAAAGGCCATCCGACGGAGAATTTCCCTATATTGCCACACTCAAATTCTTTGGCAATAAAGATCCACCAAGTTGGGGGCGTGGAAGCATTATTTGATGAAAGTCAGCATTGACTCACACTGTCTGGTCAGTGTCAATGATGACTATGACGATCGATTGTACTCATCGGTCTACTCATGGCTTGGTGATGACGGTCCGACTAACCTCGTGTCTGGTGACTGGTTTGTGCTTGGTCATCGTATGGTGGTGTCGCCCTGGTGTTCACCCTCTCCTGGCTATATAAGTCGTCGTCTGCCAATGCCTCGTTAGTTCAGTTGGAGGCTTACTGTGCCCTAGTAAGTTCTCAGGAAGTTGTGTGCCTCCGTGCTCGATCTAACTTGCCTTCTGTTCTCCTTGTAGGTCCTATTGTACTTAACCTTTGCCTTACTACCTTGCGCTGGTACCCTCTGCGTGTTTGCTACTGAGACTTTAACCTAACCTTTCCTATCCCTTTCTGTATTATATTTCCCTACTGTTTGTATTATATCCTAAGTCAATAATTCCTATAAGTAAAATCTTATCATTATTCTGACCTGCTGGATCGTCCAATTCGATGCAGTTGTTTGTTCAAGGACAAGAAAATATATGCATATTTCGGGTACCATCTGTGAATATTAGAAATAGGATCAGTTAATTAGTACTCGTAAAGTTTCATAAATTATGACTCATAATAGACATCTAAAATGACTTACTAGAGATCGGATTGGAAATAAAAAAAATTAGTTAGCACCCATTTTTCTCCATTGGTGCTTCCACCGCAACTTGGTAGTTCATTATTCTCAAAGAATATGAGTGTTGTCAATAAAAGGCCAAATTTCCCATCGGTCGACATTAACGCCACCAATGATCCATAAGTGGGCGTGGATGATGCTATTTTGTAAATTTGTGTATTTGTGCAGGTACAACGGCCATAGAGGCCAACAGTAATTTGGAATATGCTGGAGAGATGTCATGTTCTGAAGCGCATGCATTTATACATACATTTTCATTTTTGAACGCAAATTGAACGTGTTAGTTTGAACATCAAGCATTATTATCTCCTTCAAGCGCACATATGGTACTGCTGCTTTGCCTCATAAATACTTAATTAAAATTAACTAACTTATCGAATTTGAGTACACACTGTTGGTGTGCGTGTTGGATCAATTGTAGTTTTTGTCTATCTCAAGTGGTTTGTTTGTTGGATTGTTTGCACTTTGATGTACTTTGCAAAAGTTAGATGAGTACAGATCACATCATGATTGATACCTTGGATGGATGGATGGCTGCTGTCAACCTGTCTATTGAGATTAATTTCACATGGATGTAAATTACCCAATAGGATTGCGTAACCGTCCGAGCGGATGTAAAGATGCTCGAGAACATGTATTGAGGTTGATAAGTCACTTGTGGTAATGAGTGGTGCCTTGACCGTTTTGAAACTGAAAGGAAAGTTAACGTTTTCGGAACTCATAAAGGTCGAGTACCAGTCGGTGAAATCCGAACTGTGTAAATGTGCCAGTCTGCGAGTTAATGTTTTTTGTATTTGAATGTGTAGTTGAGAATTTTCCGGAAATCATTCACTAAAACATGTACAAATTTAGTTCAATCAACTCAAAATAACTGTCCCTAAGACTTTTTACCCAATAGTATAACAATTAAATTCCTTAGCCCCCATTAAGCCATTTTAAAATATTTCAAATTATTCTAAATTACCAAATGCTCATTGGACACAGACACACACACACACACAAACTGATGTGGTGATGATGACTGTTGTGCATTGTGACCAACCTGACAAAGATCGTTTTAAACAACCTTCATATACCAAATGCTCATTGGACACAGACACACACACACACACACACACACACACTGATGTGGTGATGATGACTGTTGTGCATTGTGACCAACCTGACAAAGATCGTTTTAAACAACCTTCATATACCAAATGCTCATTGGACACACACTCACTCACTCACTCAATGATGTGGTGATGATGACTGTTGTGTATTGTGAACAACCTTACAAAGATCGTTTTAAACAACCTTCATATACCAAATGCTCATTGGACACAGACACACACACACTCAATGATGTGGTGATGATGACTGTAGAGCATTGTGACCAACCTGACAAAGATCGTTTTAAACAACCTTCATATACCAAATGCTCATTGGACACAGACACACACACACACACTGATGTGGTGATGATGACTGTTGTGTATTGTGACCAACCTGACAAAGATCGTTTTAAACAACCTTCATATACCAAATGCTCATTGGACACAGACACACACTCACTCAATGATGTGGTGATGATGACTGTTGTGTATTGTGAACAACCTGACAAAGATCGTTTTAAACAACCTTCATATACCAAATGCTCATTGGACACACACACACACACACTGATGTGGTGATGATGACTGTTGTGCATTGTGACCAACCTGACAAAGATCGTTTTAAACAACCTTCATATACCAAATGCTCATTGGACACAGACACACACACACACACACACACACACTGATGTGGTGATGATGACTGTTGTGCATTGTGACCAACCTGACAAAGATCGTTTTAAACAACCTTCATATACCAAATGCTCATTGGACACACACTCACTCACTCACTCAATGATGTGGTGATGATGACTGTTGTGTATTGTGACCAACCTGACAAAGATCGTTTTAAACAACCTTCATATACCAAATGCTCATTGGACACACACTCACTCACTCACTCAATGATGTGGTGATGATGACTGTTGTGTATTGTGACCAACCTGACAAAGATCGTTTTAAACAACCTTCATATACCAAATGCTCATTGGACACACACTCACTCACTCACTCAATGATGTGGTGATGATGACTGTTGTGTATTGTGACCAACCTGACAAAGATCGTTTTAAACAACCTTCATATACCAAATGCTCATTGGACACACACTCACACACACACACACACTGATGTGGTGATGATGACTGTTGTGCATTGTGACCAACCTGACAAAGATCGTTTTAAACAACCTTCATATACCAAATGCTCATTGGACACAGACACACACACACACACACACACACACACACACACAAACTGATGTGGTGATGATTACTGTTGTGCATTGTGACCAACCTGACAAAGATCGTTTTAAACAACCTTCATATACCAAATGCTCATTGGACACACACACACACACACACACACTCAATGATGTGGTGATGATGACTGTTGTGCATTGTGACCAACCTGACAAAGATCGTTTTAAACAACCTTCATATACCAAATGCTCATTGGACACACACTCACACACACACACACACTGATGTGGTGATGATGACTGTTGTGCATTGTGACCAACCTGACAAAGATCGTTTTAAACAACCTTCATATACCAAATGCTCATTGGACACACACACACACACACACACTCAATGATGTGGTGATGATGACTGTTGTGTATTGTGACCAACCTGACAAAGATCGTTTTAAACAACCTTCATATACCAAATGCTCATTGGACACAGACACACACACACACACACACACACACACACACACACACTGATGTGGTGATGATGACTGTTGTGCATTGTGACCAACCTGACAAAGATCGTTTTAAACAACCTTCATATACCAAATGCTCATTGGACACACACACACTCACTCACTCAATGATGTGGTGATGATGACTGTTGTGCATTGTGACCAACCTGACAAAGATCGTTTTAAACAACCTTTATATACCAAATGCTCATTGGACACACACACACTCACTCACTCAATGATGTGGTGATGATGACTGTTGTGCATTGTGACCAACCTGACAAAGATCGTTTTAAACAACCTTTATATACCAAATGCTCATTGGACACACACACACTCACTCACTCAATGATGTGGTGATGATGACTGTTGTGCATTGTGACCAACCTGACAAAGATCGTTTTAAACAACCTTCATATACCAAATGCTCATTGGACACAGACACACACACACTCACTCACTCACTCAATGATGTGGTGATGATGACTGTTGTGTATTGTGACCAACCTGACAAAGATCGTTTTAAACAACCTTTATATACCAAATGCTCATTGGACACACACACACTCACTCACTCAATGATGTGGTGATGATGACTGTTGTGTATTGTGACCAACCTGACAAAGATCGTTTTAAACAACCTTTATATACCAAATGCTCATTGGACACACACACACACACACACACACACTGATGTGGTGATGATGACTGTTGTGCATTGTGACCAACCTGACAAAGATCGTTTTAAACAACCTTTATATACCAAATGCTCATTGGACACACACACACACACACACACACACTGATGTGGTGATGATGACTGTTGTGCATTGTGACCAACCTGACAAAGATCGTTTTAAACAACCTTTATATACCAAATGCTCATTGGACACACACACACACACACACACAAACTGATGTGGTGATGATGACTGTTGTGCATTGTGACCAACCTGACAAAGATCGTTTTAAACAACCTTCATATACCAAATGCTCATTGGACACACACTCACACACACACACAAACTGATGTGGTGATGATGACTGTTGTGCATTGTGACCAACCTGACAAAGATCGTTTTAAACAACCTTCATATACCAAATGCTCATTGGACACACACTCACACACACACACAAACTGATGTGGTGATGATGACTGTTGTGCATTGTGACCAACCTGACAAAGATCGTTTTAAACAACCTTCATATACCAAATGCTCATTGGACACACACTCACACACACACACAAACTGATGTGGTGATGATGACTGTTGTGCATTGTGACCAACCTGACAAAGATCGTTTTAAACAACCTTCATATACCAAATGCTCATTGGACACACACTCACACACACACACAAACTGATGTGGTGATGATGACTGTTGTGCATTGTGACCAACCTGACAAAGATCGTTTTAAACAACCTTCATATACCAAATGCTCATTGGACACACACTCACACACACACACAAACTGATGTGGTGATGATGACTGTTGTGCATTGTGACCAACCTGACAAAGATCGTTTTAAACAACCTTCATATACCAAATGCTCATTGGACACACACTCACACACACACACAAACTGATGTGGTGATGATGACTGTTGTGCATTGTGACCATCCTGACAAAGATCGTTTTAAACAACCTTCATATACCAAATGCTCATTGGACACAGACACACACTCACTCAATGATGTGGTGATGATGACTGTTGTGTATTGTGACCAACCTGACAAAGATCGTTTTAAACAACCTTTATATACCAAATGCTCATTGGACACACACACACACACACACACACACTGATGTGGTGATGATGACTGTTGTGCATTGTGACCAACCTGACAAAGATCGTTTTAAACAACCTTCATATACCAAATGCTCATTGGACACACACACACTCACTCACTCAATGATGTGGTGATGATGACTGTTGTGTATTGTGACCAACCTGACAAAGATCGTTTTAAACAACCTTCATATACCAAATGCTCATTGGACACAGACACACACACACTCAATGATGTGGTGATGATGACTGTAGAGCATTGTGACCAACCTGACAAAGATCGTTTTAAACAACCTTCATATACCAAATGCTCATTGGACACAGACACACACACACTCAATGATGTGGTGATGATGACTGTTGTGCATTGTGACCAACCTGACAAAGATCGTTTTAAACAACCTTCATATACCAAATGCTCATTGGACACAGACTCACTCACTCACTCAATGATGTGGTGATGATGACTGTTGTGTATTGTGACCAACCTGACAAAGATCGTTTTAAACAACCTTCATATACCAAATGCTCATTGGACACAGACACACACACACTGATGTGGTGATGATGACTGTTGTGCATTGTGACCAACCTGACAAAGATCGTTTTAAACAACCTTCATATACCAAATGCTCATTGGACACAGACACACACACACACACACACACTGATGTGGTGATGATGACTGTTGTGCATTGTGACCAACCTGACAAAGATCGTTTTAAACAACCTTCATATACCAAATGCTCATTGGACACACACTCACACACACACACACACTGATGTGGTGATGATGACTGTTGTGTATTGTGACCAACCTGACAAAGATCGTTTTAAACAACCTTCATATACCAAATGCTCATTGGACACACACTCACTCACTCACTCAATGATGTGGTGATGATGACTGTTGTGTATTGTGAACAACCTGACAAAGATCGTTTTAAACAACCTTCATATACCAAATGCTCATTGGACACACACACACACACACACACACACTGATGTGGTGATGATGACTGTTGTGCATTGTGACCAACCTGACAAAGATCGTTTTAAACAACCTTCATATACCAAATGCTCATTGGACACACACTCACTCACTCACTCAATGATGTGGTGATGATGACTGTTGTGTATTGTGACCAACCTGACAAAGATCGTTTTAAACAACCTTCATATACCAAATGCTCATTGGACACAGACACACACACACACACTGATGTGGTGATGATGACTGTTGTGCATTGTGACCAACCTGACAAAGATCGTTTTAAACAACCTTCATATACCAAATGCTCATTGGACACAGACACACACACACACACTGATGTGGTGATGATGACTGTTGTGTATTGTGAACAACCTGACAAAGATCGTTTTAAACAACCTTCATATACCAAATGCTCATTGGACACAGACACACACTCACTCAATGATGTGGTGATGATGACTGTTGTGTATTGTGACCAACCTGACAAAGATCGTTTTAAACAACCTTCATATACCAAATGCTCATTGGACACAGACACACACACACTCAATGATGTGGTGATGATGACTGTTGTGTATTGTGACCAACCTGACAAAGATCGTTTTAAACAACCTTCATATACCAAATGCTCATTGGACACAGACACACACTCAATGATGTGGTGATGATGACTGTTGTGCATTGTGAACAACCTGACAAAGATCGTTTTAAACAACCTTCATATACCAAATGCTCATTGGACACAGACACACACACACACACACACACACACACACACACACACTGATGTGGTGATGATGACTGTTGTGCATTGTGACCAACCTGACAAAGATCGTTTTAAACAACCTTCATATACCAAATGCTCATTGGACACACACACACACACACACACACACTGATGTGGTGATGATGACTGTTGTGCATTGTGAACAACCTGACAAAGATCGTTTTAAACAACCTTCATATACCAAATGCTCATTGGACACACACACACTCACTCACTCAATGATGTGGTGAGGATGACTGTAGTGCATTGTGACCAACCTGACAAAGATCGTTTTAAACAACCTTCATATACCAAATGCTCATTGGACACAGACACACACACAATCACTCACTCACTCAATGATGTGGTGAGGATGAATGTAGTGTATTGTGACCAACCTGACAAAGATCGTTTTAAACAACCTTCATATACCAAATGCTCATTGGACACACACACACTCACTCACTCAATGATGTGGTGATGATGACTGTTGTGTATTGTGACCAACCTGACAAAGATCGTTTTAAACAACCTTCATATAGCAAATGCTCATTGGACACAGACACACACTCACTCACTCACTGATGTGGTGAGGATGACTGTAGTGTATTGTGACCAACCTGACAAAGATCGTTTTAAACAACCTTCATATACCAAATGCTCATTGGACACACACTCACACACACACACAAACTGATGTGGTGATGATGACTGTTGTGCATTGTGACCAACCTGACAAAGATCGTTTTAAACAACCTTCATATACCAAATGCTCATTGGACACACACTCACACACACACACAAACTGATGTGGTGATGATGACTGTTGTGCATTGTGACCAACATGACAAAGATCGTTTTAAACAACCTTCATATACCAAATGCTCATTGGACACACACTCACACACACACACAAACTGATGTGGTGATGATGACTGTTGTGCATTGTGACCAACCTGACAAAGATCGTTTTAAACAACCTTCATATACCAAATGCTCATTGGACACACACTCACACACACACACAAACTGATGTGGTGATGATGACTGTTGTGCATTGTGACCAACCTGACAAAGATCGTTTTAAACAACCTTCATATACCAAATGCTCATTGGACACACACTCACACACACACACAAACTGATGTGGTGATGATGACTGTTGTGCATTGTGACCAACCTGACAAAGATCGTTTTAAACAACCTTCATATACCAAATGCTCATTGGACACACACTCACACACACACACAAACTGATGTGGTGATGATGACTGTTGTGCATTGTGACCAACCTGACAAAGATCGTTTTAAACAACCTTCATATACCAAATGCTCATTGGACACACACACACACACTCACTCAATGATGTGGTGATGATGACTGTTGTGTATTGTGACCAACCTGACAAAGATCGTTTTAAACAACCTTCATATACCAAATGCTCATTGGACACACACACACACACACTCAATGATGTGGTGATGATGACTGTAGAGCATTGTGACCAACCTGACAAAGATCGTTTTAAACAACCTTCATATACCAAATGCTCATTGGACACAGACACACACACACTCAATGATGTGGTGATGATGACTGTTGTGTATTGTGACCAACCTGACAAAGATCGTTTTAAACAACCTTCATATACCAAATGCTCATTGGACACACACACACACTCACTCAATGATGTGGTGATGATGACTGTTGTGTATTGTGACCAACCTGACAAAGATCGTTTTAAACAACCTTCATATACCAAATGCTCATTGGACACAGACACACACACACTCAATGATGTGGTGATGATGACTGTTGTGTATTGTGACCAACCTGACAAAGATCGTTTTAAACAACCTTCATATACCAAATGCTCATTGGACACAGACACACACACACTGATGTGGTGATGATGACTGTTGTGTATTGTGACCAACCTGACAAAGATCGTTTTAAACAACCTTCATATACCAAATGCTCATTGGACACAGACACACACACACACACACACACACACACACACACAAACTGATGTGGTGATGATGACTGTTGTGCATTGTGACCAACCTGACAAAGATCGTTTTAAACAACCTTCATATACCAAATGCTCATTGGACACAGACACACACACACACACACACTGATGTGGTGATGATGACTGTTGTGTATTGTGACCAACCTGACATAGATCGTTTTAAACAACCTTCATATACCAAATGCTCATTGGACACAGACACACACACACACACACACACACACACACACACACACTGATGTGGTGATGATGACTGTTGTGTATTGTGACCAACCTGACAAAGATCGTTTTAAACAACCTTCATATACCAAATGCTCATTGGACACACACACACACACACAAACTCAATGATGTGGTGATGATGACTGTTGTGCATTGTGACCAACCTGACAAAGATCGTTTTAAACAACTTTCATATACCAAATGCTCATTGGACACACACACACTCACTCACTCACTGATGTGGTGATGATGACTGTTGTGCATTGTGACCAACCTGACAAAGATCGTTTTAAACAACCTTCATATACCAAATGCTCATTGGACACAGACACACACACAATCACTCACTCACTCAATGATGTGGTGAGGATGAATGTAGTGTATTGTGACCAACCTGACAAAGATCGTTTTAAACAACCTTCATATACCAAATGCTCATTGGACACACACTCACACACACACACAAACTGATGTGGTGATGATGACTGTTGTGCATTGTGACCAACCTGACAAAGATCGTTTTAAACAACCTTCATATAGCAAATGCTCATTGGACACAGACACACACTCACTCACTCACTGATGTGGTGAGGATGACTGTTGTGCATTGTGACCAACCTGACAAAGATCGTTTTAAACAACCTTCATATAGCAAATGCTCATTGGACACAGACACACACTCACTCACTCACTGATGTGGTGAGGATGACTGTAGTGTATTGTGACCAACCTGACAAAGATCGTTTTAAACAACCTTCATATAGCAAATGCTCATTGGACACAGACACACACTCACTCACTCACTGATGTGGTGAGGATGACTGTAGTGTATTGTGACCAACCTGACAAAGATCGTTTTAAACAACCTTCATATACCAAATGCTCATTGGACACACACTCACACACACACACAAACTGATGTGGTGATGATGACTGTTGTGCATTGTGACCAACCTGACAAAGATCGTTTTAAACAACCTTCATATACCAAATGCTCATTGGACACACACTCACACACACACACAAACTGATGTGGTGATGATGACTGTTGTGCATTGTGACCAACATGACAAAGATCGTTTTAAACAACCTTCATATACCAAATGCTCATTGGACACACACTCACACACACACACAAACTGATGTGGTGATGATGACTGTTGTGCATTGTGACCAACCTGACAAAGATCGTTTTAAACAACCTTCATATACCAAATGCTCATTGGACACACACTCACACACACACACAAACTGATGTGGTGATGATGACTGTTGTGCATTGTGACCAACCTGACAAAGATCGTTTTAAACAACCTTCATATACCAAATGCTCATTGGACACACACACACACACACACACTGATGTGGTGATGATGACTGTTGTGCATTGTGACCAACCTGACAAAGATCGTTTTAAACAACCTTCATATACCAAATGCTCATTGGACACACACACACACACACACACACACTGATGTGGTGATGATGACTGTTGTGCATTGTGACCAACCTGACAAAGATCGTTTTAAACAACCTTCATATACCAAATGCTCATTGGACACAGACACACACTCACTCAATGATGTGGTGATGATGACTGTTGTGTATTGTGACCATCCTGACAAAGATCGTTTTAAACAACCTTCATATACCAAATGCTCATTGGACACAGACACACACACACTCAATGATGTGGTGAGGATGACTGTAGTGTATTGTGACCAACCTGACAAAGATCGTTTTAAACAACCTTCATATACCAAATGCTCATTGGACACAGACACACACACACTGATGTGGTGATGATGACTGTTGTGCATTGTGACCAACCTGACAAAGATCGTTTTAAACAACCTTCATATACCAAATGCTCATTGGACACAGACACACTCACTCACTCACTCAATGATGTGGTGATGATGACTGTTGTGTATTGTGACCAACCTGACAAAGATCGTTTTAAACAACCTTCATATACCAAATGCTCATTGGACACACACACACACACTCACTCACTCAATGATGTGGTGATGATGACTGTTGTGTATTGTGACCAACCTGACAAAGATCGTTTTAAACAACCTTCATATACCAAATGCTCATTGGACACACACACACACACACACACACACTGATGTGGTGATGATGACTGTTGTGTATTGTGACCATCCTGACAAAGATCGTTTTAAACAACCTTCATATACCAAATGCTCATTGGACACACACACACTCACTCACTCAATGATGTGGTGATGATGACTGTTGTGTATTGTGACCAACCTGACAAAGATCGTTTTAAACAACCTTCATATACCAAATGCTCATTGGACACAGACACACACACACTCAATGATGTGGTGATGATGACTGTTGAGCATTGTGACCAACCTGACAAAGATCGTTTTAAACAACCTTCATATACCAAATGCTCATTGGACACACACACACACACACACACTGATGTGGTGATGATGACTGTTGTGTATTGTGACCAACCTGACAAAGATCGTTTTAAACAACCTTCATATACCAAATGCTCATTGGACACAGACACACACTCACTCAATGATGTGGTGATGATGACTGTTGTGTATTGTGACCAACCTGACAAAGATCGTTTTAAACAACCTTCATATACCAAATGCTCATTGGACACAGACACACACACACTGATGTGGTGATGATGACTGTTGTGTATTGTGACCATCCTGACAAAGATCGTTTTAAACAACCTTCATATACCAAATGCTCATTGGACACACACACACTCACTCACTCAATGATGTGGTGATGATGACTGTTGTGTATTGTGACCAACCTGACAAAGATCGTTTTAAACAACCTTCATATACCAAATGCTCATTGGACACAGACACACACACACTCACTGATGTGGTGATGATGACTGTTGTGTATTGTGACCAACCTGACAAAGATCGTTTTAAACAACCTTCATATACCAAATGCTCATTGGACACACACACACACTCACTCAATGATGTGGTGATGATTACTGTTGTGTATTGTGACCATCCTGACAAAGATCGTTTTAAACAACCTTCATATACCAAATGCTCATTGGACACAGACACACACACACTGATGTGGTGATGATGACTGTTGTGCATTGTGACCAACCTGACAAAGATCGTTTTAAACAACCTTCATATACCAAATGCTCATTGGACACAGACACACACACACACACACACACTGATGTGGTGATGATGACTGTTGTGCATTGTGACCAACCTGACAAAGATCGTTTTAAACAACCTTCATATACCAAATGCTCATTGGACACAGACACACACACACACACACACACACTGATGTGGTGATGATGACTGTTGTGCATTGTGACCAACCTGACAAAGATCGTTTTAAACAACCTTCATATACCAAATGCTCATTGGACACACACTCACTCACTCACTCAATGATGTGGTGATGATGACTGTTGTGTATTGTGACCAACCTGACAAAGATCGTTTTAAACAACCTTCATATACCAAATGCTCATTGGACACACACACACTCACTCACTCAATGATGTGGTGATGATGACTGTTGTGTATTGTGACCAACCTGACAAAGATCGTTTTAAACAACCTTCATATACCAAATGCTCATTGGACACACACTCACTCACTCACTCAATGATGTGGTGATGATGACTGTTGTGCATTGTGACCAACCTGACAAAGATCGTTTTAAACAACCTTCATATACCAAATGCTCATTGGACACACACACACACACACACACACACTGATGTGGTGATGATGACTGTTGTGCATTGTGACCAACCTGACAAAGATCGTTTTAAACAACCTTCATATACCAAATGCTCATTGGACACAGACACACACACACACACACACACTGATGTGGTGATGATGACTGTTGTGCATTGTGACCAACCTGACAAAGATCGTTTTAAACAACCTTCATATACCAAATGCTCATTGGACACACACTCACTCACTCAATGATGTGGTGATGATGACTGTTGTGCATTGTGACCAACCTGACAAAGATCGTTTTAAACAACCTTCATATACCAAATGCTCATTGGACACACACACACTCACTCACTCAATGATGTGGTGAGGATGACTGTAGTGTATTGTGACCAACCTGACAAAGATCGTTTTAAACAACCTTCATATACCAAATGCTCATTGGACACACACTCACTCACTCAATGATGTGGTGATGATGACTGTTGTGCTTTGTGAACAACCTGACAAAGATCGTTTTAAACAACCTTCATATACCAAATGCTCATTGGACACACACTCACTCACTCACTGATGTGGTGATGATGACTGTTGTGCATTGTGACCAACCTGACAAAGATCGTTTTAAACAACCTTCATATACCAAATGCTCATTGGACACACACTCACTCACTCACTGATGTGGTGATGATGACTGTAGTGCATTGTGACCAACCTGACAAAGATCGTTTTAAACAACCTTCATATACCAAATGCTCATTGGACACACACTCACTCACTCAATGATGTGGTGATGATGACTGTTGTGTATTGTGACCAACCTGACAAAGATCGTTTTAAACAACCTTCATATACCAAATGCTCATTGGACACACACTCACTCACTCAATGATGTGGTGATGATGACTGTTGTGCTTTGTGAACAACCTGACAAAGATCGTTTTAAACAACCTTCATATACCAAATTCTCATTGGACACAGACACACACACAATCACTCACTCACTCAATGATGTGGTGAGGATGAATGTAGTGTATTGTGACCAACCTGACAAAGATCGTTTTAAACAACCTTCATATACCAAATTCTCATTGGACACAGACACACACACACTCACTCACTCAATGATGTGGTGATGAAGACTGTTGTGCTTTGTGAACAACCTGACAAAGATCGTTTTAAACAACCTTCATATACCAAATGCTCATTGGACACACACTCACACACACACACAAACTGATGTGGTGATGATGACTGTTGTGCATTGTGACCAACCTGACAAAGATCGTTTTAAACAACCTTCATATACCAAATGCTCATTGGACACACACTCACACACACACACAAACTGATGTGGTGATGATGACTGTTGTGCATTGTGACCAACATGACAAAGATCGTTTTAAACAACCTTCATATACCAAATGCTCATTGGACACACACTCACACACACACACAAACTGATGTGGTGATGATGACTGTTGTGCATTGTGACCAACCTGACAAAGATCGTTTTAAACAACCTTCATATACCAAATGCTCATTGGACACACACTCACACACACACACAAACTGATGTGGTGATGATGACTGTTGTGCATTGTGAACAACCTGACAAAGATGGTTTTAAACAACCTTCATATACCAAATGCTCATTGGACACACACACACTCACTCACTCAATGATGTGGTGATGAAGACTGTTGTGCTTTGTGAACAACCTGACAAAGATCGTTTTAAACAACCTTCATATACCAAATGCTCATTGGACACAGACACACACACACACACAAACTGATGTGGTGATGATGACTGTTGTGCATTGTGACCAACCTGACAAAGATCGTTTTAAACAACCTTCATATACCAAATGCTCATTGGACACACACTCACACACACACACAAACTGATGTGGTGATGATGACTGTTGTGCATTGTGACCAACATGACAAAGATCGTTTTAAACAACCTTCATATACCAAATGCTCATTGGACACAGACAAACACACACACACAAACTGATGTGGTGATGATGACTGTTGTGCATTGTGACCAACATGACAAAGATCGTTTTAAACAACCTTCATATACCAAATGCTCATTGGACACAGACACACACTCACTCAATGATGTGGTGATGATGACTGTTGTGCATTGTGACCAACCTGACAAAGATCGTTTTAAACAACCTTCATATACCAAATGCTCATTGGACACAGACACACACACACACACAAACTGATGTGGTGATGATGACTGTTGTGCATTGTGACCAAAATGACAAAGATCGTTTTAAACAACCTTCATATACCAAATGCTCATTGGACACAGACACACACTCACTCAATGATGTGGTGATGATGACTGTTGTGCATTGTGACCAACCTGACAAAGATCGTTTTAAACAACCTTCATATACCAAATGCTCATTGGACACACACTCACACACACACACAAACTGATGTGGTGATGATGACTGTTGTGCATTGTGACCAACATGACAAAGATCGTTTTAAACAACCTTCATATACCAAATGCTCATTGGACACACACACACACTCACTCAATGATGTGGTGATGATGACTGTTGTGTATTGTGACCAACCTGACAAAGATCGTTTTAAACAACCTTCATATACCAAATGCTCATTGGACACAGACACACACACACACAGACACACACACACACACACACACACACTGATGTGGTGATGATGACTGTAGAGCATTGTGACCAACCTGACAAAGATCGTTTTAAACAACCTTCATATACCAAATGCTCATTGGACACAGACACACACACACTGATGTGGTGATGATGACTGTAGAGCATTGTGACCAACCTGACAAAGATCGTTTTAAACAACCTTCATATACCAAATGCTCATTGGACACAGACACACACACACACAGCACACACACACACACACACACACACACACACACACACACACACACACAAACTCAATGATGTGGTGATGATGACTGTTGTGCATTGTGACCAACCTGACAAAGATCGTTTTAAACAACTTTCATATACCAAATGCTCATTGGACACACACACACTCACTCACTCAATGATGTGGTGAGGATGACTGTAGTGTATTGTGACCAACCTGACAAAGATCGTTTTAAACAACCTTCATATACCAAATGCTCATTGGACACACACACACTCACTCACTCAATGATGTGGTGAGGATGACTGTTGTGTATTGTGACCAACCTGACAAAGATCGTTTTAAACAACTTTCATATACCAAATGCTCATTGGACACACACACACTCACTCACTCAATGATGTGGTGAGGATGACTGTAGTGTATTGTGACCAACCTGACAAAGATCGTTTTAAACAACTTTCATATACCAAATGCTCATTGGACACACACACACTCACTCACTCAATGATGTGGTGAGGATGACTGTAGTGTATTGTGACCAACCTGACAAAGATCGTTTTAAACAACTTTCATATACCAAATGCTCATTGGACACACACACACACACTCACTCACTCAATGATGTGGTGAGGATGACTGTAGTGTATTGTGACCAACCTGACAAAGATCGTTTTAAACAACCTTCATATACCAAATGCTCATTGGACACAGACACACACACACTCACTCACTCAATGATGTGGTGAGGATGACTGTAGTGTATTGTGACCAACCTGACAAAGATCGTTTTAAACAACCTTCATATACCAAATGCTAATTGGACACACACACACTCAATGATGTGGTGATGATGACTGTTGTGCATTGTGACCAACATGACAAAGATCGTTTTAAACAACCTTCATATACCAAATGCTCATTGGACACAGACACACACTCACTCAATGATGTGGTGATGATGACTGTTGTGTATTGTGACCAACCTGACAACGATCGTTTTAAACAACCTTCATATACCAAATGCTCATTGGACACAGACAACACAGACACACACACACACACACACACACACTGATGTGGTGATGATGACTGTAGAGCATTGTGACCAACCTGACAAAGATCGTTTTAAACAACCTTCATATACCAAATGCTCATTGGACACAGACACACACACACTGATGTGGTGATGATGACTGTAGAGCATTGTGACCAACCTGACAAAGATCGTTTTAAACAACCTTCATATACCAAATGCTCATTGGACACAGACACACACACACACAGACACACACAACACACACACACACACACACACACACACACACAAACTCAATGATGTGGTGATGATGACTGTTGTGCATTGTGACCAACCTGACAAAGATCGTTTTAAACAACTTTCATATACCAAATGCTCATTGGACACACACACACTCACTCACTCAATGATGTGGTGAGGATGACTGTAGTGTATTGTGACCAAACTGACAAAGATCGTTTTAAACAACCTTCATATACCAAATGCTCATTGGACACACACACACTCACTCACTCAATGATGTGGTGAGGATGACTGTAGTGTATTGTGACCAACCTGACAAAGATCGTTTTAAACAACCTTCATATACCAAATGCTCATTGGACACACACACACTCACTCACTCAATGATGTGGTGAGGATGACTGTTGTGTATTGTGACCAACCTGACAAAGATCGTTTTAAACAACTTTCATATACCAAATGCTCATTGGACACACACACACTCACTCACTCAATGATGTGGTGAGGATGACTGTAGTGTATTGTGACCAACCTGACAAAGATCGTTTTAAACAACTTTCATATACCAAATGCTCATTGGACACACACACACTCACTCACTCAATGATGTGGTGAGGATGACTGTAGTGTATTGTGACCAACCTGACAAAGATCGTTTTAAACAACCTTCATATACCAAATGCTCATTGGACACAGACACACACACACACAGACACACACACACACACACACACACACACACACACACACACAAACTCAATGATGTGGTGATGATGACTGTTGTGCATTGTGACCAACCTGACAAAGATCGTTTTAAACAACTTTCATATACCAAATGCTCATTGGACACAGACACACACACACACTGATGTGGTGATGATGACTGTAGAGCATTGTGACCAACCTGACAAAGATCGTTTTAAACAACCTTCATATACCAAATGCTCATTGGACACAGACACACACACACACAGACACACACACACACACACACACACACACACACACACAAACTCAATGATGTGGTGATGATGACTGTTGTGCATTGTGACCAACCTGACAAAGATCGTTTTAAACAACTTTCATATACCAAATGCTCATTAGACACACACACACTCACTCACTCAATGATGTGGTGAGGATGACTGTAGTGTATTGTGACCAAACTGACAAAGATCGTTTTAAACAACCTTCATATACCAAATGCTCATTGGACACACACACACTCACTCACTCAATGATGTGGTGAGGATGACTGTTGTGTATTGTGACCAACCTGACAAAGATCGTTTTAAACAACTTTCATATACCAAATGCTCATTGGACACACACACACTCACTCACTCAATGATGTGGTGAGGATGACTGTAGTGTATTGTGACCAACCTGACAAAGATCGTTTTAAACAACCTTCATATACCAAATTCTCATTGGACACAGACACACACACACACAGCAACACACACACACACACACACACACACACACAAACTCAATGATGTGGTGATGATGACTGTTGTGCATTGTGACCAACCTGACAAAGATCGTTTTAAACAACTTTCATATACCAAATGCTCATTGGACACACACACACTCACTCACTCAATGATGTGGTGAGGATGACTGTAGTGTATTGTGACCAACCTGACAAAGATCGTTTTAAACAACCTTCATATACCAAATGCTCATTGGACACACACACACTCACTCACTCAATGATGTGGTGAGGATGACTGTTGTGTATTGTGACCAACCTGACAAAGATCGTTTTAAACAACTTTCATATACCAAATGCTCATTGGACACACACACACTCACTCACTCAATGATGTGGTGAGGATGACTGTAGTGTATTGTGACCAACCTGACAAAGATCGTTTTAAACAACCTTCATATACCAAATGCTCATTGGACACACACACACACTCACTCACTCAATGATGTGGTGAGGATGACTGTAGTGTATTGTGACCAACCTGACAAAGATCGTTTTAAACAACCTTCATATACCAAATTCTCATTGGACACAGACACACACTCACTCAATGATGTGGTGATGATGACTGTTGTGCTTTGTGACCAACCTGACAAAGATCGTTTTAAACAACCTTCATATACCAAATGCTCATTGGACACAGACACACACACTCCCACTCAATGATGTGGTGAGGATGACTGTAGTGTATTGTGACCAACCTGACAAAGATCGTTTTAAACAACCTTCATATACCAAATGCTCATTGGACACACACACACTCACTCACTCAATGATGTGGTGATGATGACTGTTGTGCATTGTGAACAACCTGACAAAGATCGTTTTAAACAACCTTCATATACCAAATTCTCATTGGACACACACACACTCACTCACTCAATGATGTGGTGAGGATGACTGTAGTGTATTGTGACCAACCTGACAAAGATCGTTTTAAACAACCTTCATATACCAAATGCTCATTGGACACACACACACTCACTCACTCAATGATGTGGTGAGGATGACTGTAGTGTATTGTGACCAACCTGACAAAGATCGTTTTAAACAACCTTCATATACCAAATGCTCATTGGACACACACACACTCACTCACTCAATGATGTGGTGAGGATGACTGTAGTGTATTGTGACCAACCTGAAAAAGATCGTTTTAAACAACCTTCATATACCAAATGCTCATTGGACACACACACACTCACTCACTCAATGATGTGGTGAGGATGACTGTAGTGTATTGTGACCAACCTGACAAAGATCGTTTTAAACAACCTTCATATACCAAATGCTCATTGGACACACACACACACTCACTCACTCAATGATGTGGTGAGGATGACTGTTGTGTATTGTGACCAACCTGACAAAGATCGTTTTAAACAACCTTCATATACCAAATGCTCATTGGACACACACTCACTCACTCACTCAATGATGTGGTGATGATGACTGTTGTGTATTGTGACCAACCTGACAAAGATCGTTTTAAACAACCTTCATATACCAAATGCTCATTGGACACACACACACACACTCACTCACTCAATGATGTGGTGAGGATGACTGTAGTGTATTGTGACCAACCTGACAAAGATCGTTTTAAACAACCTTCATATACCAAATGCTCATTGGACACACACACACACACTCACTCACTCAATGATGTGGTGAGGATGACTGTAGTGTATTGTGACCAACCTGACAAAGATCGTTTTAAACAACCTTCATATACCAAATGCTCATTGGACACACACACACTCACTCACTCAATGATGTGGTGAGGATGACTGTAGTGTATTGTGACCAACCTGACAAAAGATCGTTTTAAACAACCTTCATATACCAAATGCTCATTGGACACACACACACTCACTCACTCAATGATGTGGTGAGGATGACTGTAGTGTATTGTGACCAACCTGACAAAGATCGTTTTAAACAACCTTCATATACCAAATGCTCATTGGATACACACACACTCACTCACTCAATGATGTGGTGATGATGACTGTTGTGTATTGTGACCAACCTGACAAAGATCGTTTTAAACAACCTTCATATACCAAATGCTCATTGGACACAGACACACACACACTCACTCACTCACTCAATGATGTGGTGAGGATGACTGTAGTGTATTGTGACCTACCTGACAAAGATCGTTTTAAACAACCTTCATATACCAAATGCTCATTGGACACAGACACACACTCACTCACTCACTGATGTGGTGAGGATGACTGTAGTGCATTGTGACCAACCTGACAAAGATCGTTTTAAACAACCTTCATATACCAAATGCTCATTGGACACAGACACACACTCACTCACTCACTGATGTGGTGAGGATGACTGTAGTGTATTGTGACCAACCTGACAAAGATCGTTTTAAACAACCTTCATATACCAAATGCTCATTGGACACAAACACACACACACTCACTCACTCAATGATGTGGTGATGATGACTGTTGTGCATTGTGACCAACCTGACAAAGATCGTTTTAAACAACCTTCATATACCAAATGCTCATTGGACACAGACACACACTCACTCACTCACTGATGTGGTGAGGATGACTGTAGTGTATTGTGACCAACCTGACAAAGATCGTTTTAAACAACCTTCATATACCAAATGCTCATTGGACACAGACACACACACTCACTCACTCACTGATGTGGTGAGGATGACTGTAGTGTATTGTGACCAACCTGACAAAGATCGTTTTAAACAACCTTCATATACCAAATGCTCATTGGACACAGCCACACACACTCACTCACTCACTGATGTGGTGAGGATGACTGTAGTGTATTGTGACCAACCTGACAAAGATCGTTTTAAACAACCTTCATATACCAAATGCTCATTGGACACAGACACACACACACTCACTCACTCAATGATGTGGTGAGGATGACTGTAGTGTATTGTGACCAACCTGACAAAGATCGTTTTAAACAACCTTCATATACCAAATGCTCATTGGACACAGACACACACACACTCACTCACTCAATGATGTGGTGAGGATGACTGTAGTGTATTGTGACCAACCTGACAAAGATCGTTTTAAACAACCTTCATATACCAAATGCTCATTGGACACAGACACACACACACTCACTCACTCACTGATGTGGTGAGGATGACTGTAGTGCATTGTGACCAACCTGACAAAGATCGTTTTAAACAACCTTCATATACCAAATGCTCATTGGACACAGACACACACACACTCACTCACTCACTGATGTGGTGAGGATGACTGTAGTGTATTGTGACCAACCTGACAAAGATCGTTTTAAACAACCTTCATATACCAAATGCTCATTGGACACAGACACACACACACTCACTCACTCAATGATGTGGTGAGGATGACTGTAGTGTATTGTGACCAACCTGACAAAGATCGTTTTAAACAACCTTCATATACCAAATGCTCATTGGACACACACACACTCACTCACTCAATGATGTGGTGAGGATGACTGTAGTGTATTGTGACCAACCTGACAAAGATCGTTTTAAACAACCTTCATATACCAAATGCTCATTGGACACAGACACACACACACTCACTCACTCAATGATGTGGTGAGGATGACTGTAGTGCATTGTGACCAACCTGACAAAGATCGTTTTAAACAACCTTCATATACCAAATGCTCATTGGACACAGACACACACACAACACTCACTCACTCAATGATGTGGTGAGGATGACTGTAGTGTATTGTGACCAACCTGACAAAGATCGTTTTAAACAACCTTCATATACCAAATGCTCATTGGACACAGACACACACACATCACTCACTCACTCAATGATGTGGTGAGGATGACTGTAGTGTATTGTGACCAACCTGACAAAGATCGTTTTAAACAACCTTCATATACCAAATGCTCATTGGACACAGACACACACTCACTCACTCACTGATGTGGTGAGGATGACTGTAGTGCATTGTGACCAACCTGACAAAGATCGTTTTAAACAACCTTCATATACCAAATGCTCATTGGACACACACACACTCACTCACTCACTGATGTGGTGAGGATGACTGTAGTGCATTGTGACCAACCTGACAAAGATCGTTTTAAACAACCTTCATATACCAAATGCTCATTGGACACGACACACACACATCACTCACTCACTCAATGATGTGGTGAGGATGACTGTAGTGTATTGTGACCAACCTGACAAAGATCGTTTTAAACAACCTTCATATACCAAATGCTCATTGGACACACCACACACACTCACTCACTCACTGATGTGGTGAGGATGACTGTAGTGCATTGTGACCAACCTGACAAAGATCGTTTTAAACAACCTTCATATACCAAATGCTCATTGGACACACACACACTCACTCACTCAATGATGTGGTGAGGATGACTGTAGTGCATTGTGACCAACCTGACAAAGATCGTTTTAAACAACCTTCATATACCAAATGCTCATTGGACACACACACACTCACTCACTCACTGATGTGGTGAGGATGACTGTAGTGCATTGTGACCAACCTGACAAAGATCGTTTTAAACAACCTTCATATACCAAATGCTCATTGGACACACACACACACTCACTCACTCACTGATGTGGTGAGGATGACTGTAGTGTATTGTGACCAACCTGACAAAGATCGTTTTAAACAACCTTCATATACCAAATGCTCATTGGACACAGACACACACTCACTCACTCACTGATGTGGTGAGGATGACTGTAGTGCATTGTGACCAACCTGACAAAGATCGTTTTAAACAACCTTCATATACCAAATGCTCATTGGACACACACACACACTCACTCACTCAATGATGTGGTGAGGATGACTGTAGTGCATTGTGACCAACCTGACAAAGATCGTTTTAAACAACCTTCATATACCAAATGCTCATTGGACACACACACACTCACTCACTCACTGATGTGGTGAGGATGACTGTAGTGCATTGTGACCAACCTGACAAAGATCGTTTTAAACAACCTTCATATACCAAATGCTCATTGGACACACACACTCACTCACTCACTCACTCAATGATGTGGTGAGGATGACTGTAGTGTATTGTGACCAACCTGACAAAGATCGTTTTAAACAACCTTCATATACCAAATGCTCATTGGACACACACACTCACACACTCACTCACTCAATGATGTGGTGAGGATGACTGTAGTGTATTGTGACCAACCTGACAAAGATCGTTTTAAACAACCTTCATATACCAAATGCTCATTGGACACACACACACACACACTCACTCACTCAATGATGTGGTGAGGATGACTGTAGTGTATTGTGACCAACCTGACAAAGATCGTTTTAAACAACCTTCATATACCAAATGCTCATTGGACACAGACACACACACACTCACTCACTCACTGATGTGGTGAGGATGACTGTAGTGTATTGTGACCAACCTGACAAAGATCGTTTTAAACAACCTTCATATACCAAATGCTCATTGGACACACACACACACACTCACTCACTCAATGATGTGGTGAGGATGACTGTAGTGTATTGTGACCAACCTGACAAAGATCGTTTTAAACAACCTTCATATACCAAATGCTCATTGGACACACACACACACACTCACTCACTCAATGATGTGGTGAGGATGACTGTAGTGCATTGTGACCAACCTGACAAAGATCGTTTTAAACAACCTTCATATACCAAATGCTCATTGGACACACACACACACACTCACTCACTCAATGATGTGGTGAGGATGACTGTAGTGCATTGTGACCAACCTGACAAAGATCGTTTTAAACAACCTTCATATACCAAATGCTCATTGGACACACACACACACACTCACTCACTCAATGATGTGGTGAGGATGACTGTAGTGCATTGTGACCAACCTGACAAAGATCGTTTTAAACAACCTTCATATACCAAATGCTCATTGGACACACACACACTCACTCACTCAATGATGTGGTGAGGATGACTGTAGTGCATTGTGACCAACCTGACAAAGATCGTTTTAAACAACCTTCATATACCAAATGCTCATTGGACACACACACACTCACTCACTCAATGATGTGGTGAGGATGACTGTAGTGCATTGTGACCAACCTGACAAAGATCGTTTTAAACAACCTTCATATACCAAATGCTCATTGGACACACACACACTCACTCACTCACTGATGTGGTGAGGATGACTGTAGTGCATTGTGACCAACCTGACAAAGATCGTTTTAAACAACCTTCATATACCAAATGCTCATTGGACACACACACACACACTCACTCACTCAATGATGTGGTGAGGATGACTGTAGTGCATTGTGACCAACCTGACAAAGATCGTTTTAAACAACCTTCATATACCAAATGCTCATTGGACACACACACACACACACTCACTCACTCAATGATGTGGTGAGGATGACTGTAGTGCATTGTGACCAACCTGACAAAGATCGTTTTAAACAACCTTCATATACCAAATGCTCATTGGACACACACACACACTCACTCACTCACTCAATGATGTGGTGAGGATGACTGTAGTGTATTGTGACCAACCTGACAAAGATCGTTTTAAACAACCTTCATATACCAAATGCTCATTGGACACACACACTCACTCACTCACTCACTCAATGATGTGGTGAGGATGACTGTAGTGTATTGTGACCAACCTGACAAAGATCGTTTTAAACAACCTTCATATACCAAATGCTCATTGGACACACACACACACACACTCACTCACTCAATGATGTGGTGAGGATGACTGTAGTGTATTGTGACCAACCTGACAAAGATCGTTTTAAACAACCTTCATATACCAAATGCTCATTGGACACAGACACACACTCACTCACTCACACACTGATGTGGTGAGGATGACTGTAGTGTATTGTGACCAACCTGACAAAGATCGTTTTAAACAACCTTCATATACCAAATGCTCATTGGACACACACACACTCACTCACTCAATGATGTGGTGAGGATGACTGTAGTGTATTGTGACCAACCTGACAAAGATCGTTTTAAACAACCTTCATATACCAAATGCTCATTGGACACACACACACACACTCACTCACTCAATGATGTGGTGAGGATGACTGTAGTGCATTGTGACCAACCTGACAAAGATCGTTTTAAACAACCTTCATATACCAAATGCTCATTGGACACACACACACACACTCACTCACTCAATGATGTGGTGAGGATGACTGTAGTGCATTGTGACCAACCTGACAAAGATCGTTTTAAACAACCTTCATATACCAAATGCTCATTGGACACACACACACACACTCACTCACTCAATGATGTGGTGAGGATGACTGTAGTGCATTGTGACCAACCTGACAAAGATCGTTTTAAACAACCTTCATATACCAAATGCTCATTGGACACACACACACACTCACTCACTCACTCAATGATGTGGTGAGGATGACTGTAGTGTATTGTGACCAACCTGACAAAGATCGTTTTAAACAACCTTCATATACCAAATGCTCATTGGACACACACACACACACTCACTCACTCAATGATGTGGTGAGGATGACTGTAGTGCATTGTGACCAACCTGACAAAGATCGTTTTAAACAACCTTCATATACCAAATGCTCATTGGACACACACACACTCACTCACTCAATGATGTGGTGAGGATGACTGTAGTGCATTGTGACCAACCTGACAAAGATCGTTTTAAACAACCTTCATATACCAAATGCTCATTGGACACACACACACACTCACTCACTCAATGATGTGGTGAGGATGACTGTAGTGCATTGTGACCAACCTGACAAAGATCGTTTTAAACAACCTTCATATACCAAATGCTCATTGGACACACACACACTCACTCACTCACTGATGTGGTGAGGATGACTGTAGTGCATTGTGACCAACCTGACAAAGATCGTTTTAAACAACCTTCATATACCAAATGCTCATTGGACACACACACACACTCACTCACTCAATGATGTGGTGAGGATGACTGTAGTGCATTGTGACCAACCTGACAAAGATCGTTTTAAACAACCTTCATATACCAAATGCTCATTGGACACACACACACACTCACTCACTCACTCAATGATGTGGTGAGGATGACTGTAGTGCATTGTGACCAACCTGACAAAGATCGTTTTAAACAACCTTCATATACCAAATGCTCATTGGACACACACACACACACACTCACTCACTCAATGATGTGGTGAGGATGACTGTAGTGTATTGTGACCAACCTGACAAAGATCGTTTTAAACAACCTTCATATACCAAATGCTCATTGGACACACACACACACACACTCACTCACTCAATGATGTGGTGAGGATGACTGTAGTGTATTGTGACCAACCTGACAAAGATCGTTTTAAACAACCTTCATATACCAAATGCTCATTGGACACACACACACACACACTCACTCACTCAATGATGTGGTGAGGATGACTGTAGTGTATTGTGACCAACCTGACAAAGATCGTTTTAAACAACCTTCATATACCAAATGCTCATTGGACACAGACACACACTCACTCACTCACTCACTGATGTGGTGAGGATGACTGTAGTGTATTGTGACCAACCTGACAAAGATCGTTTTAAACAACCTTCATATACCAAATGCTCATTGGACACACACACACTCACTCACTCAATGATGTGGTGAGGATGACTGTAGTGTATTGTGACCAACCTGACAAAGATCGTTTTAAACAACCTTCATATACCAAATGCTCATTGGACACACACACACACACTCACTCACTCAATGATGTGGTGAGGATGACTGTAGTGCATTGTGACCAACCTGACAAAGATCGTTTTAAACAACCTTCATATACCAAATGCTCATTGGACACACACACACACACTCACTCACTCAATGATGTGGTGAGGATGACTGTAGTGCATTGTGACCAACCTGACAAAGATCGTTTTAAACAACCTTCATATACCAAATGCTAATTGGACACACACACACACACTCACTCACTCAATGATGTGGTGAGGATGACTGTAGTGCATTGTGACCAACCTGACAAAGATCGTTTTAAACAACCTTCATATACCAAATGCTCATTGGACACACACACACACTCACTCACTCACTCAATGATGTGGTGAGGATGACTGTAGTGTATTGTGACCAACCTGACAAAGATCGTTTTAAACAACCTTCATATACCAAATGCTCATTGGACACACACACACTCACTCACTCAATGATGTGGTGA